>LR738713.1:274010900-274064568 GCA_902687465.1 Secale cereale | reverse complement strand
GGTCGACGGCGGTGGTGGGGCGGTGGCGTGGGGATTGCCGGAGAAAAAGCTCGGCACGGGGGCGGGGGCTACAGGGATGGCCGGGGCGGCGGAGGACCTGCGGTGGGGAGTGTTGCGGGGCGGGCGGGGCGGCGCACCGCCGGCCGCGGGCAGCGGGGGGGCGGCTGTTTGGCCGGTGGTGGCTGGCGGCTCAGGGGGGGTGGAGGTTGAAGATGAACTGCAAGCCCTTGACTTCGTATCCAACGGCTGGAAAATCGACTGACCAGAGATGAAAAAAGTCAGTCGACTGACGTGTAGCCTCACCTCTAGTGCGTTCAGTTTCGACAGTAAAATTCAGTTTCGACAGCAAAATTCAGTTTTGACAGTTAAGTTCAGTTTCGACAGTTAAATTCAGTTTCGATAGCAAAATTCAGTTTTGACAGTTAAGTTCAATTTCGACAGTTAAATTCAGTTTCGACTGTTAAGTTCAGAGATGAGCGGCCGATGTATACATCTAGCACTTTGTGGTTATGTGTTTTACGTCATCTATAGGAGATGCTATTAGAATTCCACTCAGGTTAACATTGTCTCTCTTGTCCTGCTTTAGCCTCGGCGTTGTACAACTCACCGGAGCTGCTCCAACGATGAAACCCTCCATCACAGCGGAGCAGTACCTCGGGCTCCATCTCCAGACGCCTAAGATCTTCTTCCCCTCCTTCGACAGCCAAGTCAGCCGAAGCATCCTCACCGGCCAACCCAATCATGCTGAGATCGACATGGCTTTGCCAAAGAGGTTGTACACTTCTTGTTGTTTGACTTAATCTCACCATGCTTCTTTGCATCATGTGATCTTCCAATTCTTGTGAACCAAACACTCAGATTGGCAGAAATCCTGTGTTTTTAAATTCTCTATTTTGCATGTGCATTCCTATCCTATTCCTGTCTATTTCATATCCTTGCATTGTTAGAATCCTCAAATTCAAACAGGCCCTTACACAATTACTTATGTTATAGATATGTGTCAAAGAAAACCTTGTGTGGTTTGTCATGCTCCTGTGGTGCTGTGCTCCACCCCATCTCAGCTGCTCCAACGAAGGAAGGGTTCACCACAGCAGGGATCCGCTCTCTAGACTGTCTTTTGCCGCCTCAGATCTTCTTCGCCGCCGCTGGCAGCCACGATAACTGCATTACCATCATCAACTAAGCAGATGATCTTGAGGAATACACGGGTCCGCAAGAGAGGTCGCACTCTTCCGTGTTTGCTTACGTTATGCATCGCTTAATGTGATGACATGCTACTTTATCATCGTGTTCACCTATTAGACTCCGACTCAGGTCCAAACTGATGCTGAAACTTGAGTTTTGAAATGGCTGTGGGGTACATATTGGGCCAGCAATTAGTACTATATGTCTACTATCTGGTTAATCCCGGGTGTCTACTATGAGATTCATGTTGGGTGCAAACAAACATTAAAGGAGCCATTATCTGTATTTTTTAGCTAAAGTTATTATCTGTCTGCTATCATTGGTTTTGGGTCTATCCACAATTTGCTACCTTCACTCTGGATTTGTGCATGCACTCCTTACATAATCTCACTATGTTCGATTCCTATGCATGTCAGTTATTGTACACAATGGAACTGAACATGTAGAGCAAAAGAGACGAGCCATGCGTGGCAATAAAATTTCATGCAGGCGTCGCTCCATGGTGGGCGCAAAGGCAGCCCCCCTCCACCCATTTCAGATCGTAATCAAGAGGAAGATAACTCCTCAGAAGAGGATTCAGAGACAGATGACCAGTCCTATTCCCCCTCCCCCGAGGTGCATGCTCTAACTTGGCAGGGTTATGTTGCTCATATCGTGCGTATGGTATCTTGCATTGCTATGTCATTTGCTTAGTTTAGACATGATTTGTGTGAATGCCACCTGTTTAATGTCTAATTACCATATATGTGAAGTATGCAATGCTATGTTTTTGCAAGACATTATATATGTGAATTATGCAATGCTATCTTGGTGCAAGGCATTATATATGTGAATTATGCAATACCATGCTGTTTAGCCAAGCGTCATATATGTGAATTATATCATGCCGTCCTTTTTTTGTATTTCTCATTGCCGTTGTCGACAACGTTTTTATATTCAACTGCTCTTCGTGTGCATCAGTCATTTGAATTGGTGATGGAGAAATCTGGAGTGAAAACAAGGTCTTCAGAGCAGACAATGCTACCTGGTGAAGCAGACATCTTGCTGGTTACAGATAGCTCTTCAGAGGAGGATTCAGAGGCAGATGACCAGTCCTATTATCCCCCTGAGGTGTATGCTCAAACTTGGAACGGTTATATTACTCATATCATGCATATGTTGTATTGCAATGCTTAGTTTTTACATCATATACACAATATTGAATGCCATCTCCTTAGTTGACACATCATATATGCGATTGCCCTCTGCTCACTTCCTTAGTATATAAATCATATATTTGAATTATATCATGCCATGATGTTTACATAGACAGCATGTATCTGAATTATGGCATGCCAACCCATTTTCTAAAGACATAATATAGTTATATCATCTCATCCTATTCACATAGTCATCATATTTTGAATTATGTCATTCTATCCGTAAATTATATCATGCCATCATGTTTCCATCGACGGCGTGTTTGTGATTTATGGCATGCCAACCACTTTAATAGACACATCGTATAGTTATATCATGTCATCCTGTTTACATAGTCATCATATTTTGAAGTATGTCATTCTATCCTGTTTGGTTAGCCATCATACGTGTGAAATTGTGTCATGCTATCATGTTTAATTAGCCTTCATGTATGTGAAATTATGTCCTGCTATTCTGTTTGGTTAGACAACATAAATGTGAATTATTTCATGCACTGTTTTCTTCCCAACTATCCATTGCACCTCTCTATCTTACAATGTATGTACATTCAATTACTTTTCTTGTTTATCAGCCATTTCAATTGGAGGGGTGATGACAATATCTGTGGTAGTAAAAACAAGTTCTTCAGAAAAGATCGTGCTACCTGTCGATGGAGATAGAACCACGGTTGTACTAGCCCAAGAACCAGCCCCACCACACATAACCCAGACTCACGCAGATTGTACCCCTACCCAGTTGGACAGAGAACCAGCTACACCCCTTCTAACCCCAACCCTAGCAGATAGTAACCCAGTTCCCGTTGACACAACACCGTCTCCACCACAGAGCACCCAAACATGAGCAGTTAGTAAGGCAACTGCAGTGCCCAAAGCACGAGGACCACCACTCTGAACCCCAAGTCAATGCTTAAAGCAGAAGAAGAATTATTCTCAGGTCAGGTTCCGTAGCTATGGTTCATACTATTTTGCTCTTGCATCACTGTATTTACTCATACCAACTAATTTCAAATTTGAAGGATGCAATTGAAACTCCAATGGCGCAACATGTATGTTTTAAACTTGTTTCTTTAAAGTATTTGTTGTTGTAACTTGCTCTATGTTTATTTCAGTTTCAATTGAATAAATAGTTATATTCTCATGCCATGCACGTTACAAGTTTTGTTATTGTTGTGTAGTTTCCCACACTTATATTATGTCTAAGCTGCTTTGTCTTAAATAGATATGATTCGAACTGTATCTATCTTGATTTGGCAACATAAACTAGAATGATATAGACCATACAGTGACCATACTACATAGATATATGTTTGTTTCATGTTGTTATCATGTCCACCTTACTACTGAACTGGTTTACCAAAATGAGTTTCATATACTACATTGTAAACCTGTGATGTGTTTCTTTGTTTCTCTATTAGAATGCGGATAAAATATTCGAGAAGAGTACCCCGTTATGCAATGGTACATGAAGTAATGCGGATAAGGTTCAAGATAGTGAGACATCCCTGTTGGTCTCCAAGAAAGCTGATAAAAACTATATTGAAGACACTGAGACAACCCCAAAGTCCTGTCTTGATGTAGTGTCCGAGTTACTGGCTACTACTGCTGGCACCAGCTCTTCGAACTCGCTGACTGAATCAGTTCGGCTTCATGAGACTGAACTTCAAGTTGAAAGACATCGATCAGATGTTATGCGACGGGAAGCCAAAGGACTGAGGAAGTCCCTACAGAATTTAGATGCATACTTTCTGGTGCAATAGCAAGTGCTGGAGGATTTAAGCGCCAAACAAGAGAAAGTTAATAAGCTTGCTAAGCATCTTGCCAGCATTATGGGTACACAGGATATTGTTTCTTTAGCTCTTCTGAAGTGGTTTCAGTTTTGGACTTGTTTTGCTGCAGCGTTTATATGCTGCTTTGCTCCCTATATTTGCACTGGTGGCGAACTTTGATGACTAGTGGATGTAATATGTGTAATAGCCATGATAGCCTAGCGTAAGTTGCTTGCCTATTTATTTCCTTATTGTCTTGTTTATTTGTTTTCTTATAGTCAGTGCAATTCTTTTTCTGCGGTTTGCTAGTGGCCGCAATAGCCTATTTTTTAAAAACTAGGCCACATTAACCATGGGCTACATATTTACTGTAGTTAACATGGGCCTCTTATGGGTCGTAGAAACAATGGGCCTTCTAAGGGTCGTAGAAACAATGGGCCTTCTACGGGGCGTAGAAACAATTGGCCTTATACGGGCCATAGACACAATGGGCCTTCTACAGGCCGTATCATCAATGGGCCTTCTACGGGCCGTATGATCGGTTGGCCAAACATGGGCTAATAACAGACCACATTATGGCCGTAAATGGGCTAGAGTTGACATCGTCCGTTCGTGGGCTGACTATAACGGGCTGACCATAACGGGCCGTCGTTAATCGACCAAATTGGTTGACGCTATGAAAACGGCCCAACGTATTAACGGGCCACAAATGGGCCGATTGTAACCACGTGCTGAATTTGGCCCACAAGCAGAAAATGATAGTAACGGGCCAAAAGTAAACGAATGCCGGAAATGAGCCCAAGAATAAATGGGCCCTAAGAAGGCCGAAAGATAACATGGACTGGAAACGGCCCAACAAAATAATGGGTCGTTAATGGGTATAAAGTGATACACTGTTCATTACGGGCTAGTTTTACCACGGGCCGTTAATGGGCCGAGGGTTACTAAGGGCCTCATATGGGCCGAAAGACGTCATGGGCCATACAAGGGCCGAAAGTTAAAACGGGCTGGAATTATATTGGAAGGCCCAAAAGACGCTACTGGGCCTAATTCGAATAGGCCGTAAACGGGCCCTGGGTTAGCGGGCTGTAAATGGGCTATATGCGAACATGTCGTTAACAGGCTTGCCGTGGGCCGGCACACCACCTTTTGACCAAGTCAAACGGCCCAGCCTTTTCATAGGATTGGGCCTCTTTCGGGCACTGTTCATTACGGGGCAGTTTTACCACGGGCTGTTAATGGGCCGAGGGTTACCAAGGGCCTCATGTGGGCCGAAAGACGTCATGGGCCATACATGGGCCGGAAATATTGGACGGCCCAGATGATGCTACTGGGCCTAATTCGGATAGGCCGTAATCGGGCCCTGGGTTAGCGGGCTGTAAATGGGCTATATGAGAATAGGCCGTTAACAAGCTTGTCGTGGGCCGACCCGCCACCTTTTGACCAAGTCAAACAGGCCGGCCTTTTCACAGGAATGAGCCTCTGTTAGGCCATCCCACGTGTCGACGTATCATAGGCGCTTTGGGTTCAATGAGTGGATGACATCTGTCCCAACGGCGAGCCGACACGTGTTCCCTCCAGCCAATGATGATTTTACACGTGGAAAATCCCCATTGGTCGGGGTCTGTTAATGGGTTATCGGATCCAAAACCGGACCCGATAGCTTAACGGAGTTCCGTTATGGTGGATGCCATGTGTCGCCCTTGACGAAAGCACTTCTGTGACGCGTGATTTATCGTCATGGAAGTGGACACTTCCATGATGATAATTTTGGTAATGTCATGGAACACTTCTACGACATCACAGGTATGACTATCTTGATTCTGTCATAAATTTGGCATGGATGTACATGCATGACAGAAAATGTGACCTACTATGACAAACACGTATCATCATGGAAGTGTATTTTTTTTTGTAGTGACACTAGCTACTGCGTCGGGCTACATCTCGGACTAGACCCACTCCTCGAGCTCTTGTACGGCCATTCATCCCTGTCAAGTACAAGCTACTGCCTGGGGGCTAGCCCTAGGCTCTCTCCTTCAACATAGCCAGAAGGGCGAGCAACGGAAGGAGGAGAAGGTGTCGATGAATGCCTTTGCTCCCCCTCTGCTCCTCCTCTTCATAGGCGAGCTGGGAGTAGGGGGATGATTCCCCGGCGGGTAACTGCCGTCCTTCTCCACCAATCCAAGGAAGCCGGGCCCTCGCCTTGACGCTCTTCCGCACCGCGCGCCTTCGGTTACCTACCCCACTCAATGCATGTTGCATACGTGGCTCAGGATAAGGGCGTGGTGGGAAGAGTGAATTGGCAGTTACCAGCCCGTGCGTTAATGTCATTCATGGGCCATTACAAGGATTGCCGCACCAACATTGGCGTTACACACCGCAATGAGGAAGAAGAAACTGGCCCAAGCTCAAAGTTCATGAATAAGGGAAGGGAGCAATCACCCTTGCATGTGCAATGGTTAGAGCCTACCCCAGCGATGCGCAGCGGCGCGATCGTGCTAGGCTCGGGGGCTTCTGTCGGTGCAACAGACCCTGGGCCCATTGCACCGAACTATGGACAGACTCGAGGGCAAGTTTACAACATCAAGTACCAGATCAAGGGACAAACAGATCAGATCTTAGAGGAATCAGAGGACTGGTCAAGGAGATCAAGACAACCAAGCTGCGAGACGCCACCAGAAGGAAACAATCCTTGCCGGGCAGGCAAGCCTGGCGGGGAGCCGGATTCACCCGAAAAGTAGTCACCAGGATCACCCCGGCAGGCTTGCTGGGGCATGCGAAGATCAAACACCACCTCACAGCAACACCCATCTCCAATCAGTGCGGTGGCAAGCTTTAAGGTGGCTTAGTGGCCACCACATGGCAGCCATTTCCTTCCATAAGAACCACCAAATGCACCCATGCAGAGACGTGTCAAGCGAGCAAGAGCGCAGTTGGCAGAACAAGCCGGCAAGGCTCGCCGGAGAAGCTGTGATGTGAACTAAGCGGTGCATTTAATGCACTCTGTCAGCTGCAGAGTTAGGTATGATAGCACTGTTTGCTATCTAATCAACCTAGAAAGACTAATTTGCCACTTTGGTGACCCCTTAACCTGTAAAAGGAGGCCCATGGCAACCGTAGAAAAAGATTCGGCCATTGGAACCCGCACACACCCATACGCACGACCACTCTCACCCTGAGGCGACCTTGCCGAGCAGAGTGGCGTGTCCATTTTCCATGTTTCCACCATCAATCCACCAAAGCAGGAGTAGGGCTCTACTTCTCGTGGTGGCCCGAACCTGGGTAAAAAATGCTCGTGTGCTCCCCGACGCGCTGCTTGGCGCTAATCTGCTCTTTGTGCAACGTGCCCGTCCCCTTGTCGAACCAAAAGGGACCTCCGTCCCATAGGTGGCTATGGTTATACCCCTACACCTGCCCTTTGCCTGCTCCCCGGTGGCATCTGGTCACGAGCCCACTGGTACCCGATGTCGCCGTCCGCCGCGGAGAACGCGGCCGCTGTTCTAGACCTCCCCAGCGACCACGCCACCCAGGGTCGTCTCCGCCTCGCTCCCCTGCATTCGTTGCTAGGTTGGGCGCCGCCTGTGGGGGCCTGTGCCGCTGCCGAGTGCCATCGGGGCCGGCCCAATTCCTGGCCAGACGTGAGCGACCGAAGAAGAAAAAGAAGAAGACCCAGCCGGTCGGCCGCACCTCCTCGCAACCCCTACCAGTCAGCCAAACAGACCGTTGACCGGTCCCGTGCTACTTCTCGGTCTTGCGTTGTATTCCCTCGAAGAGGAAAGGGAGATGCAGCACAGTAGCGTAAGTATTTCCCTTGGTTTTTGAGAACCAAGGTATCAATCTGGTAGGAGACCACGCGCAAGTCCCTCGCACCTGCACAAACAAATAAGAACTTCGCAGCCAACGCGATAAGGGTTTGTCAATCCATTTACGGTCACTTTACGAAAGTGAGATCTGATAGAGATGATAGTTTATATTTTTGGTATTTTGGTTTATAAGAACAGAAAATAAAAGCGATAAAAGTAAAGTAGATGTAGATTGATATGTTGAGAATAGACCTCGGGGCCATAGTGTTCTCTAGTGGCTTCTCTCATGAGAGCGATATTCTACGGCGGGTAAACAAATTATTGTCAAGCAATTGATAGAAAAGCAAATAATTATGAGACTATCTAGGCATGATCATTGTATATAGGCATCATGTCCGAGACAAGTAGACCGACTCCTGCCTGCATCTACTAGTATTACTCCACACATCGACCGCTATCTAGCATGCATCTAGTGTATTGAGTTCATAAGAACAGAGTAACGCCTTAAGCAAGATGACATGATGTAGAGGGATAAACTCAAGCAATATGATATAAACCCCATCTTTTTATCCTCGAGGGCAACAATACAATACGTGCCATGCTGCCCCTACTGTCACTGGGAAAGGACACCGCAAGATTGAACCCAAAGCCAAGCACTTCTCCCATTGCAAGAACTACAGATCTAGTAGGCAAAACCAAACCAATAATTCAAAGATACTTGCAAGGGTATCATGAGCACACATAAAAAGTTCAGAGAAGAACCAAATATCTTTCATAGATAATCTTGATCATAAACCCACAATTCATCGGTTCTCAACAAACACACCGCAAAAAGAGATTACCTCGAATAGATCTCCTCGAAGACCGAGGAGAACTTTGTATTGAGATCCAAAGAGAGAGAAGAAGCCATCTAGATACTTGCTATGGACCCGAAGGTTTGTGGTAAACTACTCACAACTCATGGTGAGGGCGATGATGATGATGATGATGAAGAACTCCGTGATGGATCCCCCTCCGGTGGAGCTCCGGAACAGGTTCCAAGATGGGATCTCACGAGAACAGAAGGCTACGGTAGTGGAATTAGGGTTTTCTCTCTGTTCTTGAAGGTTTTGGGGTACATAGACTTATATAGGAGGAAGGAGGACTCCGGGGGGTGCTCGGGGGGCCCACGAGGTAGGGGGCGCGCCCTGGGCAGGGGGGCGCGCCCCCCACCCTCGTGGTCAGCCCCTTGATCCCCTGACGTGGTTCTCAAGTCCCTCATGCGTGATTTTCTCCAAAAATATCTCTCGCGAAGGTTTCATTCCGTTTGGACTCTGTTTGATATTCTTTTTCTGCAAAACCTTGAAACTGGCAAAAAACAGCAATCTGGACTAGGCCATTGGGTTAGTAGGTTAGTCCCAAATATGATATAAAAGTGAATTATAAAGCCCATTGAACATCTAAGACTTCATAAATAATAGCATGGAACAATCAAAATATATATATACGTTGGAGACGTATCAAGCATCCCAAGCTTAATTCCTGCTCATCCTCGAGTAGGTAAATGATAAAGAAAGAATTTTTGATGTGGAATGCTAACCAATATATTGAAATAAGAAATAGTAATACTTCAAGCATACTAACAAAGCAATCATGTCTTCTCAAAATACTATGGCTAAATAAAGTTATCCCTACAAAATCATATAGTTTTGGCTATGCTCCCTCGTTGTCACACAAAATATTCATATCATGCACAACCCCAATTTCAGCCAAGCACTTGTTTTCACACTCTATCTTTTCAAACCATTAAACTTTCACGCAATACATGAGCGTGAGCCATGGACATAGCACTATGGGTGGAATAGAGGTGGTTGTGGTGAAGACAAAAAGAAGGGAGATAGTCTCACATTGACTAGGTGTATCAACGGGCTATGGAGATGCCCATCAATAGATATCAATGTGAGTGAGTAGGGATTGCCATGCAACGGATGCACTAGAGCTAAATATGAATGAAAGCTCAACAAAAAGAATCTAGTGGGTGTGCATCCAACTTGCTTGCTCACGAAGACCTAGGGCATTTTAGGAAGCCCATCGTTGGAATATACAAGCCAAGTTCTATAACGAAAAATTCCCACTAGTATATGAAAGTGACTAAGGATGAGACTATCTACAATGAAGAACATGGTGCTACTTTGAAGCACAAGTGTGGAAAAAAGATAGTAGCAATTGTCCCTTTTTTTGGGGGCCTTTTTTTTCTTTGGCCTTTATTTGTTTTTCTTTTTTTTTGCGGAGGGGCTTTATAGATTTAGCCTTTCCTCCCATGGGACAATGCTCTAATAATGATGATCATCACACTTTCATTATTCGATATTACAACTCAATACTACAACAACAAAGTATGACTCTATATGTATGCCTCCGGCGGTGTACTGGTATGTGCAATGAAACAAGAGTGACATGTATGAAAAGTTATGCATGATGGCTTTGCCACAAATACGATGTCAACTACATGATCATGCATGACAATATGACAATATGATGCGTGTCATATGAACGGAACGGTGGAAAGTTGCATGGCAATATATCTCGGAATGGCTATGGAAATTCCATGATAGGTAGGTATGGTGGCTATTTTGAGGAATAATATGGTGGCTATTTTGACGAAGTATATATAGTGGGTTTATGGCACCGGCGAAAGTTGAGCAGTACAAGAGAGCCTAGCAATGGTGGAAGGGTGAGAGTGCGTATAATCCGTGGACTCAACATTAGTCATAAGAACTCATATACTTATTGCAAAAATCTACGAGTCATCAAAACAAAGCAATCAACGCATGCTCCTAGGGGGGAGGTTGGTAGGAGTTAACCATCGCGCACCCCCGACCTCCACACAAAGGTTGGCACTCTACAAATACCTCATGCTTAACTTCGTCACATAGCGGTTCACCATACGTGCATTCTACGGGAATCACTAACCTTAACACAAGTATTTCTCAATTTCATAATAACTCCACTAGCATGACTCTAATATCGCTATCCTCATATCTCAAAACAATTATCAAGCATCCAACATCTCATCATATTCAATGCACTTGGTGTGATTTTTTTTCTACATTGACGTTGGATATCTATCATGTGAAGACTAGTTTTTTTAGCCTAAACACATTACCATGCTGTTTTAATAGACTCTCAAATAGATATAATAGAAGCATGAGAGTTCAACAATTTCTACAAAATATTACCACCACCGTGCTCTAAAAGATATAAGTGAAGCACTAGAGCAAAAACTATTCAACTCAAAAGATATAAGTGAAGCACATAGAGTGTTCTAACAATTCCAAGGCCATATTTAACTCTCTCAAATAGGTCTGTCCAACAAGGATGATTGTGACAAACTAACAAGCAAAGACTCAAATTATACAAGTCACTCCAAGCAAAACACATATCATGTGGTGAATAAAAATATAGCTCCAATTATAGTTACCGATGGATGAAGACAAAAGAGGGGATGCCTTCCCGGGGCATCCCCAAGCTTAGGCTTTTGATTATCCTTGAATTCCTTGGGGTGCCATGGGAATCCCCAAGCTTAGGCCTTTGCTACTCTTTGTTCCATAATCCATCAAAGCAATACTCAAAACTTGAAAACTTCACAACACAAAACTTAGACAAAAATTCTCGTGAGCTCCGTTAGTATAAGAAAACAAATCACTACTCAAAGGTACTGCAATGAATTCATTCTTTGTTTATATTGGTGTTAAACCTACTGTATTCCAACTTCTTTATGATTCATACTTCCCAATACTACTGATAGATGCATTGAAATAAGCAAACAACACAAAAAACAGAATCTATCAAAAATAGAACAGTCTGTAGTAATCTGCAAGTTTCGCCTACTTCTGGAACTCTAAAAAATTCAAACTAAACTAGTAAATTTGAGGAATTTTTCTAGTAATCATCTGCAAAAGAATCAACTAAATAGCACGCTCCAGTAAAATCTGACGACCACTTTAGCGAGCGCTAACGTTTCTGTTTTTCACAGCAAGATCACATAAACTTCACACAAGTCTTCCCAAAGGTTCTACTTGGCACAAACACTAAACAAAACATGAAACCACATCTAATCAGGGGCTAGATACAATATTTATTACCTAAAAGCAACAAAAACAAAAAGTATACAATTGGGTTGCCTCCCAACAAGCGCTATCATTTTATGCCCCTAGCTATGAACGATACAAGAGAGATCTAGGTATTGCCATCTTTGGAAGGCAAGCCATAGGTGGCTCTCATGATAGATTCATATGGTAATTTGATTTCCTTTCTAGGAAAGTGTTCCATGCCTTTCCTTAAAGGAAATTGGAATCTAATATTTCCTTCCTTCATATCAATAATTGCACCAATCGTTCTAAGGAAATGTCTACCAAGAATAATAGGACATGAAGGATTGCAATCTATATCAAGAACAATGAAATCTACGGGCACATAATTCCTATTGGCAACAATAAGTACATCATTAATTCTTCCCATAGGTTTCTTAATAGTGGAATCCGCAAGATGCAAATTTAAAGAAAAATCACACAAAGCATAGCATTCATGATCTTTTATTTTTATTTTGATAGTAGGTTCCCACTCATCATAAAGCTTTCTAGGGATAGAAACTTCCAACTCAAGTTTTTCTTCATAAGATTGCATCAAAGCATCAACTATGTGTTTGGTGAAAGCTTTATTTTGACTATAAGCATGTGCAGAATTTAGTACGGATTGCAACAAGGAAATACAATCAATCAAAGAGAAATTATCATAATTGAATCCCTTGAAATCCAAAGTAGTGGGTTCATCACTATGCAAAGTTTTATTCTCTTCACTCCCACTTTTAGCAATTTTACCATCAAGATCTAAAAACACCGAATCATTGGGACACTTTAAAGCAGAATCATCTCCAATCATATCTTCATCAAAATTTATACTAGAAAACAAGGATCTAATAGGAGACACGTCAATAACTTACAGATCTTCATCTTTATTTTCATGATAACTAGAAGAACATGCTTTAATATAATCCTCTCTTTTAGCACGCATCCTAGTGGTTCTTTCTTTGCATTCATCAATAAAAATTCTCATGGCTTTGAGAGACTCATTGATATGATGCATAGGTGGATAGACATAAGTTTCAAAGAATCAACATCAAGAGTAATTCTATCCACACTTCTAGCCAATTCATCAACCTTAAGCAATTTCTCTTCAAGCATAGCATTGAAATTCTTTTGCGAGATCATAAATTCCTTAACACTAGTTTCAAATTCAGAAGACATCTTTCCATAAGAGTTGTTGTAGGAATTACCATATTTATTAGAGGAATTACTAGGAAAAGGCCTAGGATTGAAATTACCTCTATAAGCATTGTTACCAAAATTATTCATACCAACAAAATTCACATCCAAAGATTCATTGTTATTCTCAATGAAAGTGGACAAAGGCATATCATTAGGATCAGAAGAAGCGCTCTTAGCAGCAAACAATTTCATAAGTTCATCCATCTTTCCACTCAAAACACTAATTTCTTTGATAGCATGCACTTTTTTTACTAGTAGATCTTTTGGTGTGCCATTGAGAATAATTAACCATAATATTATCTAGGAGTTTGGTAGCTTCTCCTAAGGTAGTTTCCATAAAAGTGCCTCCTACGGCTGAATCTAAAAGATTTCTAGAAGCAAAATTCAAGCCAGCATAAAAGTTATGAATAATCATCCATATATCCAAACCATATGTAGGGCAATTACGTATCATCAATTTCATTCTCTCCCAAGCTTGTGCAACATGCTCATGATCTAGTTGCCTAAAATTCAAAATATCGTTTCTAAGAGAGATGATCTTAGCAGGAGGGAAATACTTAGAGATAAAAGCATCTTTGCACTTATTCCACGAATCAATACTATTTCTAGGCAAAAAGGTAAACCTAGTTTTAGCACGATCTCTAAGTGAAAACAGAAATAACTTCAATTTAACAATATCGTTATCTGTATCCCTTTTCTTTTGCATATCACACAAATCAACAAAGTTGTTTAGATCGGTAGCGACATCTTCACTAGGAAGGCCGGAGAATTGATCTTTCATGACAAGATTCAATAAAGCAGCATTGATCTCACAAGATTCAACATCGGTAATAGAGGCAATCGGAGTGCTAATAAAGTCATTATTGTGTGTATTGGAGAAGTCACACAATTTGGTATTGTTCTGAGCCATAGTGACAAGCAAGAAATCCAACACACACAAGCAAACAAGAAGCAAGCGAACGATAAACACACTGCAGAAGAAGGGCAAATAAAACGGCAAGGGTGAAGTAGGGGAGAGGAAAACGAGAGGCAAATAAATGTAATGCGAAGGATAAGGGTTTGTGATAGGTACTTGGTATATGACTTTTGCGTAAGCCTCCACGACAATGGCGCCAGAAATTCTTCTTGCTACTTCTCTAGCTTGCGTTGTCTTCCCTCGAAGAGGAAAGGGTGATGCAACACAGTAGCGTAAGTATTTCCCTCAGTTTTTGAGAACCAAGGTATCAATCCAGTAGGAGACCACGCGCCAGTCCCTCGCACCTCCACAAACAAATAAGAACTTCGCAGCCAACGCGATAAGGGGTTGTCAATCCCTTTACGGTCACTTACGAAAGTGAGATCTGATAGAGATGATAGTTTATATTTTTGGTATTTCGGTTTATAAGAACAGAAAATAAAAGTGATAAAAGTAAAGTAGATGTAGATTGATATGTTGAGAATAGACCCGGGGGCCATAGTGTTCTCTGGTGGCTTCTCTCATGATAGCCACATTCTACGGCGGGTAAACAAATTACTGTCAAGCAATTGATAGAAAAGCGAATAATTATGAGACTATCTAGGCATGATCATGGTATATAGGCATCACGTCCGAGACAAGTAGACCGACTCCTGCGTGCATCTACTATTATTACTCCACACATCGACCGCTATCCAGCATGCATCTAGTGTATTGAGTTCATAAGAACAGAGTAACACCTTAAGCAAGATGACATAATGTAGAGGGATAAACTGAAGCAATATGATATAAACCCCATCTTTTTATCCTCGATGGAAACAATACAATACGTGCCTTGCTGCCCCTACTATCACTGTGAAAGGACACCGCAAGATTGAACCCAAAGCTAAGCACTTCTCCCATTGTAAGAACTATAGATCTAGTAGGCCAAACCAAACCAATAATTCAAAGAGACTTGCAAGGATATTATGAGCACACATAAAAAGTTCAGAGAAGAACGAAATATCTTTCATAGATAATCTTGATCATAAACCCACAATTCATCGGATCTCGACAAACACACCGCAAAAAGAGATTACATCGAATAGTTCTCCTCGAAGAACGAGGAGAACTTTGTATTGAGATCCATAGAGAGAGAAGAAGTCGTCTAGATACTAGCTATGGACCCGAAGGTCTGTGGTAAACTATTCACAACTCATGGTGAGGGCGATGATGATGATGAAGAAGAACTCTGTGATGGATCCCCCTCCCGTGGAGCTTCGAAACAGGCTCGAAGATGGGATCTCATGGGAACAGAAAGTTACGACGGTGGAATTGGGTTTTCTCTCTGTTGTCGAAGGTTTCGGGGTACGTAGACTTATATAGGAGGAAGGAGGACACCGAGGGGTGCTCAGGGGGGCCACGAGGCAGGGGGGCGCGCCCTGGGCAGGGGGCACGCCCCCACCCTCGTGGGCAGCCCCTTGATCCCCTGACGTAGTACTCAAGTCCCTCGTGCGTGATTTTCTCCAAAAATATCTCTCGCGAAGGTTTCATTCCGTTTGGACTCCGTTTGATATTCTTTTTCTGCAAAACCCTGAAACAGGCAAAAATCAGCAATTTGGACTGGGCCTTTGGGTTAGTAGGTTAGTCCCAAAAATGATATAAAAGTGAATGATAAAGCCCATTAAACATCCAAGACTTCATAAATAATAGTATGGAACAACCAAATATTATAGATACGTAGGAGACGTATCATCCCGTTGACGTGGATAAGTGGAAACATAGTCTCTAGAGTATGCTTTCCCTTACCTAAAGCGTAAACCGTCGCGGCTGTGGGCAGAAATGCACTTTCATATTCTGGAAAGCGTACTTCACCAAATGCGTTTTTTCGGTGAGCGACTTGTTTGTGGATAATTTTTTACAGAATAGTCCCTTGCAGAAAAACCCTTATATCTTTTCACTCACAATTCCAAATCAGGTGATTGCAAAGCCCACTTTCTTTATTCATCGAGCCCGTTACGATGGTATCATTTTCAACATGTTGTAAAATTTAAAAAATGAGCATCTTACCCTTGCATTTATTTAGCCCCCTCTGAGAGAGAAAGTTTTCTGGTGATTCTTCCCGGGAGCTTCTCGCACTTCTTCCCGGTGAATCCATCTATCCCAAGCAAGCCACACCCTCCATTTGCATGATTGCAATGCAAAGCCACAATTTTACTAAATAAACTTATTTAAAATTTTGCATTGGCTACAAATAATTTATCCATGGCCTTTCCTAGAGTGATGTCATGATCTTACTATTGCCATGATGTTGCTTGGATTTCTAGGACTAAGGCTTTGCAGATTGAGGAGGACATGTTGCCACTAGATTATTGGTGGCTATTATTATAATTTTAATTATGATTTATGGGATATTATGCTTTGAAGTATTGTTTTGGATTTGATGTCCGATGGATCTTAGGTTAATATCTTGATTCTACTATTGGTTTTGTAGCGTCCTTATATGCTTGGATTCATAATGACCTTAATTAAGATGCTATCCTCGGAGTATTATGGTATGACTACTATGCTTTGGATTATTTGTTGGATATTGCTATGACTTGGATTACAGGTGGATATATGATATCGGAGTATCAGTTATCACAGATCTACCGGATAAATTCCATCATTTCGTTGGTCAGGTGCCACTGCACCGGGCTTTTTCAATGCAACCGCATTTGACTCTATGGGAAGGCCCTAATGCGGTATATTGTCATGCCTTTCGCTGGTCCTCCAACTAGGGAAGGTTATGTACGCGTGCTACCCTGTCCCGGTTGGCGGGGATACCTTGTGTGCTCGTAGTTATTGTAGGGCCCTTTTTGTCCCCATTTGGGACCATTTTTGTTTTCCCACGACGATGGCCACTTGACGTCCAAAGTGGCATCCGGGGCTACCCATGACTTACCCCAAAGGGTAGTTGGTCGGAGTGGCCGAGAGAGTGTCACGGAATAGATTGGTTTTGTCGGAACGTCGTTGGTCCACTCGAATGGGAGCACGAGGCCATGGGTCATGTGGTGTGGGTACAGTGTACTATCCTTTGCAGATCGTATAAACTACCGATAGATGCGTCCTCGGTTATGGAGATAGTTCGTACTATGTGACACCGTTCGATCAACACTCATGATGACAGAATAACTTATTAGATGAATTGCATATTGATATGTGAGCAGTAACAGTTTGACAGGATGCCGAGGATGATGTTGGACGATCTTGTGGATGATCATTCAGTTTGTGATGTGGTCACACGGTGATCACATGGAGGTATTGATCACGAGGTGATCGAGGTGACATAGTACTTGTCCAGATAGCCAAGAGTGAGATGTTTCTTGAGATCGCAGATGTTGGTTCATTAGTATTTTAGTAGTTCCATATCATGCTTAATAGTTGTTTCCACCTCATAGTAGTTGATCATAACTTAACCTGTTGATGCTATGTTGTTGTTTTGCCTTGATGCTTTTGGTTGTTGTGAGCTTGCAAGTACATTCAAAGTACTGACCTGGCGTGTCATGCCAGATTGCAGGTGATGCCATGATTGAGTACTTATCAAGGTTACCAATATGCAAGCTAGATCATGTCCCAACCAGAAACCTATGGAGTTGAGTTCACCATCGTCGTTGTTATTCCGCTGTTATGAGTTATTCTGTTGCTAGCATAGAGCTAGCTTAGTAGACATAGTGTCACAGTGTTGATGTGATCCTTTATAACAATGGACCTTTGTACCTTTATTCTTTGTAATTAGAGCTGATTTGTTCTATACCAAGCACTGTAGTATTCCAGAAGACTTGATCTCTTGGTTGCAATATGGGGTGTTCCTATTCCTCTTAGTCGGGGTGCCACAAGCTTTGGTATGAGAGCAGGTCTGGCTGTAGGACTCCCTAGTCAGCGTGAGCGGTAGAAATCGGCAGTATCGAGTCTGGCTTGTTTGCTGCATTTGTTTGTTGCATAACATGCATATAGATTTATTATTTTGTGCTAACGGTTTATCTGGTGGGTGTAGACGACATAGGTTTGGATCCACTACAGCTCAGCTCCTGCATCCCTCCAGTTTTTCCTTTTTCCCTGTTCTTCGGTGTTTGGCGTCATTTTTGTCCCAGCGAAGTGATGCCAAGTGTCCCTAACACCATTTGTAGGATGGTGCCCAGGTATCACAGCAGTTTGATTTCTTCATTCCCCGCTTATCGTTTTGATGGTAGACCTGCTTCTACCTCGGATCATGCATTTTATCTTGTCCTGTTGGCAACCCTTAATTATCTTAGTCATCAAGAAAGGGCAATATCATCAAACTCATCTTTCCCTGCTATCATATTCCCTGGATGAGTACAGATCCCTTCCGTCCGCTTAATAATGATGTAGTCGCGACATGCGTGTCCTGCTACATGGTTACCAAGTAAGTCCTCGCCTCCGAGCTCGTCAAGGATATTATCTAGCTAAGCCACCACTTGGTGTAGCGATGTTTACACCAACTTTTCCACACATTGATTCATCCTCGTGCACACCGACACAACATGTTAGATCATAGTCCCAGTTTTCTTGCGAGATTTGTGTGCTTAAGTAGGCATGCATATTGTTGTGAATAGCAGTAATATGTGTATTACTTGCGTGTGATTTTAATGCTTTTTATGTGCCTTTGGTTGGTTGTTTATTTCATTTCTTTCTTTCTTTTGGGCCTTTGGTGTTACCTTATTTTTCCATTATGAAAGTTGCTCATCAACCGACACCGGACTCGAAGAAGCAAGGGTTTAAAATATATGGAAGCTCGGCTAAACAGTATGGCAATCTCGGTTAATTGAAATATATTGGGAATATCTGCTGGATATATATTTGGTATCCAGAATGGACTATCTGTATCAAGGCTGCATTAGTTGTATAAATCATTACAACAGTAATGAACAAACCAGTAGGAACACAAGTCAGGTGCAAGACCAACAACATATTTGCGGACATAGGTATGGTTCCTGTATAAAGTTCTGGTTCAGAAGTGAAGGAAACTTGAAATATGTTATACTCTAGAAGAAAGCTAGAATTTTTTATGAGTTCAGCATTCAGCAAGGGAAACAGTCAGACAATTCCTCTCATACAAGTAACTAGACACGAAAATATTATGGATATGTGTATGATATTCAGTCCGCATATCACCATATGAAACTTCTGATATAAGCAGCTCAGTCTTCCTCCACATGCTACCGGAAGAAGCTTACGACGTAAGGTTCCTCAATCTTCCTCTGCAAGATACATGAACAACTTCATGTCCCAAATACCCAGTGTTCCACATCAAGATATCTTGGAAAAAGCTTCCAACATAAAATACCCATCCTGCATCAGGACAACTAAAAGTGCAACTGACCCCCGGGTGGTTTTGGTAATTAATAACAACATATAGCTAATTGAACTAATATCCTTTCAACATAAATATTTCAGGAAGTTCAATGGTTGACATGGCATAGATTAGAAATGTGGACCCCTCAAAATGCTAAGGACAAAGATTGGCAAAATATAGAGACTCTACATTTTCATTTTTGTGATCCAAGATCACATTGAGTCCATAGGAAAAGCCAATACTATTAAAAGGGGATGAGGTGTTGCTTAATGGTCTACTTGCTCAACTTCTTAGTAATATGCTCCAAATCCCTCAACCACTTTCTCATCTGCACATATGTGCCAAACCTAAAAGTCAAACTTGGCCCCACCGATTTGATCTATCCAGCGCCACCGATTTCACTTGACATAGACACTGCCACAAACCCTAATCAGTTGGTCTCGCTGATAGGGATCTCGGTCTCACCGATATGGGAATGCAAACTCTCTGTTTCCTCTTCCTAACATTTCGGTCTAACCGAGATGAGTGAATCGGTCCCACCGAGTTGGCATTGCAAACTCTCTGTTTCCTCTTCGTAACTTTTCGGTCTAACCGAAATGAGCGAATCGGTCCAACCGAGTTTGCCTAACCAACACTCTGATAGCCTATTACCAGAATCAGTCTCACCGAGTTTGTGTAATCGGTCAAACCAAGTTAAGGTTTTGCCCTAACCCTAACACATCGGTCTCACCGAGTTGATACTGTCGGTCCCAGCAAAATGTCTAACGTTCACATTTTGAACTGCTTCGGTCTGACCGAGTTTGTTTATTTGGTCTGACCGAGTTTGGTCAATTGTGTGTAACAGCTAGATTTTGTGTGGAGGCTATATATACCCCTCCACCTCTCATCCATCAGAGAGAGAGCCATCATAACGTGGCTACACTTCCACTATTCATTTTCTGAGAGAGAACCACCTGCTCATGTGTTGATACTAAGATATTCCAATCCAACCACAAGAATCTTGATCTCTAGCCTTCCCCAAGTTGATGTCCAATCAAATATTCTTTCCACCATATCCAAATCTATGAGAGAGAGAGTTGAGTGTTGGGGAGACTATCACTTGAAGCACAAGAGCAAGGAGTTCATCATCAACACACCATTTATTAACTTATGGAGAGTGGTGTCTCCTAGATTGGTTAGGTGTCACTTGGGAGCCTCCGACGAGATTGTGGAGTTGAACCAAGGAGTTTGCAAGGGCAAGGAGATCGCCTACTTCGTGAAGATCTACCCTCGTGAAGCAAGTCCTTCGTGGGCGACGGCCATGGTGTGATAGATAAGGTTGCTTCTTCGTGGACGCTTCGTGGGTGGAGCCCTCTGTGGACTCGCACAGCCGTTACCCTTCGTGGGTTGAAGTCTCCATCGACGTGGGTGTACGATAGCATAGCACCACGTATCGGAACCACGCCAAAAACATCTATGTCTCCAATTGCGTTTGCACTCTCCAACCCCTCACTTTACCTTCATATGCAATGCTTTACTTTCCGCTGCCACAACTCTAGAATTGCATGTGTAGGAAGATTGCTTGACTTGTGCTAAATTGCTAAAAATTGTCAAAACTTAAAATTGGGAAAAGACTAAGTTTTTATTTGGTCAAGTAGTCTAATCACCCCCCTCTAGACATACTTCCGATCCTACAAGTGGTATCAGAACTTTAGTCTCCATTTGTCTTGATTTCCATAGCTTTAGTGATCATAGCCTTGGTTTCACAACCAAGGAGAGTATGGCGTCTAGCGAGGGAAGTTGCCACCGTAGATGTCCTTACGTTGATGGTACTAATTTTGCTAGTTGGAAGCATCATATGAAACTGTATATTCTTGGACATAACCCTACCATTTGGGCTATTGTGTGTATTTGTTTGCAAGGTGAATTCTTTGATGGGAAGGAACCAAATCGTGAAGCTACCGCTGAAGAATTGAAGATGTTGCAATACAATGCTCAAGCTTGCGATGTCCTCTTCAATGGATTGTGTCCCGAAGAATTCAACAAAATCAGCCATCTTTGGAATGCAAAGGAAATTTGGGATAGTTTGATTGATATGCACGAAGGTACCGACTCCGGCAAGGAATCCAAGTTGGATGTGCTTCAAAGTCAACTTGACAAGTTCAAAATGAAGGATGGTGAAGGTGTCGCTGAAATGTACTCTTGGCTTGCTATCATCACAAATGAGATTGCCGGCTTAGGAAGCGAAGAAATGACCGATAGATTCATCATCAAGAAAATCCTAAGATCCTTGGATGGAAATATGACACCATGTGCACATTGATCCAAATGATGCCCAATTACAAAGATCTCAATCCAGCGCAAGTCATTGGTAGAATTGTTGCTCATGAGATGTCACTTGAGGATAAAGAAGAGCTTCACAACAAGTCTAGTGGTGCTTACAATGCTTCATGTGATGCTCCTACATCATCAAGTGAGAAACAAGTCTTCAATGAAGAATTGAACTTAATGGTGAAGAACTTCAACAAATTCTACAAGAATAGAAGCAAAGAGAGAAACTCCAAGTCAAGGTCCTACAATGACAAAAGGTCTTCTAGTCGTGATCGGAATTGCTACAATTGTGGGAGACCCGGACACTACTCAAATGAGTGTATGGCTCCACACAAGAGAATGAAGACTCACCCAAAAGGAGAAGTAGAAGAGAAGATTCACCACCAAGAGAGAGAAGGCGTAGAGATGATCGTTATGAATGAAGACCCTCTCGTAGAAGCAAGGATTTGGAAAGGAAGGACAAATCATCAAGGAGATATACAAGATGAAGACATCAAGCTCATGTTGGTGAATGGGTATCCGGTTCCGAATATGATGACCACTCCGAGAGAAGTTATTACTCCGACTCCGAAGATACTCAAGATGAAGGTGTTGCCGGAATTGCTCTTGTGTCATCCAACTCCTATGACATATTTGACTCACCGAATGAAGGAATTGGAAGATGCTTCATGGCTAAAGTCCCTAAGGTATCACACCCCGAATATCTTGATTTCAATAGTGATGAAGATGATTTGCTAGGAGATGATGATTTACTTGTTAGTAGCAATAGTGATGAAGACTATGATGAAAACTATGATGAAATTGCTACTAATCATGCTTATCAAGATAAAACAAATGACGATGATAAGGAGAATATTGAGAGTCTAACTAAAGAATTAAACACTCTTAAGTTAGCTCATGAAACTACCTTAGAGGATCATCGAGAGCTTTTGAGGACTCATGAGAAGCTACGCTATGAAAAGCTAAATCTAGAGCAGGAGCATGAGTTCTTAAAAGCAATCAACGATAATCTTCGTAAGAAAAGTTCTTCTTACATTGCCAAGTGTTTACTCTTCTCTACCTATATGCCACAAGTAAAATATAGCAATAAGAACAAGAAAGATTATTTCTCTATTAGTAACAATAATCATGATAAATCTAATCGTGTTGCTCCTAGTAGTTCTCTTGATTCCACTAATGACTCTCTTAGCCAAGTTACACTTGAGCAAGACAATAGCTTATTGAAGGGAATTATAGAGAAAGATGTTTATAAGAGCCTTGCCGAGAGTAAGAAATTTGTGGAAATTGTATGCAAGCAAGGAAGGCACCGGAAGAATCAATGTGTTGGTTTTGAACGAAATTTCAATGCCGATGGAGTTGAGTGGAAAGAAGATCAATAACCCAAGACAAAGTTTGTTCCTCAAGAGAAGTATGACCCTACTTCCTTCAAGGGGACACAAGTCCAAGATGATCTTCCACCACAAGACCACAAGCTAAATGGCAAGGACAAGCTTCGAGAAGAGATTGATGCATTTGAAGAAGCTCCTAAGGCCTTGCTCAAGTGGGCTCCCTAGACTACGTCAAGTTCTACTTCATCAAGTACATCTACAACTCCAAGGATTCCCATCAAGATGATGTGGATCCCGAAGAAGAAGAACTAGAGAGTTCTTGAGGGTGACTCCGCCAACATACTTCACTCATATTCATATTGGCAAGAACAAGTGAAATCAACTTCCACATCTTGCACTAGTTCAAGGAGTCACAAACCCTCTTTTTGGTAAGATAAGGGACAAGATAACCTAATGCTTTCATGGAGATCATCTTGTGTGCAATCCACTCTATGTCCATGGATATCTTTGTATGCTCCTTGTGGGAGTAACCCATGTAGGTATTGAAAGTGCAACTCACTCCAATGGATTGCTCCAAATGATCTACATCAACATTGATCAATCTACATCTTCAACACCTACATGAAGTCATCGTCGACAAAACCCAAGGTTAGTTCATCCCTCTTAGGGGGGATATCACATCTAGGGGAGCTTTACTCTAAGAACTGAGCTAAATCAACTCTAATGATCTGAACAACAATGCTTTATGTAAAAGTGGTAACCCCACATGTGCTTAAATGATGAGTATGACCTATGATCAAATGTTTTCATTTGACTCCTAAGTCAATATACTCATATATAGATGACCTAGTCATCGCCAATTTCTTGATAGATGCTAGAGTGTTTGTGCATGATTTGCCACATATTTCAGTTGCTATCTTATTTTCTTAGCATGTTGAGTGTATATTTTTCTCATTCGAGGACATCCATTTGTTGCTTTGATTGTTTGGCTTTCTTCTTTTGCCAAATGGATGGACAAGAATGCCTAATTACCCCCTCTAGATATCTATGATTTTCTTGTCTCAAACTCTATTCATGCTACATCACAAAGCTTGATCAAGTCAGATTGGAACCCTCTAAGTGAGGAGCACTCGGGGTCACTGTTTCGTCATAGACTTAACTTCCAAAACCTCCTAGTGCACTTCAGTCTGAGCGATTCATCCCTTTCGGTCATACTGAGTCCATTAAGTTGATCTAGGTTTTCAATCTCGGTGCAACCAATTAGAACAATTCAGTCGCACCGAGTTGCAGTAACTACTAGCAGTTTTGCATCTCGGTGCCACCTAGTCGTTCCACTCGGTCACACCGACAAGGTCTGGATATATATACCCACGTGCTGAACCTTGGAAAGTTTTCCGAATCTTTTCGCACGCGCCTATCCAGCTCTGCGAACTCGAGGTCTCTGGATCATCCTCTCATCGCCAGTGACCCCCTGCCCCTGGTCTCCATCGCCCTCGACGAGAAACTTCGCCGCCGTTGTCGCCGTAGCGAACTCATCGCCGAGTTAGGGTATGAGTTCGACCCTTTGTGTTTTCTCAATCTGATTCTTAGCACAAAGTCAATGCCATGTTTCTTGCCACGTTTGAGATTATCCTATCCAGTGAAAACTCCCTTTAGATTAGATTTGATTCAAAATTTTAGGGTTAGGTTTCCGTCGAACTCATCTCGGACCGACCAAGTTGTGGAAATCGGTCTCCCCGATTTGGCTTAGGCCATTGCACTTGTAACGTTTGGTCTGACCGAAACTTACAAATCGGTGCAACCGAGTTCAACTCTCAGTGAAACCCTAGCAATCCCGGAGTCACCGAACTGTGTCTCGGTCTGACCAATTTCACCAGTTTAGGCTCTCAAAGTTGCTTCGGTGTCACCGAGTTTAACAAATCGGTAGCTCCGAAATGCTTTCTATAGAAACCTAAAACTATGTTTTTGACTCAACTATTTTGCAAAAATCTCTGCACTTTGTGATGCTCATCCACTCTACCTCAGCTATATCTATTTGCAGGGTCAGCTTGCAGATTCAGATATGTCTAAGGGCAGTGACAGTTGATAACCCACAAGTATAGGGGATCGTTTGTAGCCTTTTTCGATAAGTAAGAGTGTCGAACCCAACGAGGAGCTAAATGTAGAACAAATATTCCCTCAAGTTATATCGACCATCGATACAACTCTACGCACGCTTAAGTTTGCTTTACCGGAAACAAGTATGAAACTATTTTGTAGGTGTGATTCTAGAACTACTTTTCTAGAATAAAACTAGAAGTACTTCACAAGATAATAAAAGTGGATAGCTTTTGTCAACAAGAAAGTTATTTGTCCCTAGGCAACCGATAACAAGTACCGGCAATCATTCTTGTAATTTTATATGAGGGAGAGGCATGAGCTAACATACTTTCTCTACTTGGATCATATGCACTTGTGATGGGAACTTTAGCAAGCATCCGCAACTACTAAAGATCATTAAGGTTGTGAAACCCAACCATAGCATTAAGTATCAAGTCCTCTTTACTCCCATACGTCATACCCCACCTACTCGGGTTTAAGTTTTTGTCACTGTCGCAACCCACCGTAAGCGAACCATGAACATATTGCAACACCCTACAGCGGGGGCCCCTCATGTTTGCGCGAGAACAGAGGGCACCGTAGGACAACACCATAAATAAAATAAACAATCATACCAACCAAGATCACGACTAACCCACGGGACAAAGCAAATATACTCAAACATCATAGGATAACCATAGATCATTGGGAAAGAGGTGTTATGCCACTGCAATGAGGGAGAGAGAGTTGGTGTGGACGGAAGCAAGATTGTTGATGTAGATCGTCGTCCCGATCGTTGCCTCGGTGGCACTCCTGCGCCACCAGAAGCGAGGGGGAGAGATCCCGCCTACTTATCCTTTTTCCTTGGCCTTCTCCCTAGGTGGGAGAAGGGTTCTCTCTCTAGTCACTGGTATCCAAGGCATGGGAGGGGCGAAAGCACCTACGAGATTGGATCTGTCTCTCTCTGTTTCGCGTCCCCCAGAACTGGCCGAAAACCGTTTCTTATATTCTCGGAGAGCCGTAACTCCGATTGTGCTGAGATTTTTACACTATGTTTTTCTAGATATAAGCTTCCTTGCGCCCAAAGTACAGCTCCAACCGATGTTCCAGGTGGGCATAAGACACCTGGGCGCGCAAGGCACCTCTGGCGCGCCCTGGTGGGTTGTGGGGCCTACGGGCCCCCGTTTACGTAGCTTCCACCTCCCAAAATTCACATATATTCCAAAATAATTCTCCGTGAAATTTTATTGCAGTTGGACTTCGTTTAATATGGATACTCTGCGATACAAAAAACATGCAGAAAACAGGAGCTGGCACTAGATCAATAGGTTAGTCCAATAAATCATATAAAAATTGCCAAAAGTATGTAATACTTATATAATATTGGCATGAAACAATCAAAAATTATAGATACGACGGAGATGTATCAGCATCACCAAGCTTAATTCCTACTCGTCCTCGAGTAGGTAAATGATAAAAAAGATAATTTTTGATGTGGAATGCTACCTAGCATAAACTTGATCATATCTCTAGTCATGGCCTGGATATTAAGACATGAGTGATTCAAAGCAATAGTCTATAATTTGACATAAAGACATCAATACTCGGGCATCCCAACAAACAATCATCTCTTTCAGAATATAAAATGCTAAAGAACGTTATCCCTACAAAATCATATAGTCTTGTCATGCTCTGTCTTCCCAGCTCAAAGTATAAATCATGTACTACCCCAGTGTCAGCCAAGCAATTGGTTCATACTTTTTAAGGCGCTTCAGCATTTTCAACTCTCACTCAATACATGAGTGCGAGCCATGGATATAGCAATATAGGTGGAATAGAATGCGGTGGTAGTAGACAAAAGAAAGGAAGAAAGTCTGACATCAACTAGGCAAACTAATGGACTATGAAAGATTTCCATCAATCGATATCAATGTGAGGAGTATGGATTACCATGCAACAGATGCAACTACGATCTAAAGTGTATGAAAAGCTCAATATGAAACTAAGTGGGTATGCATGAAATTCTACTATGAAAAACCCCCCCTAGTATATGGAAGTGAAAGCATAGAAGACTCTCTACATGAAAAACATGGTGCAACTTTGAAGCACAAGTGTGGTATTTGCATGCCCCTTTCTTTTACTTTCATTTTTTTGTTTTCTCTTTTTTTTTGTGGGCTTCTTTGGCCTCTTTTTTTATTTGGGCTTCTTTGGCCTCTCTTTTTTATTTGGGCTTCTTTGGCCTCTTTTATTATTTCTAAAGTTTGGAGTCACATCCTGACTTGTGGGGGAATCATGGTCTCCTTCATCCTATCATCATGGGGCATGCTTTAATAATGGATAATGATGATCATCACACTTCTATTTACTTATGACTCAAAAGAAATAGAAATTACAACTCAATACCTATGACATAGTATGACTCTAAATGAATGCCTCTGGCAGTGTACTAGGATCTGCAATGATCTAGCATAGCAAAGATATCAAAAATTAGACAAGCCATGAAAATATCGTGCTAGCTGTCTTATGAACATGCAAAGCAATATGAAAATGAATGATCAAGTCAACTATATGATGGAAGTGCATGGCAATATATCTCGGAATGGCTATGTAAATGCCATAGGTAGGTATGGTGGCTGTTTTGAGGAAGGTTTAATAAAGTTTATGCACCGGCGAAAATTGCGTGGCACGAGAGAGGCTAGCAATAATGAAAGGGTGAGAGTGCGTATAATCCATGGACTCACATTAGTCATAAAGAACTCACATACTTATTGCAAAATTTTATTAGCCCTCGAAGCTAATTAATACTACGCATGCTCCTAGGGGGGAGGTTGATAGGAGTTAACCATCGCGCGCCACCGACCTTCACACAAAGATAGGACGATCAAGGATAAATTGTGCTCCAACTTCCCAGCATAACGAGAGACTATGATTTCATGCTTTGAAAATCACAAACCTTAACACCAATATCTTACTAAACACAATCATTCACCAGTACCTCCCACATATTATCATCTATATATCGCAAAACTATTGCAAGGAATCAATCATACCATATTCAGTGATCCATAAGTTTTATGTAGGATTTTATGACTAACCATGCAATTGACCAATTACGTTTGTCTCTCTAAATAGATATAAGTGAAGCATGAGAGTTTAAAACAAATATAAGTGAAGCAGGAGAGCATTCTACGAACATCGATTTTCTATGTGAAGAGAAACATGCAATCCAAACTTCAAATGATATAAGTGAAGCTCATGAAGCATTCTATAAAGCCATACTAAAATGATATAAGTGAAGTGCAAAGAGAATTCTACAAATTGACCAAGGACTATCTCATACCAGCATGGTGCATTATTAAAAAAACACACGACGCTCCAAGAATTTACGCATATCATGTGAATGAAAGAAATCTGAAAACATACCAATACTTGTTGAAGAAAGATGGGATGCCTTCCGGGGCATCCCCAAGCTAAGACGCTTGAGTCTCCTTGAAGAATTACTTGGGGTGCCTTGGGCATCCCCAAGCTTGAGCTCTTGCCTCTCCTCCTTCTCCTCACATCGAGACCTCCTCGATCTTCGAACACTTCATCCACACAAAACTTAATCGAACTTTTAGTGGCGGGGTTAGTGCATATGATCAATGAAATCCCATCATGTACTGCTCTAACATTATTGTATAATTATAAACAAACATTACCCACTGTATTCTATCACAATTCTATGGCCCCAAGTCAAGGAGGCTTCAACAAGAATTCAAACATTAGCAAATAATGAAGCTATAACAGCAATCTGTGAAAATAGGACAGTGTGTAAAGATTTGAACATTCACCATACTTCTGTAACTCTAAAAATTCTGAAAAAATTAGGGAAAACAAATTTTTTGCATAGAAAGACTGTGCAAAAAGTTTTAGAACCGTTTGACGTTCGAGTAAAAAAAATATAAAATCACGCTCTACAGCAAAAGTTTCTATTTTGCACCGCACAAACCAACAAGCAATCTAATCATCCTGAAGGCAAACTCTTCGAACGTTATTTTTATAATACAATGGAACTTTATAAGGGGAAAATTATTTTTGTTGAAAAGTTTCTGTAATTAAGATTCACAAAGTTTCCATGGGCATGAACAAAGTTCAAGGACGTCCCCCACTTCAACGGTGCTCGTCCTTCTTACTTTCACTTTTCTTTTTGAAAAAGTTGTAGGTTCCCCTCTATATTTTTTGTTTTTAAACTTTATAAAAGCACTCAACAGAAATAAATGACTCTTTTTTTTTTACTTTCGGGTTGTCTCCCTGACAACTCTTTCTTTAAAGCCATTAAGCTAGGCATAAAGTGCTCAAGTAATGAATCCACCCGGATCCCAAGGTATATCAAAGCCAATTTTAACTAGCAATGATTTGGCATTTAGTAGTGAGCACAAAGTGATATGTGTCATGCAACAACGAAGTCTAACTATCTTCATATGTATCGGCATGTCATACGAGAACAATTCATGCACATCAAGTAAAGATCAACACATAGTATAAGCAGTTTCTTGCAATTTTATCGTGTTGGAAACATAGAGAGGCGGAGATGTAGTTCCTCTCTCATAATAATTGCAAGTAGGAGCAGCAAGCACATGCATATTATATTTATCAAAAATATCATGTCCAATGGTAAAAGGTAACCCATCAATATAATCCTTAATAAGTGAAACTTCACCGATATAGTGTAGTTTGCAAAACTCAAAAAAATAATAGGACTATCATGTGTGGGTGCAATAGAAACAATTTCATTCTTGACATAAGGAACTATAGCAAGTTCATCTCCATAAGCATAGTTCATATTGGCATCTTGGCCACAAGCATAGCAAGCATCATCAAAAAGGGGTATTTCAAAAGAATCAACGGGATCATAACAGTCATCATAGCATCCATCCTTCGGTAAATTTGAAAGGAAATTAAACAATGTATGGGATAAAGAGTTACTCTCATTAGATGGTGGGAACGGGTGATCAATCCGCTCTTCCTCCTTTTGTTCTTCGCTCTCCTCCTCATCTTTTTCATCCAATTAGCTCACAATGTCATTAATTTCTTCTTCCATAGACTCCTGGAAAATATTAGTCTCTTCTTGGACATCGGAGACCTTCTCAATAAACGCATCAATATGGGCATTCTATTTATAATTCAAATAGAAATATTTAAGTATCGCAAGATTTTCAGATCTGTAAACAACATCATCATAATTTTCATACTCTTTAAACAAACATTTAGTTTCACAAGCACCCTTAAAAGCAACAAAATCTTCTATTTGTTCCACATCATAATAATCGTGTATACCATTAGCATAAGAATCCAAGGTTTTATTATCATTGAATTTACATGAAAAGGGAAGACGTGGAGCATTCATCCTAGAGAAACAAATATAATCGTATCTCAAGCATAGTTTATAAGCATTACCATGCAACATATGAATTTGATCCCATAACAATTTCCCTTTATGAGTCAAGCGATAATCCCTAAAGTATTCACATTGATCCAACGTTACTCCCATTATATAGTTGAATGCGATTCTCTCAGGATTATCAAAGTAGTGCATAATATCTTTCACATAACCAACATCGATGGTTTTAGGAAGTTCCCCATATCCATGAGCAGCAAGTACCACTAATTTTTTCGGTGTTTCGTGATCCATATCCATGACTAAAGTTAGAGAACAACTTAGAACAGAAAATAAAAACTACTTAGTGATAAAGCAAACAAGCACACACGAGAATATTCACCCCACGCTATAACTCCCCGGCAACGGCACCAGAAAAAGGTCGTGATAACCCAAAAGTATAGGGGATCGTTTGTAGCCTTTTCCGATAAGTAAGAGTGTCGAACCCAACGAGGAGCTAAAGGTAGAACAAATATTCCCTCAAGTTATATCGACCACCGATGCAACTCTACGCACGCTTAACGTTTGCTTTACCGGAAACAAGTATGAAACTATTTTGTAGTTGCGATGCTAGAACTACTTTGCAGGAACAAAACTAGAAGTACTTCGAAAGATAACAAAAGTGGATAGATTTTGTCAACAAGACAGTTATTTGTCCCTAGGCAATAGATAACAGGTATCGGTAATCATTCTTGTAATTTTATATGAGGGAGAGGCATGACCTAACATACTTTCTCTACTTGGATCATATGCACTTATGATTGGAACTCTAGCAAGCATCTGCAACTACTAAAGATCATTAAGGTCGTGAAACCCAACCATAGCATTAAGTGTCAAGTCCTTTTTACTCCCATACGTCATACCCCACCTACTCGGGTTTAAGTTTCTGTCACTCTCGCAACCCACCGTAAGCGAACCATGAACATATCGCAACACCCTATAGCGGGGGGCCCTCACGTTTGCGCGAGAACGGAGGGCACCGTAGGACATCACCATAAATAAAATATACAATCATACCAACCAAGATCACAATTAACCCAAGGGACAAAGCAGATCTACTCAAACATCATAGGATAACCATAGATCATTGGGAAATAATATATGGAGTTGAGCACCATGTTTAAGTAGAAATTATAGCAGGGGAAAGAGGTGCTACACCACTACAATGAGGGGGGAGAGAGTTGGTGTGGACGGTAGCAAGATTGTTGATGTAGATCGCCGTCCCGATCGTTGCCCCTGTGGCACTCCGGCGCCACCGGGCGCGAGGGGGAGAGAGCCCCCCTCCTTCTCCTTCTTCCTTGGCCTTCTCCCTAGGTGGGAGAAGGGTTCTCCCACTGGTCCTTTGTCTCCATGGCATGGGAGGGGCGAGAGGTGACAACCTGGATTTTGCCCCTTTTCTTTATCTTTTGATTTTCTTGGATTTCTTGATTTGATTTGCTTTTCAGTGGCTATGTGGTTCTGAAAAATGGGAAGATCATGTCTTCCTAAGTTTTATAGTGGCTTGCCATCCTTCTCATCATCCTGAGACCCTGTCATTTCCATCCTCGACCTAACCCAATATTCTTTTTCCAAGGAATATTCCTTTTCTATTAAAGGAATAATTCTTTTTGCCCTAGGTTGTCAAGCAACCTATATCTCTGTCATTCTAAAAATTCCCAAATAATTCTCATAAATTGTTTGGGTCATATCTTGCTCAAATATGGCAAAACATTTCATTGCCATGTTTAAAAATAATCCTCCAATAATCATTTTCCTATTCTTCCCTAAATGGCACTTTGCAAAGCAAGTGCTATTTATCTTTTCCCATTTGCCTCCAAACTTTTTGGACATCTTTTCCTGTCCATATCATTTCCCTGTGCCAAATTGCATAGTCATTTGCCTAGTAAATAGTTTTCAGCAATTTTCCAAAGTTTCTGTCCAGAAAGGAACTTTGTGAAGGAAGTATATTCTAGGCATGTCCAAATGAGTTGAAACTTTGTCACACCCTTCATTTGACCAAATCATGTATCTCCGCCAAATTTGAGCTCATGGAGATCATCCATGTGAGCTCAGCTCCAAATCTTGTTTCTGGTCAGATTTTCACTTTGTGAAGCAACCCTATTTTATCTTGCTTCATTTAAGCTGAAAATTTACCAGGACATTCTTACATCTACATCTACTCCCTCCACCAAGTTTTGACTCAATCCACTCCGCCATTTACCCTCAGTAAATTCCCCTAGTTTTTGGTCAGGATGGAGCTCTGTGAAGGAAGTGCCACTTTGGTAACTCCAAATGGCATGAGATTTTTACAGCAGCTCCATACGGTCATATCACCCTACTCCCCCAAATTTCAGCTCAACTGGCCTCAGCATGTGAGTACATCATCCAAATCTTGTTTCTGGGCCAAATATGCAGTTGTAAAGCAACTACATTAAACCTTGGTCCAATTCTTCTCAAAGTTACCAGGATGAAAGTCCTTCGTTACCTAAGCCTCACACACAACTCCATTGCTCCCAAACATCTTCCTGTTGATCACCAGTGCTCACCCATGTTTACTGCAATAAACTTCAGAGCACACTTACCATTTTACCACAAAGCTTTTTATCATTCTACCACCGCAGTTGAAACCTCCTTTGGATGAACTTACCACTAGACACCAATTCGGGCGCCAGAGAGCATTGAATGTCCATGGTCATGCGTGACCACCGCCATGGCATGCCATGGCCGCGAGCTGCGTGGTGTTTTGCTCGGGCCCCTCCTCTCCTCAGCGTCTTAGCGAGCACGAGCATGTCTAATAGATTTACCGTGTCGTCGCCGTCCTCCTGGACCTCTCTCCCTCTCAGTAAAACCCCGCACAGACGCTCACCGACGCTCGCCGCCGAACGCCCACGAGAGCATAGTGGTGGTTTGGCTCTGTTCGTCGCCGTCTTCTTCCTCCCCGCGCCCCCTTGACCACCTCTGCCCCGTGAGAGCTGTCCCATGTGCCTCTCTCATCGCCTGCCTTCGAGCTCATGCGCGTGGGCATGCGTCCGCGGCGCCGGACACATGTCCATGCAGCGCCAGCACAGATCCCCCTCCCCTCGGCTATATAAGCCCACCCCGAGCCCCCTCGACCTCACCACTCGTCTCCTGCACCTACCCACCTCTTCTTTTATCCCCGGAGTCCCTCGAGGTCATCTTCCCCGAACACGGCCGCCACTCGTTCCTCTCGGGCACCTCCTCGTCCGGCCAGCGCGAGCCTCTCCAGCCCTCCCCGACCTCACCAGAGCGCTCCCCACCTCCCGTAGAGACGCCCCACCCCATCAGCCCTCGCCAGAGCGCCCTGCTTTGCCGAGCGCCACCTCCTGCCGCCGTCTCTCTGCCTCCTCCGGGCGCCGCGCCTCGCGACCATTCTAGGCCTCCCCGACACTGGCCGACCGTGGGAACGGGCGTGCCAGGTCTCGCCGCACCCGCCGGTGGCCTCACCCTGGCCGCGGCCCTCCGTGCCTCTGCTCTATTCCACGAGCGAAACAGAAGCGCGAGGAGGAAGAAGGCGACGAACGCCTGGCCCCCTGTGGCGTGGGTCCTTCCTGTAAGCGAGGCATCGCCAGGGCCCAGGTACATTAAGTGGAGACGGTTTCTTGAAATGCGTTTTCAGAAACTGAAAGCGTATTCCTTTCCTTCTTTGGCTAGAATGTGTTTCCTCGTCTGGAAAACGTATTTCCATCTACTTCGGCCAAGAATGCGCTTTCACTATTTCGAAAGCGTATTTTCTAAATTATGTTTCTGTCGTATCCACTCAGGGACCTGTTTGCTGAAGAAATATTTACAAAATGGTTCCTCATCTTCAAACCCCTATATGTTTTTGATCCCAACTCCGAATCAGGTGATTCCAAAGCCCACATCTTCGTCTCGTCGAGCCTATTCTGTTGGTATCATTTTCACTATTGTTTGATATACTGGAAATGACCACTTTGCCCTTGCCCGTAAACAACCCCCTCCAAGAGAGAACTATTTCCGGTGAATCGTTCCGTGAGCTTTCCGCACTTCTTTCCGATGTATCCCTCATCCCCAGGCAAGCCACAACAACCACTTGCATGATAGCCATGCAGTAGCCATGGTTTCTACTTGAACATTTAATAAAGGTTTGCTCATACCTGTCTGCTTGTTTGATACTCCTATCGTTGTTTCGGTTATGTTCGTGGTTTCATGTTCACCTTCATGATATGTTCTGATGCTTCCTGTTATACTTGCTAGTATTTTGGTCACATGTCATGATTGGTAGTAGAAGTATATGCTGGTAATAGTAATGTTTATCCTCATGCATGCTTGTTGCTTGTCAAGTACCATAGATATACATGTTCTGTTGCAACTAGTTAGTTACATGCTTACTTGGGAGCGTTCTTTCTATGTTCTTGCATGGTATTTATTCATGATGCTAGTAGTCATGTAGGCTATGAGTAGTGTTCTGATTGTGATATTCATGCCCATCAGTATGCCATGCTCATTGGGGTAAATGATTAAATGTTATTGTTGAGCTCGTTGATTATGGTTGCACATCTATGCTCATGTTGGTATCATACTCATGCATTGTAGTTGCATCATGTTATTTTATCATGGCTCAACATTTTGCATTCAAGTTTAACCAGATAATAATGAACTTGAACAACTGTTGCTGAGTCATGGTGCCACCATATCGAGCTGACCAGTGCAGCCACACTTACCTTTATGGGAAGGTCCTAAGTGGGTCTATTGTCATGCCTCTCGCCGGTGCCTCCAAAGAGGGAAGGTTATGGGCGTGCGGTACCCTGGACCGGTAAGCAGACATAACGTTGTGTGCCTGTTGTTGTTGATTGGATCCGGGTCCCCGTTTGGGACAATTTATGTTTTGCCACGACGGAGGTAGTTGGTGCCTTTGGTAGGCACGGGGCCACCCATGACTTAGCCCAAAGGGGAGTTGGTCGGAGTGGCCGGGAGAGTGTCATGGCAGTAGGACAGTTTTGTTGGAAGGCCATTGGTCCACTCGAATGGGAGTGCGAGGCCATGGGTCCCGTAGTGTAGGTACAGTGCGCTACCTCTGCAGAGTGTGTGTGTCTTAATCTATGATAGCCGTGCCCGCGGATAAGGGCCCAGTTCGTGTCGGTCACACTATGAGTCAACAATAGTAATAATAACTTGATTAATAACAACCCCGGTTCGGTGATGAGAACGATGTTGGATGTGATCGTGAGATGATCACGGTGGTATCGAGGATACCGAGTTGTTGGATGTGATCGTAAGATGATCACGATGGTATCGAGGATACCGAGTTGTTGGATATTTGGGATGTTATGCGAGAATCAATGGTAAAGGTCAAGCTCCTTGTGGTCATTTAATGATTACTACGATATTGTTTGTACCAGGCTTGATTTGATCCTGAGATGATCGTGTGATGTTTGTGGTGGTAAGTTTGTGCATGTGAAGGTTACGAGGTAACCCGAGCAGAGTAATTTGGTGTATGTTAGCATCATCATGTTGCATGTAGTATCATCATGTTCGTATGCTCATGCTATGCTTGTTCTAGTTGTACCATGTTGTGCATGCCATGTTGTTCTGTTAGTACCATGTTCATGATTGAATTAACCTGCTAATGCCATGTTGTTGTTTGCCTTGATTGCTTTTGGTTTATTGTGAGCTTGCAAGTACATTCAATGTACTGACCTGGCGTGTCATGCCAGTTTGCAGGTCGTGCCTGGATTGCTTGCTTGTTTTGGTGTGGTTCCTCTGTTTGTGAACTAGGATAAACGTTCCAGCCAGAGTCCCTGCAGATTGGAGTCCATCATCGCCGTTCGTTGTTCCGCTGCCAGTAGAGGTTCCGCTGCCTCGAGTTGTTAAGCTGCTTGCATAGAGCAACTGTGGTTGGCGTAGTGTCGCAGTTCCGGTGTTATTCATCGGAGACCTTGTATCCATATTCGCGTTGTAATAGAAAGCTAGTTTGTTCTATGCTAAGTAGTTCCGTATTCCAGAAGACTTCACCTCGATCTCTGGGCTGGAATACGGGAGGTTCCAGTTTCTCTGAGCCGGGGTGCCGCAGACTTGGTATCAGAGCAGGTCTGGCTGTAGAGCGTCCTTGTCCGCTGGAACGTTATAAATGGTAGTATAGGGTCTGGTTGTTGCCCTTGCTTGTTGTAGTTGGTTGTTGCATTTGTTTGCTGCAAATAGTCTTATTCGGTAACGTCTAACCCATGCTCAGTGCGTATATGGCAGTCAACTTCCATGATATCAGTGCCACCCATAGAGATCCTGGTGCTATTCCTATTGAGTTCAGCACCACTCCTGCACCTCTCAACTTTGCCACCCTCCTTGGAGACATGTGGTGTAGCATTTATCCCCTCGAAGATCAACCCCAGTACCAAGTATTCCAGTTTTCTGCCGGAGGAAGAATCCTGCAGTATGTTGCTCATGTTCATCTATCAGCCCCTATTCATGTCAGTAAGCGCACCAACAGTTTCCACGGTGGTTACGACGCTACTCCCGAGCGTGCCGTTCAGCTTGCCACAATGGCAGGAATCACCGATATTCGTCGTCAAGAGAGCACGGTGCATGAAAACCGTGCTTATCAGTATTATCCCACCATTGTCAAGAATCCTAGGCGAATCCAGTTTCCCTCCGTCAACCCTCAAGATGACCCGGCTATCCTCGCCATGTCTCATTACATGACATTCGAGCCAGGAGATTTCTTGGTGCCCCCTTACCTCAGTCCCCGTCAGCTTCTCAAACCCCTCCACCTCGTCCATCCGGAGTTTCGGAGTCAGCCGTCCCGTAGCTACTTCGTCAGCTCTCGAGCGTTTTCTCAAGCATAGGGTGGAGTCATTCGTGTAGTGCATGTGCATCTGCTGTAGTATCATTGCTTGTTTATGCTTGTGTGTGCTTGTGTGTGCCTGTGTGAATTAGTTTTGTAGCTTGTTTGTTGTGTGCTTTATTTAGCTTGTTTGCTGTGTGGTTTGTGCAATCGCTCATTTTCTCGTGCTTCTTTGTTTTAAATCTTTGTTGTTACCCCTTATGGAAAGTGCTCATGAACACACCGGGTCAGAAGAAGCAGTGAGAAGTAAAAATATACACCAAGGCACTCAGCTAAAAGCAATGTGATTCTCAGCCGACGGCATTGTATTGCAGACATCCGGTCTGTATACAGATTATATTCTGCTCAGACTTTCAGCGACAAGTACATGTCAGAGATCCACCGTATTGCAACAGGAGAACAAAATTGGATCCAAGTCCAACATGCAATTAAATGTATGGTCCATACACACTTATTGATTCTGCCACGAGTCAGATTTAATACACGCGACACCCATAAGTCAGTCCAAATATGCAATGAATTCCGCAAGGACAGTCAGCCAATTCTTGTCATACAAGATATCAGCAGCCGGAATGACAAGAATATATGCTATTCATTCACAAAGAAAAATCAGTCCAGTCATTTTTCAAAATTTATCAGCAAAGCATACAAGGCAAGATCCCCCAGTCTGCATTAGTAAGATATGAATAATCTTCCCATGCAAGACATTCAGTACTCTTCAATAAGATACTGCATAAGCGTCTGGCATAAGTTACCAAATCTTCCCTAGTAAGTCTTTAAGGGGGGAAGCTTCTGAGGTACGATACCTAGTCATCCTCGGCAAGCTATCCACCGAAAGCTTCGAGCACAAGCCATCCAGTCTTCCTCAGCAAGATATCCCGGTGGTTTCCAGTGCAAGCTGCCCAGTCTTCCTCAGTACGACACTGGTACAAGAGATTAAACAATAAATTGTCAGCGTACGGCAGTTTATTTCAAGTGTCAGATCTGCAACGGTTAAGTCAGAAATGAGAATCATTCGGAACAAAGTCTTTCAGTTAAAAATCCAGAAACAGAAAATAATAATGAAGGATCAAGACCGACAATACACTAAGGATATCGCATCAGGACAACTTGCTCAGTCCACAGTATGCTCAGAACTCACAAGCATCAAATACCTGAGTCTATCACGTCCGACCTCAGGATAGCTCAATATATTGACCTCAGCGAAGCATCGCACGGACAATCATCCCCATGGATATACTGAGAAAATAAAGAATCAGTGAGCTGGTGCATTTTTCTATTCAGACACATCAAGTAACCATCAAACCTCTAGATACTCGAGACTGTGAAGCCAGTCAATATAAGTCGGAAACTCCTACAAGACGTCAGAATCCATCAAAAGAACATGTATGGTTCACATCACAGTTTTCAAACCAGAAGGTATGCATATATATTCGAGCGACACGATGCCTGGATAAAAGAGGATTCTTTGTTCCACGGGAAGGTATTCCCAACTCTGTGGAATATTCTCGATACTCGATACAGACTAATATCTCTCCCATGGATCAATATCGAGAAGGACATGTATGTCAGAATAATAATCTTTCAGACCGCGGTTAAGTTAGTAGTATGAAATGAAAATTTGAGACAGTATGAACAGGAGCATATGAGGCAAGCCCGGTCAAAATTTCAGGTACGGTAAAGCAAACCACCCCAGATCAAGGCAGTTAGTGAGATCAATTTTTGTGGAAATATTATGGGAACATAATGTGAGAGTGAATAAAAGAAACCCGAGTTGGAAAAGGTTTCTTCAAGTCAGAATATTTACTTGTTCCCTAAGCACACAAATCTCGAGGACAAGATTTCTCGAAGGGGGGGAAGGTTTGTGATAGCCTGGATTTTGCCTTTTTTTTCTTTTTCTTTTGATTTTCTTGGATTTCTTGATTTGATTTGCTTTTCAGTGGCTATGTGGTTCTGAAACTTGGGAAGATCATGTCTTCCTAGGTTTTATAGTGGCTTGCCATCCTTCTCATCATCCCAAGACCCTGTCATTTCCATCCTTGACCTAACCCAATATTCTCTTTCCAAGGAATATTCCTTTTCTATTAAAGGAATAATTCTTTTTGCCATAGGTTGTGAAGAAACCTATATCTTTGTCATTCTAAAAATTCCCAGATAATTCTCATAAATTGTTTGGGTCATATCTTGCTCAAATATGGCAAAACATTTCATTGCCATGTTTAAAAATAATCCTCGAATAACCATTTTCCTATTCTGCCCTAAATGGCACATTGCAAAGCAAGTACTATTTATCTTTTCCCATTTGCCTCCAAACTTTTTGGACATCTTTTCCTGTCCATATCATTTCCCTGTGCCAAACTGCACACTCATTTGCCAAGTAAATATTTTTCGGCAATTTTCCAAAGTTTCTGTCCAGAAAGGAACTTTGTGAAGGAAGTATATTCTAGGCATGTTCAAAGGAGTTGAAACGTTGTCACACCCTTCATTTGTCCAAATCATGTATCTCCACCAAATTTGAGCTCATGGAGATCACCCATGTGAGCTCAACTCCAAATCTTGGTTTCTGGTCAGATTTTCACTTTGTGAAGCAACCCTATTTTATATTGCTTCATTTAAGCTGAAAATTTACCAGGACATTCTTACATCTACATCTACTCCCTCCACCAAGTTTTGACTCAATCCACTTAGCCATTTACCCTCAGTAAATTCCCCTAGTTTTTGGTCAGAATGGAGCTCTGTGAAGGAAGTACCACTTTGGTAACTCCAAATGGAATGAGATTTTTACAGCAACTCCATATGGTCATATCACCCTACTCCCCCAAATTTCAGCTCAAGTGGCCTCACCATGTGAGTAAATCGTCCAAATCTTGTTTCTGGGCCAAATATGCAGTTGTAAAGCAACTACGTTAAACCTTGGTCCAAATCTTCTCAAAGTTACCAGGATGAAAGTCCTTCGTTACCTAAGCCTCGCAGACAACTCCATTTCTCCCAAACATCTTCCTGTTGATCACCAGTGCTCACCCAAGTTTACTACAGTAAACTTTAGAGCACACTTACCATTTAACCATACACCTTTTTATCGTTCTACCACCATAGTTGAAGCCTCCTTTGGATGAACTTACCACTAGACAACAATTCGGGCGCCAGAGAGCATTGAATGTCCATGGTCACGCGATGACCACCGCCCTGGCATGCCATGGCTGCGATCTGCGTGGTGTTTTGCTCGAGCCCCTCCTCTGCTCGGCATCTCAGCGAGCACGAGCATGTCTAATAGATTTACCATGTCATCGCCGTCCTCCTGGACCTCTCTCCTTCTCAGTAAAAACCCCCACAGACGCTCACCGACGCTCGCTGCCGAACACCCACAAGAGCACAGTGGTGGTTTGGCTCTGTTCGTCACCGTCTTCTTCCTCCCTGCGCCCCCTTGACCTCCTCTACCCCATGAGAGCTCTCCCCTGTGCTTCTCTCATCAGCTACCTCCGAGCTCATGCGCGTGGGCACGCATCCGCGACGCCGGACACGCGTCTGCGGCAGCGCCAGCACGGGTCCCCCTCCCCTCGGCTATATAAGCCTACCCCGAGGCCCCTCGACCTCACCACTTGTCTCCTGCACCTTCCCCACCTCTATTTTTTGCCCCGGAGTCCCTCGAGGTCGTCTTCCCCGAGCATGGGCGCCGCTCGTTCCTCTCGGGCACCTCCTCGTCCGGCCACGGCGAGCCTCTCCAGCCCTCCCCGACCTCACCAGAGTGCTCCCCACCTCCCGTAGAGACGCCCCACCCCATCAGCCCTCGCCGGAGAGCCCTGCTTCGCCGAGCTCCACCTCCTCCCGCCGTCTCTCTGCCTCCTCCGGGCGCTGCGCCTCGCCACCGTTCCAGGCCACACCCGCGCTAGCTGACCGTGGGAATGGGCGTGCCAGGTCTCGCCGGACCCGCCGGTAGACTCGCCCTGGCCGGGGGTAGCAGGAGCCGACCGGCCCCTTGGCGCGGCCCTTCCTGCCTCCACTCTGTTGCACGAGCGGAACAGAAGTGCGAAGAGGAAGAAGATGACGAACGCTTGGCTCCCTGCCGCGTGGGCCTCTCTTGTAAGTGAGGCACGGCCTGGGCCTAGGTACGTTAAGTGGAGACGGTTTCTCGAAATGCGTTTTCAGAAACTAAAAGCATATTCCTTTCCTTCTTTGGCCGGAATGCATTTCCTCGTCTAGAAACCGTATTTCCTTCTACTTCGGCCAAGAATGCGCTTTCACTATTCCGAAAACGTTCTTTCTAAATTATGTTTCAGTCTGATCCACTCGGGGACCTGTTTGCTGAAGAAATATTTACAGAATTGTCCCTCGTCTTCAAACCCCTGTATCTTTTTGATCCCAACTCAGAATCATGTGATTCCAAAGCCCGCGTCTTCGTCTCGTCGAGCCTGTTCTGTTGGTATCATTTTCACTATGGTTTGACATACTGGAAATGACCACTTTGCCCTTGCCCGTAAACAGCCCCCTACAAGAGAGAACTATTTCCGGCGAATCGTTCCGCGAGCTTTCCGTACTTCTTTCCGGAGTATCCCTCATCCCCAGGCAAGCCACAACAACCACTTGCATGATAGCCGTAGCCATGGTTTCTACTTGAACATTTAATAAAAGTTTGCTCGTAGATGTCTGCTTGTTTGCTACTGCTATCGTTGTTTCGGTTAAGTTCGTTGTTTCATGTTTACCTTCATGATATGTTCTGATGCTTCCCGTTATACTTGCTAGTATTTTGGTCACATGTCATGATTGGTAGTAGAAGTACATGCTGGTATTAGTAATGTTTATCCTGATGCATGCTTGTTGCTTGTCAAGTACCATAGATATACTTGTTCCGTTGCAACTAGTTAGTTACATGCTTACTTTGGAGCGTTCTTGCTATGTTCTTGCATGGTATTTATTCATGATGCTAGTAGTCATGTAGGCTATGAGTAGTGTTCTGATTGTGATATGCATGCTCATTAGTATGCCATTCTCATCGGGGTAAATGATTAAATGTTATTGTTGTGCTCGTTGATTATGGTTGCACATCCATACTCATGTTGGTATCATACTCATGCATTGTAGTTGCATCATGTTATTTTATAATGGCTCAACATTTTGCATTCAAGTTTAACCGGATTCTAATGAACTTGAACAACTGTTGGCTGAGTCATGGTGCCACCATATCGAGCTGACCAGTGCAGCCACACCTACCTTTTTGGGAAGGTCCTAGCTGGGTCTATTGTCATGCCTCTCGCCGGTGCCTCCAAAGAGGGAAGGTTATGGGCGTGCAGTACCCTGGCCCAGTAAGAAGACATAACCTTGTGTGCCCGTTGTTGTTGATTGGATCCGGGTCCCCGTTTGGGACCATTTATGTTTTTCCACGACGGTGGTAGTTGGTGCCTTTGGTAGGCACGGGGCCACCCAGGACTTAGCCCAAAGGGGAGTTGGTCAGAGTGGCCGGGAGAGTGTCATGGTAGTAGGACGGTTTTGTCGGAACACCGTTGGTCCACCCGAATGGGAGTGCGAGGCCATGGGTTCCATAGTTTGGGTACAATGTGCTACCTCTGCAGAGTGTGTGTGTCTTAATCTATCGATAGCCGTGCCCGCGGATAAGGGCCCAGTTCGTGTTGGTCACACTATGAGTCAACAGTAATAATAATAACCTGATTAATAACAACTCCGGTTCAATGATGAGAAATATGTTGGATGTGATTGTGAGATGATCACGGTGGTATTGAGGATACCGAGTTGTTGGATGTGATTGTAAGATGATCACGGTGGTATCGAGGATACCGAGTTGTTGGATATTTGCGATGTTATGCAAGAATCAATGGTAAAGGTCAAGCTCCTTGTGGTCATTTAATGATTACTACAGTATTGTTTATACCAAGCTTGATTTGATCCTGAGATGATCGTGTGATGTCTATGGTGGTAAGTTTGTGCATGTGAAGGTTACGAGGTAACGCGAGCAGAGTAAATTGGTGTATGTTAGCATCATCATGTTGCATGTTGTATCGTCATGTTTGTATGCTCATGCTATGCTTGTTCTAGTTGTACCATGTTGTGCATGCCATGTTGTTCTGTTAGTACCCTGTTCATGATTGAATTAACCTGCTAATGCCATGCTGTTGTTTGTCTTGATTGCTTTTGGTTTATTGTGAGCTTGCAAGTACATTCAATGTACTGACATGGCGTGTCATGCCAGTTTGCAGGTCGTGCCTGGATTACTTGCTTGTTTTGGTGTGGTTCCTGTGTTCGCGAGCTAGGATAAATGTTCTAGCCAGAGTCCCTACGGATTGGAGTCCATCATCGTCGTTCGTTGTTCCGCTGCTAGTAGAGGTTCCGCTGTCTCGAGTTGTTATGCTGCTTGCATAGAGCAACTGTGGTTGGCGTAGTGTCATCATTCTGGTGTTATTCATTGTAATATCGGAGACCTTTTATCCATATTTGCGTTGTAATACAAAGCTGGTTGGTTCTCTGCTAAGCACTTCCGTATTCCAGAAGACTTCACCTCGATCTTTGGGCTGGAATACGGGGCGTTCCGGTTTTTTTGAGCCGGGGTGCCAAAGAGCCCGTCCGAGATTGGATATGTCTCTCTGTCTCTCTCTGTTTCGCATCCCCCAAATCTGGTCGAAAACCGTTTCTTATATTCCCGGAGATCCGTAACTCCGATTGCGCTGAGATTTTTACACGATTTTTTCCGGATATAAGCTTCCTTGCGCCCGAAGTACAGCTCCAACCGACGTTCCACGTGGGCATAAGACACCTAGGCATGCCAGGCACCTCTGGTGTGCCCTGGTGGGTTGTGGGGCCTACGGGCCCCCGTTTACGTAGCTTCCACCTCCCAAATATCACATATATTCCAAAATAATTCTTCGTGAAGTTTTATTGCATTTCGACTTCGTTTGATATGGATACTCTGCGATACAAATACTATGCAGGAAAAAGGGACTGGCACTTGGCACTGGATAAATTGGTTAGTCCAATAAATCATATAAAAAGTTTCCAAAAATATGTAAAACTTGTCTAATATTGGCATGAAACTATCAAAAATTATAGATACGACGGAGACGTATCAACAGTCACAACAGGTAGAACTGAGTGAGTGCTCTAGTCCCTCCAACAACAGCTACTATGAGAGCAGCAGAAGCACTCCAAGCAATCTTCCAAAGGCTGCCACCAAGACAAGGAATAAGAGAAATTCTGACAGCGAGGATGAAGACTTTGTGGCTCATGAGGAAGTCACTTCAAAGAAGAAGGCTGTCAACAGAGAGGAAACTGCTAGAGCTGTCAAGCCTCGTCTAAACAAGAAGGCCCCTACCAAGAGAGCTCCAATGTCAAAAGTCAGAGCTTCCACACAAGAGACCATGGTGTTTACTCTTGAAACAAGATATGATGAGCCAGTAGGATCAAAGAAAGGATCTAGGAAGACTACTTCCAAAGTGATTGGCTAGCCATCTATGAGGGATGATGATGATGTTGATGAGCCTGTTGCACCTGTCGCAAAGACTCAGAAGCTGGTGGGGGTGCCATCAATGCCAAGGCTGCTTCATTCAAGCCCAAAGCTTCAGCACCTAAGAGATCTACTAGAGACATTCCTACAGGTGAGAAGAACAAGGCCCTAGAGCCAGATGTTCTAGAGGAAGAGGAAGATCAAGAAGAAGAATCCTCAGATGATGATGAGTCCATGATGCTCAGGAAACTTAAGCCAAAAGATCCAGATCATAATGATGCCCATCTTGTTGCTGAAAACATTAAACTGAGAAAGGATGCAGGTCTGAGACGTTGGAGACAGACTGATCCATATGCTACTAGAAGGAGAACTTTTGTGTACTACAGATTTCACACCAAGGAACATCAGGACTTCTATGAGACAGTCTTGTTGGACAAGAAGCCCATTGTCTGTGACATGAAGTGGGTAGACTGGAAATACATCAACAAGCATGCTGATTTATTCCAGGTGTGCATGAAAGCTTCAGGCAGAATGAAGTTGACAAGTTTGTTGGGAAGAAACTGGCCAGATGGAACGATGAGATGATCATGCAGTTCTACTCCACTGCTCATTTCTATCCAAATGGTAGAATTGTATGGATGACTAAAGGAACAAGGTACCAATCAACTATTGCTGAATGGGCAAGTCTCATCAATGCCCCCAAGGAGGATGAGAATGACACAGATGTCTATGCCAAGCCCAGGAAGGATCACGACTCTATGGCAAACATGTACAAGCCAATTCCTAACAAAGACTTGCAGACTCACAAGCTTGGCTCCATATATCATCTGATGTCTGGACTGACCACCATCATTACTATACTGAGGCACACTTTGTTGCCCAAGTTAGGAGATCATAGAATGATCCGAGGTCACTCCATTAACTTGCTCCACATGTTTGATGCTCCAGAAAATTTCAAGGTCATGAGCCTAATTGTGGAGACAATCAAGAGGACAGCAGTAGACCAGAAGAGGTCTTGTGGATATGCCCCTCATATTCAGATGCTTATCAACTCTAGGTTGGAGAAAGGGACATATCTGCTTGACAAGAGGTATCTACCTCTTAGGCCAAATTTTGTGGACAATGAAGTTGTCATGGATGCATCCCATCCTACTTCTGTTGAAGGCCAAGAAAAGATTGCACTAGCAAAGGCTGCCAAGATAGCAAGTGCTTCTGGAACTCCCAAGACCAAGCAAGATCATCTCTATTATCTGTTTGAGGCCACTGCAAGGAATGAGAAGAGTTTGTCCAACTTGACTCGGAATCCAGCAAGCCTTGAGAGGATCATTGAGACTAAGTTCTATGATCTAGATGTGAAGGTCACAGAGATCCAACCTACTGTGGAGAAACTCAAGGAAGATGCCAAGGACAGAGATACAACAAAAGCATTTCAGAGAGTCCCGAGAGGACCAAGATCATCAGATGTGCTCGTTGTCAAGCCCAGGTCAACACTTTCAGCTCCTGCAGCCACTGCCATAGTGGTTCCTCTAGTATCAAGACCTCGAGTTCCACAGACTTCATCGGAAGCATTTGCATATGCTCTTATCTCAAAGCCATCTACGTACACCGGAGCCACCAGTGAGAAGACTTCTTCAGTAGCTCCCGAAGATCGTGCCTAGAGTGTTGTATAACACTATGCATTTTCGAGCTTTTTGGTAACTTGTTGCAAAAGGGGGAGAAAGTTTATAGATCATTAGGCTTCGAGAGAGAGTGTCTTGCTTCTCTTTGTTGGTTTTGCGTGCTACTTCGTTCGATTGTTTGGTTATTGCTACAATTTGGTTATGTGTGTGAGATACTTTTTGTGCTTGATCATATCATACTATGATTAATGTGTGCCTATTTGATTGTGTATGATCATTCACTTGTTATTTTGGTGACGAGCGCTTATTGCTTAAATATTATCATTTTGAGCGCTCCACCAAGTTGTATGTGACATGGAAGAGTAACCCATGATCCTAATCGATTATGCATTTGCATTCAAAAGCAAATCTTAAATAATGCACAAATTTAGGGGGAGCTCTTCCTTATCACATACTTCTCAAAGCGACGATATATTTCATTCTTATTATCATTTGTCAAATCTTTGATCTATATGATGTCATCAATTACCAAAAAGGGGGAGATTGAATGTGCAACTAACCCCCGGGTGGTTTTGGTAATTAATAACAACATATAGCTCATTGAACTAATATCCTTTCAAGATAAATATTTCAGGAAGTTCAATGGTTGGCATGGCATGGATTAGAAATGTGGACCCCTCAAAATGCTAAGGACAAAGATTGGCAAAAGCTCGAGACTCTACATTTTCATTTTAGTGATCCAAGATCACACTGAGTCCATAGGAAAAGCCAATACTATTAAAAGGGGATGAGGTGTTGTTTACTAGTCTACTTGCTCAAGTGCTTAGTAATATGCTCCAAATCCCTTAACCTCTTTCTCATTTCCACATATGTCCCAAACCTAAAATTCAGCCTCGGCCCCATTGATTTGATCTATCCGGTGCCACTGAGTTCACTTGACATAGCCACTGCCACAAACCCTAATCAGTTCGGTCTCACCGATATGGACCTCGCTCTCACAGAGATGGGACTGCAAACTCTCAGTTTCCTCTTTGTAATGTTTCGGTCTAACTGAGATGAGCGAATCGGTCCCACCGAGTTGGCATTGGCAACTCTTTGTTTCCTCTTTGTAACATTTTGGTCTAACCGAGATGAGCGAATCGGTCCCATCGATTTTACCTGGCCAACACTTTGTTAGCCTATTACCAGAATCGGTCTCACCGACTTTGTGTAATCAGTCAAACTGAGTTGAGGTTTTTCCATAACCCAAACGCATCGGTCTCACCGAGTTGATATTGTCGGTTCCACTGAAATATCCAACGTTCACATTTTGAACTACTTCGGCCTGACCGACTTTTTTTATTCGGTCTCACCGAGTTGGGTCAAATGTGTGTAATGGCTAGATTTTGTGTGGATGCTATATATCCCCCCACCCCTCCTCTCTCTCACCGAGTGGATACTATCGGTCCCACCGAAATATCCAACGGTCACATTTTGAACTAGTTCGGCCTGACCGAGTTTTTTTATTCGGTCTCACCGAGTTGGGTCAAATGTGTGTAATGGCTAGATTTTGTGTGGAGGCTATATTTTCCCCTCCACCCCTGCTCCATAAGAGAGAGAGCCATAAGAACGTTCCTACACTTCCACTATTCATTTTCTAAGAGAGAACTACCTGCTCATGTGTTCAGACCAAGATATTCCAATCCAGCCACAAGAATCTCGATCTCTAGCCTTCCCCAAGTTGCTTTCCACTGAAATCTTCTTTCCACCATATCCAAATCTGTGAGAGTGAGAGAGTTGAGTGTTGGGGAGACTATCACTTTAAGCACAAGAGCAAGGAGTTCATCATCAACACACCATTTATTACCTTTTGGAGAGTGGTGTCTCCTAGATTGGTTAGGTGTCACTTGGGAGCCTCCAACAAGATTGTGGAGTTGAACTAAGGAGTTTGTAAGTGCAAGGATATCGCCTACTTCGTGAAGATCTACCCTAGTGAGGCAAGTCCTTCTTGAGCGACGGCCATGGTGGGATAGACAATGTTTCTTCTTCGTGGACCCTTCGTGGGTGGAGCCCTCCGTGGACTCGCGCAGCCATTACCCTTCGTGGGTTGAAGTCTCCATCAACATGGATGTACGATAGCACCACCTATCGGAACCACGCCAAAAAGAACTGTGTCTCCAATTGCGTCTTCACTCTTCAACCCCTCCCTTTACCTTCATATGCAATGCTTTAGTTTCCGCTGCCACAATTGTAGAATTGCATGTGTACGAAGATTGCTTGACTTGTGCTAAATTGCTAAAAACTGTAAAAACTTAAAATTGAGAAAATACTAAGTTTTTATTTGGTCAAGTAGTCTAATCACCCCCTCTAGACATACTTTCGATCCGACAACAACACTATGCACTGTTATCAGTATTGTTGCAAGATATGATAAGTGAGTTGGTAGTATATGACAGAGCAGTTCAGGAATCAGATTTGAAACAGTTTTACAACTCAGTCAAGACACATATCAGCCTCAAGAACCGATTATTCAGCTACATATATGTATGATGAGCATAGAACACAAGTCACACACAGAAGGATTCAACTATGTTCAACCAGATTTACTAAAGGAAGGTAGGGATCCAACCACCACATGAGTTGTGCCAAAGAAATAAAGTCAGATATTCATTTTATGTGATGCAAGAATCTACAAGATGTGAAGACAGACAACGCAGGATCAACCATCTTGACAGTAGTCGCCATGGTCAGTTTCTGTGCACCCAACAAGATGATATCATGACCTCTTGTTGCCATCTGGTATGATTGGCTACAACACTGAGCTATGTACAAGTACAAGCCCTGTGTATGTGTCCTATTTAGGAGACCCCATGTGTCGAGCAAGAATGAAGGATAATGCCAAAGTATTCCATCAACAACATCTATTGTCACAAGAAGGATCAAGGACATGTGTGGCCAAGATATTTCAGCAATGGACCCCGATGAAGAAACTAATGACAATCAGGGAGTAAAACGGCAGCAACTCCATGAAGATTCTTGCCCGACTATCATGCTCCGGATACCCAAGTCAGCTTGAGACCCTAATTCCATATCGATCAGAAGGGACAAACTCTCAAAGGCTTACTCTCTAAGGACCTCATCTCCCACCACTCCATCTGTCCAACGACACATGCTACGATATTTTCAAAATGGAATGTCCAAGTCTGCTCCGTCAAATCCAAGATTCCTCCGCAATTTCACTTTAATGGCTGTGTTAAAAGCATCTCAAGGCCTATTACTGTAACTGTATATACCGACCCTCTGGATGAGCCAAAAATCCGAAAAATCAGCTCGCACCAGGTTAACTCACTGGTGAAACTGAGTACATGGGCAACTTGCCATAAAAAGTGTATTCTCGCCAGGATAACTGTCACTCCAGTCTCCGGATGCTATTGTTTGAGGTATGCTACCGTTATAATGCCATACCCCTTTACTCTATTCATGATAGGAGGCAGTCGAATCTATGGTATGTATCTCCTGCTCGAGGCAAAGAAACAAATCAAGATGAGTCAGTACCACCAACGGGCAGTCAGATCTCATCAGGAGAGTGGCCATGATTCTCAGCATTGTTTGAACTCATAAGATATGCATTTTTTGAGCAACCTCATGGCATAGGTAAAGAGTTTTCATGACCAGAGGAAATTTATGCTCCGATCCCTTGGATATTAACGGCAGGTATGAACAAATCAAAGTCAACATCAGCTTTGACACATGATGAAGGATCTGCCAAAATTTTGGGAATGGTGAAGCAAACGAGCCCCGAGTGAGGTAATCAGATCATGTGAACATCAGGGGAACACCATATAAAGGAAATGGATACCAAAGTTGGAAATGGTGTCCTCAAGTCATACTTGTTCCTTGAGCAACCAAATCTTGAGGATGAGATTTCTTTAGGGGGGAGGTTTGTAACACCCTGGATTTTGGCCCTTTCTTTGTCTTTTGAATTTCTTTGGATTTTTGCTTTCACTGGTACGCGTCAGTGCTATACAAACGGTTTTTAACCCCTTTCCGTGACGGCATTTGGAACCATCGCCTAGTGAGTGACTGCGATAGGGGGTGTCCTTCCCACATGACCCAGAAACCATTGGGGATATGCCCTCCTGGCACACACGCTCGGCAAAATGAGGTCGTGTGCGACCGGCGAGCGATCAAATAAGGCTATACATACAGTAGTGCTAAAAAAATTCAATTATATAGGCAAAATCATTTCCGAACATAAGTTCATCCCACACAGTCAATCCCAGGTAAATGTTTCCATCCATATATACATCCCACACAGTCGTTCCAAGGAAAACATTTTTGTTCACAGGTACATCACACACAATTTTCCCTGTTAAAACGTTTGTGATAGCATTTCCATTGCACATGGTATTAACAATTTTATCGTTTGCGTTATTGAATGCATCACACACGGTGCATAGAAGAAACTGTGTGGCAAAGACTGTCCATCACACACAATTTTTATGTGGTAAACGTTTGCGCCAGGTGGCCTAACGCAAACAATTTTTAAGAGGATGTCGTGTGTGGTTGTTCATTAATCCAACACGGTTTATTCCTAGAAACTACATGCATTGCCTGAGCTCATCGCCCATAGTGTTTTCTCAATAACCGTTTGCAATAGGAAAAACCCAAATAGCAGGCGAATTATCCTATTAATAATCCATTTATTGATCTAGTTGACATTTCATATTAAGCACACAATATATTTCATTTTCATAATTGAAATACATCAGAGTACAACATCATATAGCTTCAGCACTGAGCTACCCCATTACACAACTACACCAGCACCAAGTTTCACATGCAACATCTATAACCGTTCGAAATTAGCATCATAGACGGTACATAGAAAGATGTATCTCATCTAGAAAACTGCTGAAGCAGAAGGCGAATATTGAGCCTTCATTGATGTTGAAGGTCTTTGCAACTTTAGGCTAGTGCATGTGGATGATTGACCGTCCATCCTTCGTCCTCTTCAGGAACACTTCAATATTGAACCATGGGTGTTGTATGAATACCTTCCTCGCCTCCAGACCATACAGGTGGTTTGAGAGGTAATCATCCGTGAACTGCTTTGGAAAGGCCTAAAAATAAGGATGTGCATAAATATCTTCTCTATATTGGAAATGGGGCAAAGGAATAAAAAAGGCAAGGTATAATAGTTAGTACCATCCTATAGTGAACTGATGTCTTCTTCATTGTGAAGACAAAGATCTTGTTGTTTTTTGTCGCTAATTTCTTTATCCTAACAATCTTTCTGAGTTTCTTGACTTGACTGATATTCATGGACAACTCATTTCCCCATATGCAAAAAGGGCCGAACAGTGGGTCAAAACCTCTGACAGCAAGACCTACATGTGCAAGACCAAATTGTTTAGAACCTAAGTATTAGAATGGTTCCTACAATTGCACAATAATGTGCTATTAGACAAAGGGACATGCATGTGCAAACCTCGATTGTAAACCTCGGTGCTTCCCATTGTTTGCCTGCAACACATATAAAGTAGTTAGTGGTCAGGTTAAGTGAGGGTTCGCATGCTATTAGTAAAATATGTTGATGAAAATAAGTACATTGCAGATTCATCAGATTAATTCAAGCCACATGGAAAACCCATTTATCCAAACCAAGCATGATTAAGAACTAGGAAATATAGCAATTGTATATGTTTCCCATGTATTAAGTGCAACAAAAATCGATTATTCCTCACATGCACAATAATTCAAAATTCTACCTACAACAATTGGACATTGCATTGCAGAATTGAACCAAGCAGTTAACTAATCACCACAACAAATGAACCAAACATTAACTGAGCACCACATTGCATAATATAACATACTCCTAATAGAAGATCATATAGTAAACCAAACCAAGCCTGCTTAACAACTTGGATATATAGCAATTGTATTTGTTTCTCATGTATTTAGTACAACCAAATTCGATTTATTTCTAACATGGTATACAATAACAATATACTTCCACACCTCGGATTGCAGAATGGAACCAAAAAGTTAACTAAACGCCACAACAAATGAATTAAACGTTAGCTGAGCACCACATTGCACAATGTATAACATACTAGAAGATCAAACAGTTAACCAAACCATGCATGCTTGATAACTTGGAAATATAGCTATTGTATTTGTTTCTCAAGTATTTTGTAAAGAAACATTCGATTTATTTCCTACATGGAAGACAATACAAAATTGCACCCTGAAGAATTGAACATCACATTTGCAGAATTGAACCAAACAGTTAACTGAACACGACAACTAATTAACCAAACAGTTAATAAGTGAGCACCACATTGCACGACATATAGAACATTTACACTAGAGCAACATATTCCATGGTAAAAGTAGATAGTGCAATTTACTAGAATTTGCTAAGGAAAGGCAGTAGCTAGCAAACTGAACATGGGTCCTTATAGTGAGCTAATAAGACAAGCTACTCCTCATTGTCGGAGATATCAATGACGATTGGCTCCTTGGACATGGAAGTGGGCGAGCCTCCGCATCGTGGGTGCCCTCGTCGTAGTGGTGAGTTGCCTGAGTCGCTCCGGGCACCAACCTGCTGGCTCTTGAGTTGAGGTAAGCACGTGCACGTAGAGAAAACACCTCGTAGTCTTCGTCGAAGGCGCTGAGGGTGGCCTCAAGAAAATGTCATGAACTATCGTTTAAAGCAACCAACCGCATCGCAGTGTCAGCGCGAGAGGCGTCGACGATGGCCTCGACGACGAGGTGCTCCTCCAAGATCTAGGGGTCGACATGAATGGCAGCCATCGCGACCTCATCCGCACGTGCGCCGTGATTTGCTTCTCCGCTCCCAAATGCTCCTTGAGCTACTGGCTATACTACGTGCACCATGGCTTACGGCGGCGCTTATTTGGTGGAGGGGTCGGTGATTTGGGTGGAAGGTGTCACACCGGCGGTCGGGGCATGTGGGATGTGGAAGGAGGAGGAGAATGGCCTGGATAGACGAAGCCAAGCAGCGTGAAGGAGGGTCACCGGTGAGGGGGCGGTGCTGCAAGCAAGGAGTGAAGGTTTCAACTTGGAAATGAAGGCGGAAACAGGAGAAATGTGGCTTTTGGTAAGGG
>LR738713.1:273961919-274010842 GCA_902687465.1 Secale cereale | reverse complement strand
CGGGGAGGTAGATATTTCCGCGGAAGCCAATTTTTTTGAATCGGTTCATCGAAAAAATGGTGAGCAAAGTATCATCAGACATGGTCCCTTATTCGAAACTATATATGATATGTGAACATCACAAACGATTTAGATAGATTAACCCGTGTGTGATGAGTTTGAACGTCAAAAATTTTGGTTCCGATTTCCCCGGTTACAGTGCTCATCCACGTCATTGCGTAATTTGGGTACACAAAGGAGACTACAACACACCCACACTGTAGCTGATGCACCAACTCGCGTAAGCCGTATGCGTACTATACACCGACGATGCTCCAGGATATTTTGTACTGCACCTCACACGGTTGGTGATAATAAACTGTGTGCGATCTACTTAATGGGGTCACAGCTGCAAAGGACGATGTTTGAATTGTTAGAACTTATATCTCCAGTGAACATGCAACTATAGGTGTGTCGTCTAAAAAATGGAATTATTTAGGGTTTGTTTGGACATTTTTATATAATAACTTGGTTTTCTAGGCATTTCAGGTGCACAATTCAAAATTAAACTACATGCACATGCTCCGGTGCAACAAAATGGGTTGTAAAATGATATATGTGTCCATTGGTTAATGCTTACATCCCATTCAAGAAATGGGGATGAATTTCAAACACCACGACACCGTGGCTCTCCGACAAATGTTGAGGTGCTTGCTTTTGTAATTCTAGTAAATACAAAACTCGTCTGAAATTCAAGAACTTTGGCATGCTATCATGGAACGGCATCAACATGCTAGGGTAAAATAATATTGTCCCATTTGGGGCAGGTTATAGTATAAGCTTGTCTCATAACAAGCATGATGGTTTCAGTAGGGAATGTGCCACCTTGGGGGACGAAATGATATCTATTGCCTCTTCTTACTTTCAAAAATTTTCTCACGTCAACATAGAACAACAGGACTGTTATGCAATTTTTTGGGTTTTTTCGGGCTTCGCGTGGACATTTTTATACATTAACTGAGTTTTCTATGCATTCATGTGCATAATTCAAATTTTAACTACATGCACATGCTCAAGTGCGTATAAACGGGTTGAAAAATAAATTGTGTGTCCTTGGTTGCAACCTTAGGTCCCATGCAAAAAATTGGAATGAATGTCAAACACCTTTGCCACCGTCGCTCGACCGCTAACATCGAGATACATGGATTTAAAATTCTAGTAAATCGAAAACTCGTCTGAAATTCATGAAACTTGACTTGCTATCATGGAACGGCATGAACATGTAGTGGTAAAAATATTGTCCCATTTGAGGCAGGTTGGGGTATAAGCTTCTCACAAACCAGATCTTCTCGCAACAAGCCTCATGGTTACGGTAGGGAACGTTTCACCTTTCTGGACGAAACGATATCCGTTGCCTCTTCTTGATTTCAGTTTTTTCTCTAGCGTTAACATAGAACAACGGGAGTGTTGTGCTAAATTTTGGAATTTTTCGGGGTTTGTTTGGAAATTTTTATGCAATAATTGAGTTTTCAATGCATTTATGTGCATAATTTAAATTTGAACTACATGCACTTGTTCTAATGCATATAAATTTGTTGAAAATTCAAATATGTGTCCTTGGTTGCATGCTTAGGTCCCATGCAAGAAATGGGAATGAATGTCAAACACACTGCCACCGTCACTCAGCCGCAAACATTGAGATACCTCATTTTTAAATTCTAGTAAATCCAAAACCCGTCTGAAATTCATGAAACTTGGCATGCTATCATGGAGCGGCATCAACATGCCGTGGTAATTTTTTTGTCCCATTTGCGACAGGTTTGGGTATAAGCTTCTCACAACAAGCCTGATCGGTTTGGTAGGGAACGTGCCCCCTCTGGGGATGAAACGGTACACGTTGCCTATTACTGCTTTCAAAACATTTCTAGGGTCAACATAGAACAACAGGAGTGTTGTGTTAAATTTTGGAAATTTTCGTGGTTCGTTAGGACATTTTTATACATTAACTTGGTTTTCCATGCATTTTATGTGCATAATTCAAATTTGAACTACATGCACATGCTGCAGTGCATATAAATTGGTTGAAAAACAAATCTGTGTCCTTGGTTGCATGCTTAGGTCCCATGTAAGAAATGGGAATGAATGTCAAACACCCTGCCACCGTCACTCAGCCGCAAACATTGAGATACCTGGTTTTTAAATTCTAGTAAATCCAAAACTCGTTTGAAATTCATGAAACTTGGCATGCTATCATGGAATGGCACCTGACATGCCGTGGCAAAAATTTGTCCTATTTGGGGGCATGTTTGGCTATAAGCTTCTCACAAACCAGAGCTTCTCACAACAAGCTTGATGGTTTCGGTAGCGAATGTGCCACCTTTGGGGGCGAAATGATACCCGTTGCCTGTTATTGCTTTCATAAAATTCTAGTGTCAACATAGAACAACAGGAGTGTTGTGTTAAATTTTGGAATTTTTCATGGTTCGTTTGGATATTTTTATACATTAATTGGGTTTCTAGGAATTTTATGTGCACAATCCAAGTTTGAACTACATGCACATGCTCCAGTGCATATAAATTGGTTGAAAAATCAAATATGTGTCCTTGGGTGCACCCTTAGGTCCCATGCAAGAAACGGGATTGAATTTCAAACACTAGGGCATTGTTGATTGCCGGTAAAACATTGAGATACTTTGTTTTTAAATTCTAGTAAATCCAAAACTCGTCTAAAATTCATGAAACTTGGCATGCTATCATGGAATGGCTCCCGACATGATGTGGTAATTTTCCTGTCCATTTTGAGAGAAGGCACACTCGAATAACAATCAACAAAGGCATTTTGAAACAAATAGCTACCACTCTAACATCACAAATGTTTTAGATATAACACCCATATGTAAACTGGCAGCTTCCCTAGTAAGCCAAGGGAAAATGTGCCGAGCAGGATTTGTGCAGCTTTTCATCGCAAATGTTTTAGATAGAACACATGTATGCAAATTGAGAGCTATGGTCTTACGTAGTAAGCCAAGGGAAAATTCACTACGTAGGATTTGTGCATCTCTTCAATGCAAATGGTTCAAATTGAATAATGTATGCAAAGTGAGACAATGGCACTAAGCCAAGAGAAAATTTGGCAAGCACGATTTGTACCTCCCTTCAACGCAAAATGTTTTTCGGATGACCCGTGTGCAACCACGTACAGAAAATTTGGTAAGATTTGCATCTGTCATATTGGGTATATTGCCATTTGTCAAACTGGAAAGATTGACATTTGTTGATTTAGTAACATTGCCATTTTTCAATGCTTGTAACATTGCAATTTGTCAAAATATGCAACTAAAAATCACTAGCACTATCTAATTTTTGCAACTAAAATACAGTAATTAAGCATAGATTTCATTCATAGATTAAGCAGTCGTTCTTAATTTATATAAACAGTTCAACTTGACAACTGAACCGACCAAACTTTTCCCCAATTGTTGCCAACCACGTACTGAAATAGCTAGTTCAAATATATATACTAGCTAATTTTAAGTATGTTATACAGTTCCACCACATATATAGTCAGATGAACTAAACAAAATAGCCCCAAAACACTACTACTACTACTACGGAGGGGCTTTGTACTACTTCCGGCAGCCTCTCCTCTGCCGAGCACTCTTAGTAAGAGGAAGAGGAGGAGGAGCCTACCGATGAGCTGGACAACTGCAATACGGTGGCTGCCGCTGTTGCACCTTCAGCGACGCTCACCTCGAATGCCCTCTGCTGCTCTAGACGACCCCTCTCAAAGCGGCCGGACTGCTTGTAGATCTCCTGATTCCTCGCCTCTGCATCGACGTGTGCCGCGGCCATGGCGGCGGTAAGGCTCTTTGCGTGCTCGACGAGGCGCTCCTCTTCCTCCCGCAGGAACTCGATCTAGCGCGCAAGGTTGCTACCGGATGTGCGAGCCTCCACCTCCACCTCCCCCATTCGGGCGGCTGTGGCAGAGCGAGTATGGGGTGGCGGCAACAAACACCACCTCCCGCCTTTGGGGCGCGGTGGCGGAGTGTGTGATGGCCACGGTGGACGGCAGTGGGGTGGCAGCCACGACGACCACCTCCCGCCTTCAGGTCGCGGCGGCGGAGCAGGGGACGACCCTGGCTTTCAACGATGTTGTGGCGGCAATGGCGGCCGGCAACAACTGCCGACGGGCACCGACGGTGGAGTGTGTGGTGGGTGTTCCGCGCACTCCACTACGCTGGGGACTGCGCCGCCACCACAGTGTAGCCTCCCAGGTGGAGCTGTGCTCTGATGATGGTGGAGTGGCTGAGCGACGATGACGGACCTGTGCCATTGCCGATTGTGGAAGAAGCAGACGAGATAAGCTACAGGGAGGGAGGGGAAAATGCAACGCAGGACTCGCCGGCCGTGAGGGTTTATATAGTAGGCTGGTAAGCATTGGGATTTGGGGGAATTTCACCGAGTCGGTCGGGAGGATTGCGCAGGAACCTGCGCGGTTGTGCGGGAACAGGCTCGTCATCGTTTGGCCAAAAGAACACCCCCGCGCACTGCTCAAGCTTGAGCTCGAAACGTCGCGGCAGCGGGGTGACAAGACGTGCTAGAGGAGGACGAAAGGACACGTACACATATGTTTAATAAAAAAACATTTGCGATTTAATTACCTACTATACCCCCATCCTGGTTTATAAGTAGGATTTGCTTAACAAAATATGAATGCATGCCGCTAAAGATTATATGTATCAGGTTCCTAATCACAAATCCCATCTTCTTGCAATTTTCCATTTTCCTCTCGTTTTCACCACCACCTACTTCACAAAAATTGGTTGTTTTATTCGCCCTCTTTTTTGTTCGCTGCTTTCTTGTCAGGTCTCTTATTTTGCTTGTCGCTATGAGTGATTTCGATATGGCAGAAACAAATGATGGCCTAACTCCTAAAATTGGACGACCGGGCAATCTGGATGCTAAATCATTTGTTTTAGGGCAAGGGAATATTATGGGGAAGGAACATATCCAAGATTTTTTTTCAATTGTGTTGGAAATTGGACTCTTGATAACACTCCTATACTTAAAAGAACTAAATCTTATGCAGAAGCTATTTCAGCACTAGTCCTAAAACTTGAAAATAGATCTATCTGTACCCATCCTACCTTGCAAAGATTGTTTTATGAGCTACCCGCTATAAAGGATCCTAAAGTTAAAAGGTTAGTGACATGTGTTCTTATGAATGAATTTGATCACATATTACAGGAAGCTAGGGAAATTTTTGATTTTTATAGCATGAGCTGTGAAAAACGAGTGATAGATGAGATCCTTTATAATAGTGATTATATGTTGAGACATTTGCTTGGAAATAATCAATTTTTTTATGAGAACCTTAAAAAGGAAATCCCCATTTTAGATATAATCCAACAAGTTTACAATAATGTTAATCAACCATATTCTTGGATTGTGGCTGGAAATCAAAGGGGATATGTACATGGGCAACTTGATATTGCTAAAATTTCTATGGATAATGTGTTTCATGTTATTTTTGAAAAACCTCATGACAAGAACGCATCTACAGAAAATAAGAAGAAAGATGACAATACTTGAGATCTATGTCTTATGCCTAGCTAGGGGCATAAAACGATATCGCCTGTTCGGAGACAACCCAACTTGTATCCTTTTGCTTTTTGGTTTTTTGAGAGCTGTGGAATTGCTATAGTGCTTTACTTATATCTTTTTAGCACGGTGTGCTTTAATATTTTTGAAGAAATGCTCTCATTCTTCACATAGATTTATTTGAGGGTTGGTAAATTTTTGAAGAAATACTCTCATGCTTCACTTAGAATATTTTGAGAGAAGAAAATTTTATGCTCATGTTCTTCACTTAGATTTGTTTGAGCTTAATAAAAGCAACATATGAAACTAGTCCCAAAGTGATAGATATTCAAGAGTGATATAATAAAAACTTTCTTGAAGATCATTAGACAAAATAAACTTGATTCTTTGTAATAGTTTTGAGATATGATGATAGTGATATGTGAGTCATGTTGATGAATAATTATGCTTTAGTAAGAATATTCGTGTTAAGGCTTGTGATTCCCTATGCAAGCACTAAATTCAATAGTTATGCAATGAAATTACATCCTACTTATGGTTCATTATTCGGTGTTAGTTATGCTCAATGCTCGTTATGTGAATTTTTGTTTCTTGGTTGGTTGCTTCTCAATCTTGTTGCTAACCTCTACTTGTGCATCCAAACTCTTTAAACCCAGTTTTGCCAGATGAGTCCACCATACCTACCTATATGCAGTATTTCCATGTCGTTCTAATCAAATTTGTATGTGCCATCTCTAAATTTGAAAATAAACTTCTTTTTGTGTGCCCGTACCACTCAGGAGATGGTGAGGGTGGCCAATATTTTCCATGCTAGATATGTTATTCTCCAGATGAGTGTTTATTCACTTGTCATTGCACGAGAGTGCGGTGGTAATAGGGATGCCTAGTCCCAAAATGAAAAAGAAATTTACTTTATGTTGTCGAATAATAAATTCTTTAGAAAGTGTTGGTATGGACGACACCCGTGGATATGGTTAGCGATGGATTGTGAAAGAATGGTGGAAAAAGGAATAAACTTTATTTTCTATTTGGAAACTGCCTATGATGTATCTAGCATGGAAAGTATTGGAAACTCTTAGTCGCTTTCGTTGACGGGAAAAGTATGCCTCTCAAAATTTTTATCTCTCAATTTAATCTTTGAGCTCTAGCACCTCTACAAATACCTACTTCCCTCTGCGAAGGTCCTTTCTAGTTACTTAAGCACATTTTTATTTTTATTAGATTCTACATGTTCTCTTATGAATCACCAACTAAGGGGCACTATGATCGTACTTGAGCATTGGATGCAACTAATATGCGAGTGTGTTTCGTGAATGGATCAATGATTGAGCATGATGGGCTAGGGATAACTTGCTTTAGTATTAATATTTTGAAAGATGTGGTTGCTTGTTGATATGCTTGAGTATTGAAATCTTCATGTCAAAACTAGACTATTGCTTTGAACCATAGAAAATTCCAAATGTCCATGCTACAAAAGAAAAGACTATGTGATGAACGTGTTATTTAGCATTCCACATTAAAAAAATATGTATTTATCATTTACCCACTCGAGGATGATCAGGAATTAAGCTTGGGGATGCTGATACATCTCCAACGTATATATATTTTTTGATTGTACCATACTGTTATATTACCATTCTTGGATGTTTTACAATCATTTTATAGCAATTTTATATCATTTTGTGGGACTAACCTATTGACATAGTGCCCAGTGCTAGTTGCTGTTTTTGCTTGTTTTTTACTTCATAGAAAATCAATATCAAACGGAGTCCAAACGCAGCAAAACTTTTTGGAGAATGTTTTCGGGCCAGAAGACACAAGATGGGCCAAAGAAGCACCCGGGGTGCTCCGAGGGGAGCACAACCAACCAGGGCGTGCCCAGGAGCCGAGGCGCACCCTGGTGGGTTGTGCCCACCTTTGTGTCCTCCCGCACCGCCTCTTTGCTCTATAAATACCCAAATATTCCATACACCCTAGGGGAGTCAACGAAATTTTGTTCCAGCCACCGCAAGTACCAGAACCACGAGATCTAATCTATACACCATCACTGAGGGGTTCATCATCCTCATTGGTGCTTCTCCGATGATGTGTGAGTAGTTAACCATAGACCTACGGGTCCGTAGGCAGTAGCTAGATGGCTTCTTCTCTCTATTTGATTCTCAATACAATGGTCTCTTGGAGATATATTTGATGTAACTCTTTTTGCGGTGTGTTTTGTTAGGATCAGATGAACTTTGAGTTTATGATTAGATCTATATCCATGAAAGTTATTTGAGACTTTTTGATCTCTTTGGTGCATGATTACTTATAGCCTCATATTTCTTCTTCAAATCTTTTGTTTAGTTAGGCCAACTAGATCGATTTTTCTTGCCATGGGAAGAGGTGCTTTGTGATGGGTTCGATCTTGCGGTGTTCTTTCCCAGTGACAGAAGGGGCAGCAAGACACGCATGTATCATTTCTATTAAGGATAACAAGATGGGGGCCATTCGTACATGAATAGATCTCATCTACATCATGTCATCGTTCTTATTGCATTACCACATTTCTCCATGAACTTAATACACTAGATGCATGCTAGATAGCGGTCGATGTGTGGAGTAATAATTGTTGATGCAGGCAGGAGTCCGTCTACTAATCTTGAACGTGATGCCCATATATTGATCATTGCATGGATATCGTCCTAACTATTCGATTTTCTATCAATTGCCCAATAGTAATTTGTTTACCTACCATGTGCTATTTCTTGAGAGAAGCCACTAGTGAAATCTATGGCCCCAGGGTCTATTTTGTATCATATTTGCTTTCTCATCTACTATTTGCTTTTGAGATCCATTTTTATTTGCTTTTATTTCCAGAATCTATGTAATCAAAAACCCAAACTTACCTCGTTGAGTTTTATTCGTCGTTACTTGCATTTATCAATCTACTAAAATTTTATCCTATCAACACGTCAATTTCTGGCACCGCTACCCGAAAGGGATTTACAACTCCTTTTACATGTCGGGTTGCAAGTATTTGTTCTTTGTGTGCAAGTACCATTTACATAGTGTTTTGTGGTCCTCCTACTGGTTCCATAACCTTGGTTCATAACTGAGGGAAATACTTATCCTCGCTCTGCTGCATCATCCTTTCCTCTTTTGGGTAATACCGACGCATCTCAAGTGCACGTCACACGTGCTACCTCGGCCCGGTAGGTGGCGTTAACCTTGTGTGCCCGTAGTTGTTGTAGGGCCCTTTTTGTCCCTGTTTGGGACCGGTTTTGTTTTGCCATGATGGTGGCCGTGCGATGTCCAGAGTGGCATCTGGGGCCACCCATGACTTAGCCCAAAGGGGAGTTAGTCGAAGTGGCCAGGAGAGTGACATGCAATAGATTGGTTTTATCGGAACGTCATTGGTCCACCCGAAAGGGAGCACGAGGCTATGGGTTCTGTGGTGTGGGTATAGTGTACTAACCTCTACAGAGTGTATAAACTATCGGTAGCCACGTCCTTGGTCATGGACATAGTTCATACTAGGTCACACCATTCGATCAACACTCACGATGATGGAATAACTTATTAGATAAATTGCATATTGATATGTGAGCAGTAACTGTTTGGTAGGATGTTGAGGACGATGTAGGATGACCTTGTGGATGATAATTCAGTTTGTGATGTGTTCACGCGGTGATCACGTCGAGGTATTGATCACGAGGTAATCGAGGTGACATAGTACTTGGCCAGATACCAAGAGTGAGATGGTTCTTCAGATCAGAGATGTTGGTTCATCTGTATCTTAGTAATTCCATATCATGCTTAATAGTTGTTTCCACCTCATAGTACTTGATCATAACTTAACCTGTTGATGCTATGTTGTTATTTTGCCTTGATGTTTTTGGTTGTTGTGAGCTTGAAAGTACATTCAAAGTACTGACCAGGCGTGTCATGCTAGATTGCATGTGATGTCGTGATTGATTGCTTGTCGAGGTTACCGATCGTGCGAGCTAGATCGTGTCCCAGCCAGAGTCCCTGCGGAGTGGACTTCACCACCATCGTCATTATTCCGCTGCTATGGGTTGTTCTGCTGCTAGCATAGAGCTACCTTAGCAGGCACTGGTACAACGAGGTGCTATACTAATGATTTTTAACCCCTTTCCTTGTGGGCACTTGGAACCGTCGCCAAGTGAGTGTGCACGATAGGGGGGGGTCCTTTCCACACGACCCAGAAACCGTCGGGGATAGGGAGCCATGATGCATATACAGTACTCCTCCTCGTTTGCTCGCATTGCCATCGCAGTCGGTATTCTGTGGTGCTATGTTTATGATGCACGGCCCATCACAAACTGTTCACTATTATAGAACGTGTATGATAAGCAGACAATCACACACATTCGCTTTTCCCAAATCGTATGTGATAACTAATTAAAAAGATTAGCTAATCGTCGTATGAGTGTCAGACAGGATTACGAAACATCAGGCCGTCGTAACATCGTCGTACACAACAACTATCGCACAAGCTATTATGTGGTGCAACGTTTACGATGCATACTTCATAAGAAGCAGTTCATGGTTGCGAATCGTGTATGATAAGGAAACTATTACAAACGATTAGTTTGCCCGCACCGTTTGTGATATTGTCTGACATCGCACACGCTTTGCAAAACCGCAACTGTGTGCATGCTTGCACACATTTCCTCTCTATGAACCGTGTCGGATTCTCGTGTATATCGCAAATGTTTGTGTTTTACGAACCATGTGTCCCATAACGACCTGGAGAGCATGATTTCACCATAATTTAATTGTTGCTATTTCAAATTGTACCGAATTTGAATTTGAATGTATGATATAGCTTTATTCATATCCATCAGGTTCAAACAACCAATGCATTATTCGATTCATAGGTACATATGTTCACGAATTACATAAGAACCAAATAAAGAATGATGAACTACAGTTGTATACTTGTAGTATTAAAGATGGTAAAGAAAGTGGTGAAATACATTATGGTTGCTGAACAAGGTGAAGCGGAATACCCATATTGTGCCCTCCTCCATGCATAAGGCAGGCACGACTCTAGTCCAACCCTTTGTGCTGGCCGACCGCCCATCCTTCACGGTCTTCATGAAAACATGTAGATAATTATCGTGTTCTGGTAGAAATACTTCAACCTTTGCGTGCCCACCAATCATGTATTTTGAGAGGTAATCTTGAGTAAACTACTTTGGGAACCACTGCAAAGGAAAAAGATTCAGACATTGTCATCTAACACAACTCATTATGGACAGTAAAAAGAAAGCTGCTGAGTTCTTACTTACCATCATGCAGTTCGCTCTTGTCTTGGATAAAGTGTAAACAAATAGTTTAATTGCCTTATTTTGACCCATTTTACTAACAATCTTTATCAGCTTCCACACTTGATGCTGGTTCATCGATATATCATTTCCCCATACGCAGAAAGGGTCGAAGCGCGGATCTTTACCAATGACATATGTATCTAAAAGCACCAAGTTAATATTAGAAGCTAAACATCAATTACACAATGATGTAGTACAACACTCCTTTATAATATCTTATAACATCCAATATACTCACATATTAGATGAATTAACATCTTATATTATGGGCCAGACGGAGTTTATTGCATTCTTACAAATTTTGGTTGACTAACTGCTGCTGTATCCATGGGTTAGAGTTAGTTTGAGCTAGTCCAGGCTCAAATTGCCCTAAATTATATCAAAACATGAGGGCTAGTTTGAGCTAGTTGCATCTAACCCACCCAAAAAAACTATCCAACCCAAGAGGTGCTAATTGGAGCTAGGTCTCCTAGTGCATTTATTGTCAATATAACCATGTCATCCAAACTCCTCTTTTGATGGAGTTAGTTTAGGGTTAGTCATGAGCTAGAAACTAACACTAACCTCTAGCTAAGTTGAGTATCCAAACATGGATGTGTTGTTGTTGTTGCTGCTGCTACTCTTCTACATATATCTAGACATCATCAGAACATTAAGGTAACACTCTTCGTTGTTGCTATGTAGCCTAGGATAGCATATTTAGACATAAATACAGTGCATGTTGTTATGTAGCCTCAGATATATTACATATGGCCCTAGTTACCCAAACGATAAATGGGTTACAGATATATTCAGTTCAAAGTCCAATTCACCAATTAGTCCCTTATCAGCCCCCGGCCTATAAGGTCGTGACACCCCCGATTTGACCGTACACTAATCAAGCACGCAAATGTGTACAACCAAGATCAGGGACTCATGGGAAGATATCACAACACAACTCTAGACACAAATTAAAATAATACAAGCTTTATATTACAAGCCAGGGGCCTCGAGGGCTCGAATACAAAAGCTCAAAAGCAATAGAGTCATCGGAAGCAACAATATCTGAGTACAGACATAAGTTAAAGAAGTTTTGCCTTAAGAAGGCTAGCACAAACATCAATGATCGAAGAGGCAAGGTCTCCTGCCTGGGACCTCCTAACTACTCCTGGTCGTCGGAAGTCTCCACGTAGTAGTATGCTCCGTCGGGGTAGGAGTAGTAGTCAACTAGGGTGGCATCTGTCTCTTCGGATCCGCCATCTGGTTGCAACAACCAGAAAGAGGAAAGAAGGGAAAAAAGGGAGAGCAAAGGAACCGTCAGTACTCATCCAAAGTACTCGCAAGCATTAGATCTATACTAAGTATGCATCCGTATCAAAGGAGTAAGCTGTATATGTTGACCGAACTGCAGAATGCCAAGAAGAGGGTAACGCCTAGCCTATCAAAGACTAGCATCTTCAAGCATCTTCTAGAAACCACCATTTTGCAACAGTAGAAGGAAGTACAAGATATCATTTTAATTAACAAGCATGTTGTACAATATCCATCACATATCTCAAGTATCCATTTCTAGTTGTAATAGATCTGGATATAAGACTGGACGTCCATTACCGTGCACAAGGCTATTCTAATATATAACTTCCCTGCAGGGGTGCACCACGTTACCCTCATGCTCGATCATCCCTGGCTGGGCGCACTTTTCTGGGCCAATGCCTGGCCTCGGAAGATCAACACGTCGCAGCCCTACCTAGGTTTAGCAGAGAGGACCCCGCCGGTCTACATCCTAAGTGCTCCGGGGTCATGGGCCATCACCCATTGCACTCCGGGTTGTTGCGCGTAGGGTGGATACCAGTACCGCCTCGGATGGCCAGCATGATCCGACCGTGTCGCAATGCTGAACTAGACATCTGACAAAGTTTCGGCTAATACTGTTGGGGAACGTTGCATGGGAAACAAAAATTTTTCCTACCGTTCACCAAGATCAATCTAGTAGATGCAACTACGAGGGGAGAGTGTGATCTACGTACCCTTGTAGATCGCTAAGCGGAAGCGTTATGAACGCGGATGATGGAGTCGTACTCGTCGCGATTCAGATCGCCGAAGACCTAGCACCGAAGCAACGGTGCCTCCGCGTTCTTCACACGTACGGCTCGGGGACGTCTCCTCCTTCTTGATCCAGCAAGGGGTGGAGGAGAGGTTGATGGAGAACCGGCAGCACGACGGCGTGGTGGTGATGGTGGAGAAGAACTCCAGCAGGGCTTCGCCTAAGCACCGCGGGAGAAGAAGATGTAACGGGAGAGGGAGGGCAGCACCGAGGCACAAACTGTGTTGGCTGCCCTCCCTTTGCCCCACTATATATAGGGGGGGTGGAGAGGTGAGGGCGCCCTAGGGTTTCCCCCTAGGGGCCGGCGGCCAGGGCAAGGGGAGGGGGCGGCCAGGCCCTAGGGTTTCCCCCCCTAGGTGCCTTGCCCCCCAAGGCCAAGGGGTGCGGCCAGCCCTAGGGGGTCCCACCCCCTTAGCCGCATGAGGAGAGGGCCCAGGGGGGGCGCACAGCCCCCTGAGGGCTGTGGTGTTCCCCCTTGTGGCCCACTAGGCCCAGAACTTCTTCCGGACCCCCGAAAACCTTTCCGGTACTCCGCCGATTTCCCGATGCTCCCCGGAACACTTCCGGTACTCCGAAACCTTTCATCCTATATATCAATCTTCGTCTCCGGACCATTCCGGAGACCCTCGTCATGTCCGGGATCTCATCCGGGACTCCGAACAACCTTCGGTAACCATGCACTTTTCTCACTAACAACCCTAGCGTCACCGAACGTTAAGTGTGTAGACCCTGCGGGTTCGGATACCATGTAGACATGACCGAGACACTCCCAGGTCAATAACCAATAGCGGGATCTGGATACCCATATTGGTTCCTACATGTTTCTCGATGATCTCATCGGATGAACCACGATGTCAAGGATTCAGGCAATCCCGTATACAGTTCCCTTTGTCTCGTCGGTATGTTACTTGCCCGAGATTCGATCGTCGGTATCTCTATACCTAGTTCAATCTCGTTACCGGCAAGTCTCTTTACTCGTTACCGTAATACATAATCCCGTGACCAACTACTTAGTCACTTTGAGCTCATTGAGATGACGTATTACCGAGTGGGCCCGGAGATACCTCTCCGTCACACGGAGTGACAAATCCCAGTCTCGATCCATGTCAACTCAACAGACACCCTCGGAGATACCTGTAGAGTACCTTTATAGTCACCCAGTTACGTTGTGACGTTTGGCACACACAAAGCACTCCTACGGTGTCAGTGAGTTACATGACCTCATGGTCATAGGAACTTATACTTGACATGCAGAAAACTATAGCGATAACTGATACGATCAAAAGCTATGTTCAACGTTTGGGTCTCGTCCATCACATCATTCTCCTAATGATGTGATCCCGTTATCAAATGACAACTCATGTCTATGACCTGGAAACCGCGGTCATCTTTGATCAACGAGCTAGTCCTGTAGAGGCTCACTAGGGACACAAAGTCTGTCTATTCATCCACACATGTATTTGAGTTTCCAATCAATACAATTATAGCATGGATAATAAACGATTATCATGAACAAGGAAATATAATAATAACTCTTTTATTATTGCCTCTAGGGCATATTTCCAACAGTCTGCCACTTGCACTAGAGTCAATAATCTAGCATTACAAGGTAATGAATCTAACACCCATGGAGTCTTGGTGTTGATCATGCTTAGCCCGTGGAAGAGGCTTAGTCAACGGATCTGCAACATTCAAATCCGTGTGTACTTTGCAAATGTTTATGTCCTCCTCCTTGACTGAATCGCGGATGGAATTGAAGCGTCGCTTTATGTGTCTGGTCCTCTTGTGAAACCTTGGTTCCTTGGCTAGAGCAATGGCACCAGTGTTGTCACAGAACAGAGTCATTGGGTTCAGTGCACTAGGCACAACTCCAAGATCTGTCATGAACTCCTTCATCCAGACACCTTCCTTTGCCGCCTCCGAGGCAGCTATATACTCCGCTTCACATGTAGAATCAGCTACCACGCTCTGCTTGGAACTGCACCAGCTTACCGCTCCCCCGTTGAGAATATATACGTATCCGGTTTGAGACTTAGAGTCATCCGGATCAGTGTCAAAGCTTGCATCGACGTAACCCTTTACGACGAGCTCTTGATCACCTCCATACACGAGAAACATATCTTTAGTCCTTTTCAGGTACTTCAGGATATTCTTGACCGCTGTCCAGTGATCCATACCAGGATTACTTTGAAACCTTCCGGCCATACTTATGGCAAGGCTGACATCTGGTCTTGTGCACAGCATTGCATACATGATAGAGCCTATGGCTGAAGCATAGGGGACGACACTCATCTTTTCTTTATCTTCCGCAGTCACTGGGCATTGAGTCTTACTCAACTTCGTACCTTGCAATACCGGCAAGAACCCCTTCTTGGATTGATCCATTTTGAACTTCTTCAAAACTTTATCAAGGTATGTGCTTTGTGAAAGTCCTATCAAGCGTCTTGATCTATCTCTATAGATCTTGATGCCCAATATGAAAGCAGCTTCACCGAGATCTTTCATCGAAAAACTCTTGTTCAAATACCCCTTCACGCTATCCAAAAATTCTATATTGTTTCCAATCAGCAATATGTCATCCACATATAATATTAGAAACGCTATAGAGCTCCCACTCACTTTCTTGTAAATACAAGCTTCATTGTAAACTTGTATAAACCCAAACGCTTTGATCACATCATCAAAGCGAAGATTCCAACTCCGAGATGCTTGCACCAGCCCATAAATGGAACGCTGGAGCTTGCATACTTTGTCAGCATTCTCTGGATCGACAAAACCCTCTGGTTGCATCATATACAACTCTTCCTTAAGAAAACCGTTAAGGAACGCTGTTTTGACATCCATCTGCCAAATTTCATAATCGAAATATGCAGCTATTGCTAACATGATTCGGACGGATTTAAGCATCGCTACGGGTGAGAAAGTCTCATCGTAGTCAATCCCTTGAACTTGTGAAAAACCCTTTGCCACAAGTCGAGCTTTATACACGGTGACATTACCGTCAGCGTCCGTCTTCCTCTTAAAAATCCATTTATTCTGAATGGCCTTCCGCCCTTCAGGTAATACTTCCAAAGTCCATACTTTGTTTTCATACATGGATCCCATCTCGGATTTCATGGCCTCTAACCATTTGTCGGAATCCGGGCCCACCATCGCTTCTCCATAGCTCGTAGGTTCACCGTTGTCTAACAACATGACCTCCAAGACAGGGTTACCATACCACTCAGGTGCAGTGCGTACCCTTGTCGACCTACGAGGTTCGGTAGTAACTTGATCAGAAGCTTCTTGATCATCATCATTGGCTTCCTCTTCAACCTCTGCAGGCTCCACAAAAACATCTTTATGTGCTGCGCTACTTTCTGGTTGAAGCAGAGGTTCAATAACCTCATCAAGTTCTACCTTCCTCCCACTCAATTCTTTCGAGAGAAACTCTTTCTCGAGAAAGGACCCGTTCTTAGCGACAAACACTTTGCCCTCGGATCTGAGATAGAAGGTGTACCCAACAGTTTCTTTTGGGTATCCTATGAAGACACATTTGTCCGCTTTGGGTTCGAGCTTTTCTGGCTGAAGCCTTTTGACATAAGCATCGCAGCCCCAAACCTTGAGAAAAGACAACTTCGGTTTCTTACTAAACCATAGTTCATACGGTGTTGTCTCAACGGACTTAGATGGAGCCCTATTTAAAGTGAATGCAGCTGTCTCTAACGCATATCCCCAAAACGATAGTGGCAAATCGGCAAGAGACATCATAGAACGCACCATATCTAATAGGGTTCGATTACGACGTTCGGACACACCATTACGCTGTGGTGTTCCAGGTGGCGTCAACTGTGAAACAATTCCACATTTTCTTAAGTGATCACCAAACTCATAACTCAGATATTCTCCCCTTCGATCAGATCGTAGGAACTTGATCTTCTTGTTACGATGATTTTCTACTTCACTCTGAAATTGCTTGAACTTTTCAAAAGTTTCAGACTTATGCTTCATCAAGTAAATATACCCATATCTACTTAAGTCGTCAGTGAAGGTGAGAAAATAACGATATCCACCGCGCGCCGTTACACTCATCGGACCGCACACATCGGTATGTATGATTTCCAATAAGTCACTTGCCCGTTCCATTGTCCCTGAAAACGGGGTCCTTGTCATCTTGCCCATGAGGCACGGCTCGCACGTGTCAAGTGATTCAAAATCAAGAGACTCCAAAAGTCCATCAGCATGGAGCTTCCTCATGCGTTTCACGCCGATATGACCGAGACGGCAGTGCCACAAGAAAGTGGTATTATCATTATCTACTCTACATCTTTTGGCATCAATGTTATGAACATGTGTATCATCACTATCGAGATTCAATAAGAATAAACTCCTAACTTCGGGTGCATGACCATAAAAGATATTACTCATATAAATAGAACAACCATTATTCTCTGACTTAAATGAGTAACCGTCTCGCAATAAACAAGATCCAGATATAATGTTCATGCTTAACGCAGGCACTAAATAACAATTATTCAGGTTCATAACTAATCCCGATGGTAATCGAAGAGCGAGCGTGCCGACGGCGATCACATCAACCTTGGAACCATTTCCCACGCGCATCGTCACTTCGTCCTTCGCCAGCCTCCGTTTATTCCGCAGTTCCTGTTTAGAGTTGCAAATGTGAGCAACCGAACCGGTATCAAATACCCAGGCACTACAACGAGAGTTGGTAAGGTACACATCAATAACATGTATATCACATATACCTTTGTTGTTGTTGGCCCCCTTCTTGTCTGCCAGATACTTGGGGCAGTTCCGCTTCCAGTGGCCGTTCCCCTTGCAATAGAAGCACTCAGTTTCTGGCTTGGGTCCAGCCTTGGGTTTCTTCACTCGATTAGCAACTGCTTTGCCACCCTTCTTAGAGTTACCCTTCTTGCCCTTGCCATTCTTCTTGAAACTGGTGGTTTTATTGACCATCAACACTTGATACTCCTTCTGGATGTCTGCCTCAGCGACTTTCAGCATCGAGAACAGCTCGGCGATGGTTTTGTTCATCCCTTGCATGTTATACTGCTGCACGAAGCTCTTGTAGCTTGGAGGGAGTGACTGGAGAATTCTGTCAATGATAGCCTCATCCGGGAACACAAGTCCCAGATCAGCTATGCGGGTATAGTACCCAGACATCTTCAGCAAGTGCTCACTGACAGACGAATTCTCCTCCATCTTACAAGCGAAGAATTTATCGGTGGTCTCATACCTCTCGATCTTAGCATTCTTCTCAAAGATGAACTTCAACTCCGTGTACATCTCATATGCACCATGACGTTCAAAACGCCTTTGAAGTCCTCCTTCCAAGCCGTACAACATGGCACATTGCACTATCGAATAGTCATCCGAACGCGTCTGCCAAACGTTCATAACGTCCGCAGAGGCTCCAGGAGCGGGGGGGTCACCTAGCGGTGCATTTAGGACATAAACCTTTTGGGCAGCTGTGAGGATGATCCTCAGATTGCGGAGCCAGTCCACAAAGTTGCTCCCGTCATCTTTCAGTTTAGCTTTCTCTAGGAACGCATTAAAATTCAGGGGAGCTACTGCGCGAGCCATCTACAACCAAAATTTGCAAAGACATTTTAGACTATTGTTCATGATAAGTGAGTTATTACCTAATCAAATTAATTATAACTCCCACTCAAATTGACATCCCTCCGGTCATTCGAGCGTGGCATGATCCAAATTCACCAACCCAAGTCCGATCATCACGTGAGATGAGGTGGTGTCAATGGTGAACATCAACATGTTGATCATATCTACTATATGACTCATGCTCGACCTTTCGGTCCTCCGTGTTCCGAGGCCATGTCTGTACATGCTAGGCTCGTCAAGTCTAACCCGAGTGTTCTGCATGTGCAAAACTGGCTTGCACCCGTTGTATGCGAACGTAGAGTCTATCACACCCGATCATCACGTGGTGCTTCGAAACGACGAACCTTCGCAACGGCGCACACTCGGGGGGAACACAATTTTATCTTGAAATTTTAGTGAAGGATCATCTTATAATGCTACCGTCGTCCTAAGCAAAATAAGATGCTTAAAAGGATTAACATCACATGCAAATCATAAGTGACATGATATGGCCATCAACTCGTGCTTTTGATCTCCATCTCCAAAGCACCGGCATGATCTCCATCGTCACCGGCGCCACACCATGATCTCCATCATCATGATCTCCATCATCGTGTCGCCATCGGGGTTGTCGGCGCCCACCATGCTCTTACTACTATTGCTACCGTTTAGCGATAAAGTAAAGCATTACAAAGCGCTTGAAGATTGACACGCAGGTCATACAAAAATTAAAGACAACCCTATGGCTCCTGCCGGTTGCCGTATGCATCGACATGCAAGTCGATATTAACTATTACAACATGATCATCTCATACATCAAATATAATTCATCATGTCATTGGCCATATCATATCACATGCATACCCTGCAAAAACAAGTTAGATGTCCTCTAATTTGTTGTTGCATGTTTTACGTGGCTGCTATGGGTATCTAGCAAGAACGTTTCTTACCTACGCAAAACCACAACGGTGATATTCAAGTTGCTATTTAACCTTCTACAAGGACCGCCTTGTTCTATTCCGATTCAACTAAGATAGGAGAGACAGACACCCGCCAGCCATCTTATGCAACAAAAGTCACATGTCTGTCGATGGAACCGGTCTCATGTACGTGGACATGTAAAGTTGGTCCGGGCCGCTTCATCCTATAATACCGCTGAATCAAGAAAGACTAAGGAGGGCAGCAATTTAAACATCAACGCCACAAACCCTTTTGTGTTCTACTCGAGAAAGCATCTACGCAAGATCCTAGCTCATGATGCCACTGTTGGGGAACGTTGCATGGGAAACAAAAATTTTTCCTACCGTTCACCAAGATCAATCTAGTAGATGCAATTACGAGGGGAGAGTGTGATCTACGTACCCTTGTAGATCGCTAAGCGGAAGCGTTATGAACGCGGATGATGGAGTCGTACTCGTCGCGATTCAGATCGCCGAAGACCTAGCACCGAAGCAACGGTGCCTCCGCGTTCTTCACACGTACGGCTCGGGGACGTCTCCTCCTTCTTGATCCAGCAAGGGGTGGAGGAGAGGTTGATGGAGAACCGGCAGCACGACGGCGTGGTGGTGATGGTGGAGAAGAACTCCAGCAGGGCTTCGCCTAAGCACCGCGGGAGAAGAAGATGTAACGGGAGAGGGAGGGCAGCACCGAGGCACAAACTGTGTTGGCTGCCCTCCCTTTGCCCCACTATATATAGGGGGGGTGGAGAGGTGAGGGCGCCCTAGGGTTTCCCCCCTAGGGGCCGGCGGCCAGGGCAAGGGGAGGGGGCGGCGGCCAGGGCAGGGGGGGCGGCCAGGCCCTAGGGTTTCCCCCCCTAGGTGCCTTGCCCCCCAAGGCCAAGGGGTGCGGCCAGCCCTAGGGGGTCCCACCCCCTTAGCCGCATGAGGAGAGGGCCCAGGGGGGGCGCACAGCCCCCTGAGGGCTGTGGTGTTTCCCCTTGTGGCCCACTAGGCCCAAAACCACTTCCGGACCCCCCGAAAACCCTTCCGGTACTCCGCCGATTTCCCGATGCTCCCCGGAACACTTCCGGTACTCCGAAACCTTTCATCCTATATATCAATCTTCGTCTCCGGACCATTCCGGAGACCCTCGTCTTGTCCGGGATCTCATCCGGGACTCCGAACAACCTTCGGTAACCATACACTTTTCTCACTAACAACCCTAGCGTCACCGAACGTTAAGTGTGTAGACCCTGCGGGTTCGGAAACCATGTAGACATGACCGAGACACTCCCAGGTCAATAACCAATAGCGGGATCTGGATACCCATATTGGTTCCTACATGTTTCTCGATGATCTCATCGGATGAACCACGATGTCAAGGATTCAGGCAATCCCGTATACAGTTCCCTTTGTCTCGTCGGTATGTTACTTGCCCGAGATTCGATCGTCGGTATCTCTATACCTAGTTCAATCTCGTTACCGACAAGTCTCTTTACTCGTTACCGTAATACATAATCCCGTGACCAACTACTTAGTCACTTTTGAGCTCATTGAGATGACGTATTACCGAGTGGGCCCGGAGATACCTCTCCGTCACACGGAGTGACAAATCCCAGTCTTGATCCATGTCAACTCAACAGACACCCTCGGAGATACCTGTAGAGCACCTTTATAGTCACCCAGTTACGTTGTGACGTTTGGTACACACAAAGCACTCCTACGGTGTCAGTGAGTTACATGATCTCATGGTCATAGGAACTTATACTTGACATGCAGAAAAACTATAGCGATAACTGACACGATCAAAAGCTATGTTAACGTTTGGGTCTCGTCCATCACATCATTCTCCTAATGATGTGATCCCGTTATCAAATGACAACTCATGTCTATGACCTGGAAACCGCGGTCATCTTTGATCAATGAGCTAGTCCTGTAGAGGCTCACTAGGGACACAAAATCTGTCTATTCATCCACACGTGTATCTGAGTTTCCAATCAATACAGTTATAGCATGGATAATAAACGATTATCATGAACAAGGAAATATAATAATAACTCTTTTATTATTGCCTCTAGGGCATATTTCCAACAAATACCACGACGCCGAGGCCCATAGCTATTCTCGCTTCGCGGTTAGTGCGTAAAGGCCAGAGGCCGATTCAGAACAAATACCCAAACCATTAGTGTATTAGGAGCTCACGAAGAAGAGCAAAGACTCACTATAATGTGACCTCGTCGCCCTGTCTCGAGGTAATACGGCAAGGGCTAGCCCAGCCCACTCCGTGGCGGCTCGCCTGCCCGGTCGTGCCTCGTAATTAACTCGTGGGTGCTCCACAGGCCCGCCTGACTTTCACATCAACTCACGGGTACCCCTCAAGGCCGACCCGACTTTAACAGGTCACAAGTAAAGTCCGGGTAACCGTGTGTCCAAAACATCAAGGGGGAAACCCGAGGAATCACCCTCGGTGGATTCTGCTCGATGTAATCATCAAGGCAAACATAGGAGGAATCACCCTCGAGGTTCACACTTGAGGTGTTGCACGATAGAGTCGTATCGGGAATGGTGAAAGAGGAATCACGCTCAATGACCACGACCGACTAGCTACACTACAGAGTCATCATCGGGAGTGTGTTATGAGGTATCACCCTCGGCACTCGATAATAGCTATGCAGAGTCGAGCAGCAAAAGGGGTGTGATGTGATGTGAGGTGTCGGGTCTAGTCGACGATCATGCTGATCGAGTTGTCAATGATGAAGCAAGGGCAACAAGGACAAGGTGGGGGTCACTGATGGATCACTATCCAGCCTATACCAAGCACTTTAGGATAAGAAGGTATGTAACAATAGCATGTACAAAAGCAGGCTATGCATCAGAATAGGAGCAAACAATAACAGTAGCAAAATATAATGCAAGCAAGAGATAGAATGGAATTGGGCGATATCGGGATGATCAAGGGGGGGGGCTTGCCTGGAAGCTCTGCTGAAAGGTCAGGTCGTCAGAGGCGTAGTCATACCAAGTAGAAGCGTCGGTCTCGAAGTCTACCAGAGAGAAGAGGGGGAAGAAACAATAAATACATAGCAAACAAGTGAAAGATATGACGGTAAGCGGTGCCACGGTTGTTCTAACGTAGTGCTACACGGTACCTACGAAGGGAGATAACATCCGGGAATGTTTTCCCGGAGTTAGGCATTTTCAGACAGACGAACCGGAGGGAGGATGTTACATGTTCTCTATGATAGGGACGTGTAGCAGACGAACAAACTCTGTATTCGGATTCGTCTCGTCGTTCTGAGCAACTTTCATATTTAAACCTTATTCATCCGAGTTACGGTTTATTTTATATGATTTTCTAAAGTTTTAGTAAAATTCTGAAATTATTATTAATTCGAAAATAATAAATAAAACGCTTAGTGCACCCAGCTCTGCGTACACAAAAGTGTACCAGAGGCTGATAGGTGGGCCAGGGGGTCCTAGTTGACCAGTCAACGCTTGACTGGTCAACAGGGGGTGGGCCCGCTGTCATCGACTCACCTAACTAATTACATGTTAGGTAGTTAATTAACATGTTAATTACTGTTAAAGTAATTAAGAAAACTTTAATTAATTAATTAATTAATATTTTGTATCTATTTTTTCCTGGGACCTAGGCTCCGGGGCCCACAGGCTAGTGGCACAAGCCAGCGGGGCGGGCGGGTTCACGGGCAGTAGGGCGCTGCGGGCGCCGAATACCAGCCTGACTGGGCACCCGCCCAGTCCTGCTGCGGCTGGGTGCGGCCCTAAGCGGCACAGCGCGCGCTGACCGATGGGGGCGAGGCCCAACGAGGGAGGGGCGTGGTAGCAGGCGGGCGGGGAGGCAGCTGCCACGCGGGCGGGGCAGAGGCGAGGCCAGGTCTGGCATGGCCGGCTGGAGCTGGCCTGATCGGGGCCAGACGGCAGTGGTGATCGGGGATGCAGGGCAGGGCGGCGCGGGCGAGTGCAGGGGAAAAGGTGGCGGCGGCCTCAGGTGGCGGGGTAGAGGCTGGTCGTCGCCTGGGGGTGAGTAGCAGTGGCGAGGCCTCGGTCAGTGCGGGCGTTGGGCGCCACACGACGGCAGACGGTGGGGGAAGGCGGGAGATGAGGCTCAACAACGACAGCGCGGGGGCAGTAGCAGCTGCCTCACGGGAACGGGCGCGCGCGGACAAAACGGCTAGGGGCAGGGCGAGCACAGGACTGCGACGATGAGCCGACGAGTGGCTGTGAGGTAGCAGCGGCGGCAAGCCACCGCGGGCTGCCCGGAGCAGGGCGAGGCCACGCACGGATGGGGCTGTTTGCGAGCACGCACAACATCGCGGACGTGCACTGAATCCACGGCGGCGTGTGTTGCTAGACACAAGGCCGGAGCGGCCACATCGAGAAGTGGGTGAAGGAGATCATAGGAGGAGGGGATTTGCTCACGGTCGATGTAGATGAACGAGCGGCGAGGCTCGATGGAGCTCGTCGGGGAGGAGGTCGGGGACGGGGCAACGACGAGGCAGTGGCGACGGGGGACGGTGTCCGAGGCAAGCGTGGTGGCTTTGGGCATCCATGGGCGGGCTCGAGCTCGAGCTCGAGGGGCCGGGGTGCACGGGGGAATCGGGGATAAGGGTTCGCCGAGGAAGGGGCATTGGATATATAGGCGGGGCGGCGCCAGCAGATGGCCACCACGACGTCTGCCTATCCGATGGCACGCGTCGGTTGTGGCCATAGGGGCTACATGAGCAGGGAGATGGGGAGGGTGGCCGGATGGGCCATGTGGGCTGGTGTGACTGGAGGGACAGTTGGGCCACGGACCAGTGGGGGGCGTTTATGTTTCTTTTTTTGTGTGTTTAATTTCCTTTTCTGTTTTACTATTTTATCCATTTTAGAGTAGTTAATTTTTTATAAAAATGTTGGCTCACCACCAATATTACCAACTGAATATTTGCGTCAACTTGAACATTTTAGTTTGCACGTGTGACAAAATTTGAACTTTGACTTTAAACTCGGTTTGGAATTTGAATCTATTTCAAAGAAAAAGTGAGGTTAACAACATTAACAGCGATGACGTGGCCTCATTAGTAGAAGAATACTGTAGCATAATTATCTAGGCATTACAATTCTCCTCCACTACAAGAAATCTTGTCTCGAGATTTAGGAGGTAGAAGGAAACAGTTCAGGGTATTCATCACGCAGGCGATCCTCGTGTTCCTAGGTGGCTTCGTCTTCACAGTGATGTGACCACTTGACTTTGAAGAACTTGATTGCCTTCTCGACGTGCGTCGCGTTCAGCTTGGTCGAGAATGCAGACCGGATGCTCTTTATAGGAGAGGTCCTATTGCAACTCGAGCACTTCATGATCCACTGCTCGGATAGGGTCCTTGAAGCAGCGGCGGAGTTGTGACATGTGCAACACATCCTGAACCTGCAAGAGGTTCGACGAAAGTTCCAACTGGTATGCCACTTTTCCACGCCTTTCGAGAATAGTGAATGGACCAATATAGCAAGGAGCTAGCTTGCCCTTGATCCTGAAGCGGTGTGCACCCTTCATTGGTGTGACTCGAAGATAAGCCTTTTCACCAGGTTGATAGACCATGTCAATGTGATAATGGTCATACTGACTCTTCTGACGTGACTGAGCAGTGTTGAGATTCTCACGAATAACACAGACTTGTTCTTCGGCGTGTTGGATAATATCCGGACCGAAGAGCGGACGTCCCCCAGTTTTTGACCGTTCAGAGGGGTTCGGCACTTTCGTCCATATAACACTTCAAAGGGAGCCATCTTCAGACTAGCTTGATAGCTATTGTTGTTGGAGAACTCAGCATTCGGGAGAGATTCCTCCCATTTCTTGCCGAAGGAAATAACACAAGCCCGAAGCATGTCTTAACTTGATTGACGCATTCAACTTTTCCCTGAGACAGAGGGTTAAATGCAGTGCTGAATGACAGATGATTTCCCATAGCTTCTTGGAAACTTGCCCAAAATCTTGAAGTGAATAAGCTGCCACGGTCTGAGATGATAACCAGTGGAACACCATGGAGTGAGACAATGTCGGTGTCCTGGGAACGGGGGTACCAGACTTGCCTGACTGCGGCCCATGACATAGCTCCATCAGCGGCCTGGTACGGCCCAACTTCAGCAACCGCAACTCAAGACCCTCGCGAGGCGAGCGACAACAAGACCTCCCTGGGGGCAGTCTCTCTAAGCTGGCTCCCGAGGAGCGGAGATATCTACGCAAGGAGCACCTCGCGAGGCTCATGTGACGTGAGCCATGACGACCAAGGCCAGGCGGGCGCCAACGAGCGCAGTGTACCATTTTCCTCTTTGGTGCTAAGAGGGCAAGCGCAGGCGTGGAGTCCCGAGGGATCAGGCAAAGGTTTCCATATCGGTACAACAAGACCAAGGACCGTCAGGGCTGCAGAACGGAGGTCATTGTGGAGCCCAGCACAGTGTCACCACCAGAGCCTTTGGCAGGCGAAGACTACTTTTGTCAGGATAACTTGCACTAGTTGTTCCCCTTCAAATTTGGTCGTTGCCGGATCCCTTCCTGCCGATATTTGGGAAGAGGACCAAGGCCCCTATAAATAGGACCTAGCCACCACCACGGGATCATCTCATCTTGATATGAGAGAGAACTCACCTAGTAGGAGAGACACCACAAGCTCATCCGAGCCCAAGAACACCTCTCCCCCGAAGGCTGTTCATCCTTTGTACTAGTGCATGCTCGGCCACACTAGGCAATCCACCACACACACTGGAGTAGGGTATTACACCACAGGGTGGCCCGAACCAGTATAATACTGAGTGTCCCTTCTTCTTTGAGTTCGTCGAGCTAGGCCGTGGAATTGCAGGGTGAGCGCGCTGGGGAGAGAGTGTTCTTCGTGCGCACCCCAGAGTTCAAACCTCTCAAGGGTTTGCCGAACCCGAAATCTGACATTTGGGCCCTAGGTAGGGATGTGCCGAAGCTTCTCTTCCATCGGTCGGTGCGTCACCGCTCCATCGCTTCCATGTCTGACGCTTGCGGTGCTCGTGCTGAGCGACGGGACGCCCTCGCCGCCCGTGTCGCTCAGACAGCTCCCGGCGGCGGACCTCCTCACCATTCTCCATCGCCCACCGCCAATGCAACCACCGGCCCAGCGCGGCATGAGCAGCAGGCCTCGTTGTTGTATCCCTCGGTGCGGCGGGATGGACGCACCACAACCCCGTCGCTGGCCCCTGCTGGCTCATCGTCCCACGGCCATCGCGGACTCGCGGATGCGCAGGCTGTGCTGCTCATGGTGCGCGAGCTCTTGCGCTACCGCCCCGTCGATGACCTCTACGAGGACTGGCTCGACTGCATCGCTGAGCTCGTCAGTGCTGCTGGGGGCTCTCCTACCCCGTCTCTCTCGCTACCTCACCCGCCACACCTTGCGGGCGATGTGGCCCATAAAGCGCCTCCACCACCTCCGCATCAAGGCGCCGTCCATGATCCAAGGCACACGGCTCCTCGACATGACCCACCGCGCAAGGTGCCCGTGCATGAAGAAGGAAGCTGCCAAGAGATCCAGCGGACTCAAGGAGGAGCGCCCGTGCTCCTTCCACCGCAGCATCGAGATCGTGCGCCCCCCGAAGTGGCGGCGCACGGAAAGCAAGACCAAGCTTTGCCTCTGCGACATGCTCCGGTGTCAATAGTAGGCTGCAAGGCCCTCACCCCTGAGCTGCGCAACATCAACTGGCCGGGGAAGTTCAAGCTCGACCTACCTCCACACTATGACGGCACCCCCGACCCTGCTGAGTTGCTGCAGCTCTATGAGCTGAGCATCGAGGCATCCAACAGCGACGAGAAAATCATGGCGAACTAGTTCCCCATGGCTCTCAAGGATGGCGCGCACTCGTGGCTCCTGAACCTAACCGCGAGATCGATCTCCTCCTAGGGTGAGATGAACGAGCGTATCATCACCAATTTCTAGGGCACCCACGACAGCCCGCCCGCCACAAGTGACCTGCGGTGCATCAAGCAACAACCAGGGGAAACCGTGTAAAAGTTCATCCAGCGCTTCAACAACGTCCGCCTCAAGATCCCCAAGGTCACGGACGAGGCCATCATCTCAGCATTCTCCGATGGCGTCCGCATTGTCAAGATGAAGGAGGAGCTCGCCATCCACGAAGATCTGTGCACAGCCCTGGAGCTGTTCAACCTCGCGACCAAGTGCGCCAGAGCCGAGGAGGGGCGCCTTTCCCTCGTCGAGCTCCCCACTGCTGACCCTGAAGACAAGAAGGCCAAGGCTAAAGACGTGAAGCGCAAGGGGTGGTTGTGCACGCGGCCGAATTGGAGATGAAGCGTGGCCTCGACCATCAAGAGTTGGACAAGAGCAGCCGCCCATTATGCGCCTTCCACAACGTGCACATCCATAACACCAACGACTGTGAAGAGTTCAGGGCCATCCGTGACGGGCACATCGGCCGACGCCCCGAGCGCAGCGACCGGGGCTATGACCATGGAGGAAGCCGGACAGGGGGGCAATGGGACGACTGCGACCCCCGTCAAGAGTGGCGTTATCAGCCTCATGAGGACCACTGACATGATCAACCTCGCGAGGGTGCCTAGAGGTACCAGCCTCGTGAGGGTGCCTGGAGAGTCCTGCCTCGTGAGGATCGTCCTCAGGGCAAGGCCGACCTCCCTCCACTGCCGCCACCAAGAAGGAACGACGTCCAAGACGAGGGGGCTGGGGGTTTCTAGGAGCCTCGCGCCATCGCTTGCATCTTGGGCAGTGCGCAGGCTCCAGCCTCTCAACGCCTCTTCAAGCAGTTCGCCTGAGAAGTAAATGTAGCTCTTCCTAGGATAGACGCCACACGGCCGCTCAAGTGGTCCAAGTGCGCAATCACCTTCTGGTCTGCTGACCAGCTTAAGTGCGCGGCAACCACCGGCGCTCTCCCAATGCTCTGCTCACCCGTCATCAACAACATCCAAGTCACCAAGACCCTCATCGACGGTGGTGCAGGGCTCAACGTTCTCTTTTTGTCGAAACATTTGACCGTCTCCAAGTACCTTATGACCTGCTGCAACCCACCAGGCCTTTCTTAGGAGTGACCGACGGCTCCACTAGCCCAATAGCGACAGATCCGGCTCCCCGTTACCTTCCGCACCCGCGACAACTACCACACCGAGCTCATCGACTTCGATAGCTCACATCCGCCTCCTGTACAACGCATCCTTGGGTATCTAGCCCTAGCCAAGTTCATGGCCGTGATTCACCATGGCTACAACGTACTCAAGATGCTAGGGAGCCGGGACATCATCATCGTCTCTTGTGAAGAAAAGGACGAAGTGTCCTCCCTCGAGCGTGCTTACCAGGCCGCGACAGTCAAAGACCCCGACAATGAAGACACTATCTACCCCCTTAAGCTATCCCGAAGAAGAAGCAGCTGCTCGCCCTGGAGCCTCATGAAGATGCCGCACCCGGCAGCCGCGCCTTAGGATCCGAGCACATGGATAGGGCACTTCCCTCCCTCGTATAGGAAGACGCGCCCGGCGCCCCCCTCAGGCTGGCCTCGGGGGTTCTCTTCTAGAAGGCCTCCGACCTAGCCAATGTCTCGAGGGAGGCGCTCGGGCACCATGCGGAGGCGTGCTTCACCACATGCTTCCCTCAGGAGGGCAAAAGGCGTGAGGCACCAAGCGCTCAGGAGTTCATCGACCGAATCATCGAAGACTTGCAGGTACCAAGGGCGATGCAAGGCGAGCGCCTCCCAACTCCCCAGAGTGCAGCTGTCGTCCCAGGCTCGGGCGACGGGCTGCGCGTCTACGTCAACGTCCCAGGACTCAACAGGATCTCATCTCAGGAGCTCTACTGGACATCTCAAGTGGGCCGGTGCGAGGGTCCTCCTCACAGCTACGTTCGCATGCCCTTTGGCCTGGCGAACCAGGCGGCCCTGCACAGCGCCACATGCGGGAAGTCCGAGCGGCAAGCGAAGCCAGACATTAGGACATGTTGGCAGAAGTGGCATTGGTTCTTCGTAAGCTCTCAAAACCTCTGGAGCCAGGTAGCTCGTGAGGAGCGACATCTGCAGTTAGCATCTTCAGCTACATCAACACCACTCCAGCATCGGTGCTAGGTGACATTGTTTCAGTTTGTTCAGTTGGGGGCGCCCCTCGGGCTGCATCATCCCCAAGTCACACGGGCTTGCCCCTGCGACATGTATCCTTTTTGCATCCTTAGCTTACTCTGTTGGGGGCGCCCCTCGGGCTGTATCATCCCGAGGCCGCATGGGTCCGTCCCTGTGGCATGTATCGCATATTACATCACCTGGATTAGCTTATTTCCTCTTATGGATTACCTTATGATCCTCACCTGCTCACTCACTACCTCTTTTGGCCTCCCTCACTACCGAACGGACTACTGCACATCCCGCAATGGGGGCTACACACGTTGGCATGGTGCTTGTGCTCGGGTCCGTCCCTGCAACGCTGAAAAATCCAAGAGATCGAGCTCTGACTCGCGGCCCGCCCCACGCACATCACCTCACCAGGTCTTCGGTGCCTCTGTCTTCCTACGGAATGATCAGTGGCCCAATGTTAGGCGATGTTTTAAGTTGTGTTGTTCCCTCAGACTGACCCGCATGAATCTCAGGAGCCCGGCGGTAGGCGACCTTGCTGGTTTCTCCTTCTCAAGTAATTCGCTTGCGCATTAAAGGGGGGCCTCTGAGCATCGCGTCTCAGGGGCTCCTACTGACTCTCCAGCCCTCACCCCATGGCCTTGACCACGACATCGCGACCTAGCATACCAGCGGCTGCTGAGCTCCGCTTGAGGGTCGGGACCTGAGGAAGCAGAGCACCAAGAAGAACAGGAGAAGGGGAGGCGGACTCAGAGAGCTATGGTCTATTCGTACATCAAGGGGGACCCCTGAGCATCACATCTCAGGGGCCTAACTTGCCATGTAGCCCCTCACTCCCTAGTCTCGTCCTGGCGATCCGGACGAGCCATCCGCGGCTGAGTTATGCGTGGCGTCGGGCCCTGCTGACGCAGAACACCAAGGCCAAGTCCAGCATTTCCTTCCCGAGGGCTGTTCGTACGTCAAGGGGGACCCCTGAGCATCGCGTCTCAGGGGCCTAACTGGCCACGTAGCCCCTCACTCCCTGGTCTCGTCCTGGCGATTAGGGCGAGCCAGTGGCGGCTGAGGTATGGGCGGGGTCGGGCTCTACCGAAACAGAACTCTAAGGCATGCGGGAAGGAAATCGCTAAATCTCAGTCATGCTGCATCAGAAGCGAGCCACGTGCACCGCATGGAGAATCACCTCTGGCCCATCAAGATAAGTCATGCATCCAACCGGCATGCCGCCATCGCTCGACAAGTTCGGTTTCTGTAGTCATGCTCCGACAATGATGCCTCCCTTTTAGCCTCCGGAAGCTTCTTGCATGCCGAGGGGGACCACTTGTGCATCGCGCTTCAGGAGCTCTTACCGGACCCCGGGCCGCTCACCTCCTGGCCTTGACCACGGCATCGCGACCTGACATACCAGCGACGGCTGAAGCTTGCCTTGGGACTGGGACCTGCCGGCATAGAGCGCAAAGCTACTGAAAGGATAAAAAGGGGGGACACTACCAAAGCGAGACTAGCTAACATAGTTTCATAGCGATAATAATAGACATCGGAGCAAAAGCATTATAGGTTCTTTACACACCCCCATGGGGTTGGCATTGATTCCTCGCAGGGAGCAAAAGAAAGAGATTCCAGGAGACCCTAACTACGACTGCCACCGCTGACGCCATCATCAAAAGTGGGCCACGAGAGGCTATCTCCAACCCCGCTCAAGTCACCATCGGCGACAAGCTCCTGAAGTTGCCGCGCTCCGGGTGCTGCACGAGCTTGGGTGCGCATAGCTGTCATCGCTCGTCTCCGGGGACTCGTCAGCCTCGGGAGAGCCGATGGACTCCCAAGGGCCATCGCTGCTACTAGGGGAGCTGATGGTGGGACCGAGAGCAGGCATGGCGCCAGTCGCTATGCCTCCTTGGTGGCTCTCACCACGACAGCACTCCTGGCGGCGTCCTTCCTCATCGAAGACCTTGAAGAACAACGTGTAGGTGCCATCGAACTCAAAGTGGACGACGGAGACTCCATCAGGGCGGCACACGCGGGCGACTTCGCCCCATCTTTGAGTCATGAAGACACTGGCCGGGGGACGACCTCAACCTTCGCCTCCGAAGCTTGGCTACGGCACCCGGCGTGCTGCAACCACAGCTTGGCAGGCCCCCTTGCCGACATCAGCTCGGCGATGAACCTCAGGAACCGAATCCAAGGTGGCGGTGGCATCGTTGTCCATACCACGAGCTCGTGCGAGGAGCCCTCGGTGTGAGTTCGGGGACCGGCAGCCCTAGCAGGACGACCTCGACCATGGCGCAAGCGGCATGGGGCACGACCCCCTTGCCCTTAGGCATACAAGGGAAACGGGTAACCAGGAGGAGGTCGCTCGCATCAAGGCCTAGTCACCTCCCGCCTCTCGCCAGTACCATGGGGGCGGCTGAACCTCTTCTTCGGCGGGAGCGCTTCCCGCTCCTCACAGGGAGTCTTTCCTTTCTCGATAGTGGAGAATCTTCTTATCGACATCATGGGCGTCACAGTAATCAGACACAGCAAAGCGGAAGAAGAGGAGGAGGGCGATAAGAGGAAGGAGATGGGCAACGGGGGCTTCACCCCCTACCCATTTATAGCTTGGAGGAGGCCAACCGTCGGCCTCCATGATCTCGCGTAATGATGTTTCTTCTGTGCATGCAGTAGGGTCTCGTCAAGTCGGGCAGTTGCCGAGGCAACATGGGGAAGCAGAGATGCCCACGCCCAATCAAGACGCCACGCGTCGACCAAGGTCGTAGTTGTTTGGGGACCGTGGCGCTTCACCCTTGCCCCTTTGGCTTCGCCTCGAAACCATGTCCGTTCGTGCCTTGGGCCAGGGGGCTACTGTTGGCGTCCTAGGAACGGGGGTACCCAAACTTGCCTGCCCGCGGCCCGTGACTTGGCTCCATCAGCGGCATGGTACGGCCCAACTTCAGCAACCGCAACTCAAGACCCTCGCGAGGGGCCGAGCCTCGCGAGGCGGGCGACAACAAGACCTCCCTGGGGCAGTCTCTTTAGGCTAGCTCCCGAGGAGCATTGATATCTATGCAAGGAGCACCTTGCGAGGCTCATGTGACGTGATCCTTGACGACCAAGTCCAGGCGGGCGCCAGTGGGCGTAGTGTACCAGTTTCCTCTTTGGTGCTAAGAGGGCAAGCGCAAGCGTGGAGTCCCGCGGGATCATGCAAAGGTTTCCATATCGGTGCAACAAGACCAAGGACCATTAGGGTTGTAGAACATAGGTTGTCATGGAGCACGGCGCGGCGTCACCACCAGAGCCTTTGGCAGGCAAAGACTACTTTTGTCAAGATAACTTGTACTAGCTGTTCCCCAAAAAATTTGGCCGTTGTGGGATCCCTCCCTGCCGATATTTGGGAAGAGCACCAAGGCCACTATAAATAGGACCTAGCCACCACCAGGGGATCATCTCATCTTGATCTGAGAGAGAGCTCACCTAGTAGAAGAGACACCACAAGCTCATCTGAGCCCAAGAACACCTCTCCTCCGGAGGCTGTTCATCCGTTGTACTAGTGCATCCTCGGCCACACAAGGCAATCCAGCACGCACACTGGAGTAGGTTATTACACCATAGGGTGGCCCAAACCAGTATAATCCTCGGTCTCCCTAGTTCTTTGAGTTTGTCGATCTAGGCCATGGAATCGCAAGGTGAGGGCGCTGGGGAGAGAGTGTTCTTCGTGCGCACCCCAGAGTTCGAACCTCTCAAGGGTTTGCGGAACCGTAAATCCGATAGACAATTCTGGACATGTAGAGAGTTGCTAGTTGACTAGCAGTGATTGTTTCTTTGACAGCCAGGAAGTGTGCAACTTTAGAAATCTGGTCAATGCCGACAAGAATAACATCATTACATTTCTGCGATTTAGGAATACCTGTCACAAAGTCCATTTTGACATGGTACCATTTCCATTCAGGAATAGAGATATGTTGTAGAGTTCCAGCAGGCCTTTGATGTTCTACTTTGATACGATGGCAAACATCACATTCAGCAACATAACGAGCAATGCTTTGCTTCATATTTGGCCACCAGAATCTTTGACGAATGTCTTGGTACATCTTGGTACTACCGGGATGAATAGAAAGAGGCATATCATGAGCTTCTTTCATAACCTTCTGAGTCATATCCAGGGATTCTTTTGAAGGAACCACTAGGTGAACTTTAAAGAACAAGGTGCCATCATCTTCAAAAGTGAAGGACAATGGCCTTCCTTCTGCGAGGTAGCGCTTAATCTTCTCAACTTGAGAGTAATATTTCTGCAGCCTCTTAATGCTGTCCAGGAGATCTGGTTCGACTGCCAGGGTATTAAGGGAACCCTGGGGAACAACACGGAGGTTCATCTTGCGGAATTCTGGAGGAGGGGGTGCGAGTGCACCAGGAGGAACAATATGCAGGTTCAACTTCCTGAATTCTTCAACAAGCGAGGGCTGAACTTTTTGAACCTGGAGGTGGTTTCAATAAGACTTGCGGCTCAAGGCATCAGCCATTACATTAGCCATGCTCGGTGATTAAGAAATACCTAAGTCAAAATCAGCTACAGTCTCCATCCATCTCTGCTGACGGAGGTTCAAATCTGGTTGGGTAAACAAATACATCAGACTTTGGTGGTCGGTGAATATCTCGCAACGATTACCGAGAAGGTAATGTCCCCACTGTTTCAGTGCATATATGACAGCAACAAGCTCGAGGTCATGAATTGGATAGTTCTCTTCGTGAGGGAGCAACTGATGAGAGCCATAAGCAATCACTCTACGCTCTTGCATTAGGACGCAACCTAATCCTTGACGTGAAGCGTTGCAGTAAATGACGAAATCCCTATTAGTATCTGGAGGAGCAAGCACTGCGGCAGAAGTCAGCTTGTCTTTGAGTGCCTAGAAACTTTCTTGACACTTTTCTGTCCATTCGAACTTGACACCTTTGTGAAGCAGACCGGTCAGAGGCATGGCAATCTTGGAGGAGTTATCGACAAATCGACGGCAATAGCTCGTGAGTTCGAGAAAACTTCTGACTTGTTTGACATTCTTCGGCGGAGTCCAATCGAGAATAGTCAGAACTCGCTCGGGGTTGACGGCAATACCATCCTTGGAGATCACATGGCCAAGGTAGGTTACTTCGGGAAGCCAGAATTCACACTTGGAATACTTAGCATATAGTTGATGCTCTCTAAGATTTTATAGTACAAGATGAAGATGTTCAACATGTTCTTCTTTGTTCTTGTAGTATACAAGGATATCATCCAGATAAACCATGACGAACTTGTCGGATCTAGGGTTCCGGCAAAACCCTCGAGGTTCGAACACTAGGGTGCGCATGAAGATCTCTCCTTTCGCCCTAGCTCGTCTACTCAACAGCCCTAGGCCTAGCTTGTCTGATCTGATAAACAAGAGACACAAGATTTATACTGGTTCGGGCCATCGTTCTGGTGTAATACCCTAATCCAGTGTGGTGTCGTGAATTGCCTTGTAGGATGAGGAAGAACTAGTACATGGACGAACTGCCTCCTGAAGAGAGGTGTCAGGGATATTACTACTAAGTATAAACCGCCCAGGGGGGGCGGTTTATGCCTATCAAGATTACTTCTGCTAAAGCCCAGCAAGACATGGAGCATGGCGCTTTATTCCAGAAGACCGGAGATCCAAGGTCCAAGAGGCGTTAGGGCCCATGATGTGTAAACCGCCATGACGTGTGACTTGTGTTGTAAGATAGGAAAGATAGAGACCGAGCCGGACATGTTTATGAGCCGGCCTCGGGATTCTGTAAACCGGACCGGGTGTCACCTCGTGTATATAAAGGGACGACCCAGCGACGGTTCAAGGATAGAGAACAACAACTCGAGACACATGCAAAGCGGATTCGCTCCCTGGTCATTGAAACCCTAGCAATAGCACACCAAACTAGATGTAGGCTTTTACCTTCATCGAAGGGGCCGAACTAGTATAAACCCTTGCGTCCTTGTCTGCTTTAACCCCTTTAAGCTAACCCATAGCAATGGCCCCACGACTAAGTCCTTTTGCTAGGACATCTGCCGTGACAAAACCACGACAGTTGGCGCCCACCGTGGGGCCATCGCAACGGGCTCAGCAGCAATCATGCTACCAGAGTAATCCGAAGCAGTTGAGTAGTGGGCAGTATCACGTCTTCACCACAAGCCAATGTAAACAGGATCAGAAGGTTTACAAGAGGGCAGTGCATTCTGTTGAACCGGCGGTGCCATGCTATTTACGCTGGTTGGAGCAGCCCATTGTGTGGAGTCGGAGGATCATCCGCCTCGGGTTGATAATCCAGGTCAGCTGGCTCTGGTTTTGGCGCCTCAGGTTGGGGGCTATAAGTTCACCAAGGTACTCATGGATGGAGGAAGCAGCATCAACATTCTGTATTACGAGACTTTTCGTCGCATGGGGTTGACAGAAAAAAGCTTCGGCAGTCCAACACTTTTTTCCACGGCATGGTGCATGGTAAATCGGCATATCCGGTCGATAAGATAGACTTGGAGGTCACTTTTGGAGATGATCATGACTCAAGGTCTGAAACTTTGACCTTTCAAGTGGTAAAGATCAAGAGCCTGTATCACGCCCTGTTCGGGCGGCCGGTTTACGCTAAGTTCATGGCGAGGCCTTGTTATGTTTATCTGCAGCTCAAGATGCCGGGTCACAAAGGAACTATTACGGTCCATGGGAGTCGTAAGATTGCTTTGGAGTGCGAGGAAGGTGATGCAGCTTACGCTGAGGTGGTTTGTGCTACCGAGGAATTGAAATTTTATAAAGATAATGTTGATCCGACAGACATGTCTCCGTTGAAGACGCCAACTATGGAGCACGATCCGGCCTTGAAGTTCAAATCAGCTGATGAGACCAAGCAGGTTGATTTTGTTCCTGGAGATTCATCCAAGCAGTTTACCATCAGTGCTAATCTAGATCCGAAATAGGAAAGCGCACTCATCGAGTTCATCCGTGAGAATCGGGACATCTTTCCATGAAAACCTTCTGACATGCCAGGTGTACCGAGGCAACTCGCTGAGCACACTCTTAATGTTGATCCCAAGTTCAAACCGGTTAAACAGTTTCTCCGCCGCTTCATTGAAGAGAGGCGCAAGGCTATTGGTGAAGAAGTGGCGAGGCTCTTGGCGGCAGGCTTCATAGTTGAGGTGTTTCATCTGGAGTGGTTGGCTAATCCGGTGTTGGTGCTTCAAAAGAACGGCACTTGGCAAATGTGTGTTGATTACACAAATCTGAACAAGGCTTGCCCAGCTGATCCCTTTGCCCTCCCCCGTATTGATCAAATCATTGATACTACGGCGGGTTGTGAGCACTGAATTTTTTTTGATGCATATTCTGGTTATCATCAGATCAAAATGGCAGTTAAGGACCAGGAGAAGACGGCCTTCATAAATCCCTTTGGAGCCTTCTGCTATGTATCTATGCCTTTCGGGCTCAAGAGCGCCCATGCGACCTATCAGCGTTGTGTGCAGAATTGTCTTCATGGACAGATTGGGCGGAATGTTCATGCTTACGTGGACGACATTGTGGTGAAATCCAGGAAGGAAGAAACGTGGATAGCTGACTTGAAGGAAACTTTTGATAATCTTCGGATTTATAAGGTGATGCTTAATCCGGCCAAGTGCGTTTTTGGCGTACCAGCAGGCAAGCTCTTAGGATTCTTGGTGTCCAACAGAGGAATTGAAGCTAATCCGGAGAAGATCAAGGCAATTACATCCTTGGCTAAACCGGCGTGCATCAACGATGTCCAACGTTTGGCAGGACCCATTGCAGCGCTCAGCCGGTTTATCAGCCGTTTGGGAGAGAAGGCCATCCCGCTTTATCAGATGATGAAAAAGACAGACCGCTTTGTCTGGAGTGATGCTGCTGATGCTGCGTTCGAGGACTTGAAGAAGCAGTTGACAGAGCCGCATATCCTTGTTGCGCCAGTTGATAATGAGCCGTTGTTGTTATACGTGGCTGCTAATGCTCGAGCAGTAAGCGTAGCTATTGTGGTAGAACGCAAGGAGGCAGGAAAGGAATATCTGGTTCAACGATCGGTTTACTACTTCAGCAAGGTGCTCATTGAGTCGAAGCAGAGATACCCGCATTGGCAGAATTTGGTATACGGAGTCTTCATGGCAAACCGGAAGCTTAAGCAGTATTTTCAGGGCCATCCAATCACCGTGTTCAGTTCAACCCCTCTGGGAGATATAATCTAGAACAGAGAAGCGGCGGGTCGGGTTGCCAAGTGGGCCATTGAACTTAGTCCTCATGGGTTGAAGTATGTGCCTCGTACTGCAATCAAATCTCAAGCACTGGTGGACTTCATCAATGATTGGACGGAGTTGCAAGCACCGGAGGAAAAACCGGATCATACATACTGGACTAGTCACTTTGATGGATCCAGGCAATTGGAGGGCTCGGAGGCTGGAGTCGTATTAACTTCCCCACGAGGTCATAAGGTCTATTATGTCCTCCGTTTAATGTTCCCTTGTACTAACAATGCAGCTGAGTATGAAGCTCTCCTCCATGGTCTGCGAATGGCTAAGGAGATGAATTTAAGACGGGTTAAATGTTTCGGTGATTCAGACCTAGTGGTACAACAAGTATCTGGTACTTGGGACTCCAAGGACCCACTTATGGCAGCATATCGTCGAGAGGTGGACGCTATTGCTAGACACTTAAAGGGTTATCAGGTGGACCACGTGGACCGGCGAAATAATGAAGCGGCCGACGCATTAAGCTGGCTGGGTTCTCAACGTAAACCGGTTCCACCCAATGTCTTCCTAGACGTATTGCATAATTCGTCGGTAAAATTACCTTCAGAAGAGGATTTGGCTGTTCCTGATCCAGAGGCTCAATTGGTGGCGGCGCTTCATGCTATTCCGGATTGGACGGTCCCGTACCTGGTGTACATGAACTGAGGCGAGTTACCAGAAGATGAAGTCTTGGCTAGGCACATAGTCCGGCGGTCCAAATCAATGACTATTGTCAACGGAGAGCTACATCGTCATTGCAGCGTATCTGGGGCGTTTCAACGTTGTGTGTCACCAGACGAAGGCCGTGACATTCTTAGAGAAATCCACGAAGGAGATTGTGGTCATCACACCGGTTCAAAATCTTTGGTGGCTAAATCTTTTCGTCATGGGTTCTACTGGCTGACGGCTCATGCCGATGCAGAGGACTTGGTCAAAAAGTGTGATGCTTGCCAGAAATTCTCACGACGTGCTCATATACCGGCTCAAGAATTGAGGATGATTCCAATTACTTGGCCATTTGCGACTTGGGGGCTAGACATGGTCGGACCCTTTAAGACATCTCCAGATAAGAAGGCCCACCTTCTGGTGGCGGTGGATAAGTTTACCAAGTGGGAGGTGGCGGAACCAGTCAGCAAGTGTGAGGCAGCAACGACGATTCAATTCATCAAGAAGGTGATTTTCCGGTTTGGCTTTCCACACATTATTATAACTGATAATGGTACCAATTTATCCAAGGGGGCTATGGAGGATTTTTGTCAACGAGAGCACATCCGGCTTGATGTATCTTCAGTGGCTCACCCCTAGTCCAATGGACAAGCTGAGAGAGCCAATCAAGAAATCTTGAGAGGCATCAAACCTCGGCTTATGGTCCCTTTGCAGAGGACGCCGGGTTGTTGGGTGGAGGAATTACCCTCTATGTTATGGAGCATCAACACCACACCTAACAGGTCTACGGGTTACACGCCTTTCTTCATGGTATATGGAGCTGAAGCGGTCCTCCCTAGTGACATCCGTCATGATTCTCCACGGGTGGCGGCTTATGTTGAAGCTAATAATGACAAGGCATGGCAAGACGCGTGAGACCGGCTTGACGAGGAACGTGACATGGCAGCAGCTCGATCGGCGATTTATCAGCAAGATCTACGCCGATACCACAGTCGCGGGTTAAAACCAGAACGTTTCAAGAAGGGGATCTAGTGCTCCGGCTCATCGAAGACCAGACAGACATGCACAAGTTGTCCCCACCTTGGGAAGGACCCTTTGTGGTCAACAAGAACCTACACAATGGATCATACTACCTCGTCGACGTTCGAGAACATAAGGACTCACGAACTACGGAGGAGGAAACCAGACGGCGTGGAACATCGCTCTTCTGCGACCTTATTACACCTGAGCCATAGGCTCCGCTTTATGTACATAAATATGCAATGTATATATTATGATCAATATAATAAACCGGCATCCCCATTAAAGTGGGGTATCTGCTGCTTTTTGCATAAGAGTTTGTCACATGGGGGCTTCTGTGTGCAAAGGAGTTCCTATGGCCCTCTTAAACTGGGTATTAAGCCAATATCGTCATAAGAGCATAGCTCTGGTTGCTTTGGTAATCTGGCTATCAAAGCGCACATGATGGTAAGGGGCAAAAGAGAGTTTGATGCGTAGCACAAGTCAAACATAGGCACCCGACGAGCACAGCTCACAATGCTACCTCGGGGTTCCTGTCGCACAGCAGCAACGAGTTGATACAACCCTTGTAGTAGGCTATCAAGCCACAGCTTGGAAGCCTGGTGTATACACCTAAAACCCCGGGTTAACCTGCCTGCATTAAGTAAGTCACTCCGCCCAGGTAAACTTGGTATGACCCGTCGAACGGTTGACAAGTCAATCTTATTACAAACCCTGAACTTGTTGACGTTAAATTGACGATTGGTTAAGGATTGAGGTCCATCTTAACAGGCTTTGTGAAATGGTTAATTTAGTGGCCTGGCAGCCCATGAAAAGCCTCGAATTTGGAGCCTGGCAGCTCATAAAAAGCCTCGACTACAGGATTTTTATTTCGACAATGTTTCTTTGGTTTTTTTGCCAAGTTTCTTATCTTTTGTGATCATTGGGATTTATCCGAAGTCTATTGATTCAGTGGGGTGGATGACTATAAGTTTCCACCACAATAAACCAACATTCACAGAACCTGGTCTGGTTTGATTATAAATCGCCAGTACTATATATAGTTAAACCGGTGTTTATCACAACCCGGCACGGTTCCATCATGAACCGGCAAATGATCAAGGAGTCATCAATACTCACAACTTGGATCATTGCCTTTACTACCGATTATTGATTAAAGCCCATAGTGCAAAATTTTATCACATGTATGATATATGTTTCATATTTTACATACAGTTCAGGTTATAAACCTAGACCATGTATTTGGGCATTATGACCCGTCCGGCTATAAACCGCGAGGACACTTTAAACTTTGTCTTATGCACAAACAGGTGGAATAAACTGTTAAAAGCATCATATGCAGAAAAAATTATGAAGTTGCCAGATGGAGCAATGTTATGAAAAGGGAATATGCATGAGGACATAACCAAAGTGTTTCAGCTACCCTATTATAAGGCGCTTGACAGCCCAACACGAATATATGTTCTTTGCATAAAGTACCATGACATAATAACTAAACCGACACCGGTTTATGAATTTGCGTCAGCTCGTCTCTAAGGTTGTGGATCATCCTGCTTCGTCTCCTCGTCGTTCTCATCCAGCAGCTGGAAGTCAGGGGTTGCCCAATTGATCTTTGTCAGCGCTTGGAAAACAGCCTCATCACTTATGAGTTCGGACGGTTCAATGTCAGGGGCATAAGTATGCTTACAGACGGGAGGGATGAGGTCTTCCACCTCGTAGACCAGAGTGTTGGCCCGGCAGTTGTCAGCGTCATAACCCGGATGATAACAGGACAGATCAGCTTCGTCAACTAGTTTGCTGGCCGAAGGCCGCATTTCTCTTGTTAGAGCACACAAATCGGTGTCTGTGAACTCTGATCCGTCCTCCTTCATGCTGGGATAGCCATTCATCACATCTGCCGGATCAACATCAGGCACCCAAGCTTTAGCTCGAGTTAGTGCCATCAAAGCACCCGTCCTTGTAGATGATTTCTTCAGCTCTCCAAGACGGGCGGGTAGCACTGATAACTTCTCCAAAGTGCCTTTGATCGACGTGGGAGCCGGTTTATTATGATAAGTAGTGCAGACAATCCTTTGAGCGCCGATATACAACTGCTCTCTAAGAGTGTATGCGGCCTTCAGCTTCTTCTGCATGTCAGTGCCGAGATGAGCAATACGTTTTCCTGTATCAATAGAGCTTAAGTTAAACCGGAAAGGGTAGAACTAATATATTCAGAACTGTGTTAACTATGCTTCCCAAAGAAAGCAGTAGTCATGGCATTTATCTGCTGCTTTAAACCGGACAGTTCATCTGACACCTGATTGAGAGCATTTTCTGCGTCAATGGCCTTTTTTCCAAAGCGGCTCTTTCAGCATCCCAATCCGCCCGTTCCTTCTGGAAATCCTTCTTCAATTTCTCCAGACTTGCTAAAGCAAGAGTCAGCTCATCTTCGGTCTTGGAAGCGGCGGATTGTTGGAATTTCAAATTGTCTTGAAGTTCAGACATTTGAGAATCTTTCCGGTTTAGATCAGCCTATTAACAGATGAACATAGTACATTGGTAAAAATATATTGGAAAGTCCCAAGCACATAACAAGTTATCCACTTGGCACTTGGGGGCTAATGCATCTTAGCAGTTATCAGACACTTTCAATAGAAGTCCCAAGCACATAACAAGTTATATACTCGGCACTTGGGGGCTAATGCGTCATTTTTCAGAAAAGATTACAAAGTAAAAGTCCCGGTTCATCCTGAAGGGATAACCCGGCCCTTGGGGACTACGCATGGGAAAAACTATTTGATGGGTATTATGAAGTCCCGGTTCATCCTGAAGGAGTAAACCGGCCCTTGGGGACTACGATGGAATAAAGGCAAGCTATAAAGACTTAAGCGGGAATAAAATTAAAGGAAGTTAAGCAGAAGTTTACCTCATAGCGTTCCTTCATCAGATTCACTAAACCGGCTTCATGATCACGGCTTGTGTACAACCGGTTCAGATAAACGGAATGAAGATCTTGGGCACTAAGTTGAGCATAGTTGGACAAATCAGCATTCCATTTGCCTTTGTCCTTGCCAGAGGCTTCATCTTTTGTAGCGTGTTTGGATAAGGCAACGGGTTCACTAGGAGCAATATACCCGAAGCCAGTGATTTGAGTATCCTCTGTTGAAGCGGCAGCGGGTTAAACAGGGCTACCAGGAGTATTGCTGGCCCGGACTGGACTGGCCGGATTAGCGTCAAAGTCCATTGGTGCAGTTTCTCGATCGATAAAAACTTCGTGATTCGTTGGAGGAGGGTCATCATGCAAGGCGTCAACATGCTCTTTAGCAGGCTCGGGATTCTTTTCCGGTTCAGGAATCACATCATCACCTGCCGGTTTATTCAATTTAGCCTTCTTGCTAGGCTTGGGTTTACTGCGAAGGTTAAAAGTGACAATAGTGAGAGGGATGAAAGGAAAAGGTTAACAGGAAAATGAAAAACTTACCCATGAACATTTTTTAGAGGAGGAATCTGTGTAGCTGTTGATTCGCCAGATGATGAACGAGGAGTATCCTGATAATTTGAATCAGACGGATTAAGAGGCTGAGGATGTCCTGCTTTGGGATAAAGAGCATCTAGAGTATATAGAACCTCTGAGCGACGTCTCCGGGCTGGTGTTTGCGGTAAACAGGTGGACTCAATAACTTGGCCACTGTGCCGCATTGTGCGGCGAGCTTCATGTTGCTGTTTCTTCAAAATAAAGTTTGGGTCCAAGTAAGCAGAAGGGTGAGAAAATTGTACTTTCCGGCTTGCTCGACGAATTTTTGGTGTTGCCACAGGTTCTGAACTGGAAGAAAGGGTAATTACCTCGACATCACCTGCCTTGTTGCCTTCAGCGTGTTCCTGAGTACAATCATTGTTAATAAGATGCAACAAAAGGGAGCCAAGAGAGTCAAGTGATACCTCTGAGGCCGGTTCATCATCCTCAGGATTGGATTCAGATACGTCAGTAGCTTTCTTCCTAACGTTTTTCTTAATGGCCTTGGTTTTCTGGAGAGGCGCCTTTGCCGGTTTATCCTGGACTTTCTTCTTCCAGAATGGGTCATTACCCTATTGAAAATTGTGAAATCATTCAGAAAGAATACTAAAGATAGATTGAAGTAGAACAGACAAGGCAAGAGAATAATTTATCGATGGCGGTTTGTTGAGCTCGCAGAAGGGAGCCAGTCCGGTTTGGCTGCAGGCTTCTACCGGTTCATTTAGTAGCTTCTTAACAGCGTCATTAACTTCATTCTCCGCTAGCACAGATTCAGTATGGCGCAGAGGATCTTTGGGATTTCCGGTATACTCACACATTAAACCGGAGCGCCGGCTTAGTGGAAGAATGCTCCAGGAAATCCAAGAGCGAACGAAATCGATTCCAGTTAAACCATTTGCGGTGAAGGCTCTGAGTTTTGAAAGCTGCGGGGCAAATCGAGCTCGTTCTTGAGCACTTAGCCATTGAGGAAATGGATGGTTCTCAGAGAGCCGATGAGAACAGTAACCCGGCAGAGGATTTTCACCTTCTGGAGAAGTATCTATACAATAAAACCAAGTGTGGTTCCAATCCTTAGGATGCCTGTGATGATTGGCGTGAGGAAAGTTGACGTCCTTTCTCTTCTGAATGGACATTCCGCCAAGTTCAGTGTTTGGGCCGTCAGAAAACTCCGTGCAACGGTTTAAATGAACGAAATCCCTGAATAGTTCAACTGACGGCTCTTCTTGTAGATAAGCTTCACAAAATACTTGAAAGTTGCACATGTCGAAGATAGAATTAGGCCCAATATCTTGAGGATGGAGCTGAAAGTCAGCTAGCACATCACAAAAGAACTTTGACCCGAGAGGACTGAATCCCCGGGCTAGATGATCAAGAAATATGATGACTTTTCCATCTTTGGGCTCTGGAGGACACTCTGTTCTAGTGACTCTCCAATGGAGGACGTTCTTTGGGCCTAAAGCGCCAAATTCAGCCCGGTTCTGCAATTCTTCTTCAGTAACCCGAGACTGGACCCAGTTGTAGGAAGTAAACTGCTTGGCTTGTTTTGCCATTGCGAGGGGAAAAGCTAAAAATATAGTGAAGGGCCGGTTTATGATCTAGACAAACTTAAACCGGCAGTGTTTCAAAGGTATTTACAAACAACGGTTTAAGCAGGGGCCTAATGGTATCTTCCGGTTTATAGTCTTTTCTAAAAAGCTAAACCGCCAATTAGAACACGAAAGATGAATATCTGAAGTTATGGAAAAACAAGTTTTGTAAAATCAGTGATGAAGTTACGGATCTACGGCATGTTAGAAATTCGGAAATATTCATGGTCTATATTCAACGGATGCAACAATGGCTCCAACAAACGCAGTCTAAACTAGTACTTTGGGGAAGAATAAAGGCACACTAAGGAAGCAGAGTTACTACTACGGCTGTGAAGCAGGAGGATTAGATCTGCCTTAGATATCGAAGCACGATGAAGAACAACGAAGAACAGCGCATACCCGTGAACTCGCAGGAGGAAAAAACCCTAATGAGATCTATATAAAGGGGAAGGAAAGAACTTACTCGAGTCAATGGGTGCGGAGGCGCGCTGATGATTATCTGGTACGAACAGTTTGATGCAACGGCCAAACTTGATGAAGATGAAGGGGTCGACGGCCGGGGCAGAGCTTGAGCACGAGCGGGCGCGAGGAAGAAGAAGAGGCAAAGGAGCAAGGGGGGGAAAAGAGATGCCCCTCTGCCCTATTTATAAGCCGAAAAACGAAACGACATGCACGGGAATCGAGGAGCCAGAAAAAAGGATACGGGACGATACTGTCGCCTCGATCTTCGAAGCTTTTAATGAGTAGAAAATAAAATAGATACAAGTATTAACTAAGTAGATGACGTCACGACATTTCAATGTGATTCAGGAAGATGACGTCACGGCGATTTATGAGGTATTTGAAGTCGTGAACGATGAAACTTTTACAAGGTGTTGAAGATTGACATGAATAAATTCAAATCAATCTCGGGCCTAATGTCAGGGATATTACTACTAAGTATAAACCGCCCAGGGGGCCGGTTTACGCCTATCAAGATTACTTCTGCTAAAGCCCAGCGAGACATGGAGCGTGGCGCTTTATTCTAGAAGACCAGAGATCCAAGGCCCAAGAGGCGTTAGAGCCTGTGATGTGTAAACCGCCATACGGCGTGTAACTTGTGTTGTAATATAGGAAAGATAGAGACCGAGCCGGACACGTTTATGAGCCGGCCTCGGGATTCTGTAAACCGGACCAGGCGTCACCTCGTATATATAAAGGGATGACCCGGCGACGGTTCAAGGACAGAGAACAACAACTCGAGACACAGGCGAATCGGATTCGCTCCCTCGTCATCGAAACCCTAGCAAAAGCACACCAAACTAGACGTAGGCTTTTACCTTCATCAAAGGGGCCGAACTAGTATAAACCCTTGCGTCCTTGTCCGCTTTAACCCCTTTAAGCTAACCCATAGCAATGGCTCCACGACTAAGTCCTTTTGCTAGGACATCTGCCGTGACAAAACCACGACAAGAGGTGTTCTTGCGCTGGGGTGAACTTGTGGTGTATGAGAGGTCTCGATGATACGATCCCCTCTATGATGGTGGCTAGGTCCTATTTATAGTGGCTCGGGTTCTCTTCCCAAATATTGAGCGGGAAGAAATCCCACAACGGGCAAATTTGAAGGGAGACACCTAGTACAAGCTATCCTGACAAAATGTGGTCTTCTCTTGCCAAAGGCTCTGATGGTGACGCCGTCGTGGGCTCCGCAATGGCCTCCGTCCTACCGTCCTACTGGTCTTGGTCTCGTTTCACCGATATGGAAACCTTTGCCTGATGCTACGGGAGTCCTCGCCTGCACCTGCTCCTTTAGCACCAAAGAGGAAACTGGCACTTTGCGCCCGCTGGCGCCCGCCTTACATCGGTCGTCACTGCTCACGTAATGAGGACCTCGTGAGGTGCCCCTTGCCTCGATATCTCCGATCCTCACTAGCCGGCCTGGCGAGGCCGCCCCAAGGGATGCCTTGCGTCGTCCGCCTCGCGAGGCTTGGCCCCTCGTGAGGGTCTTGAGTGGTTGCTGAAGATGTTGGACCATATCAGGCCGCCTTGTGAGCCACGCCCTGGGCCGCAGGCAGGCAAGTCTGGGTACCCCCGTTCCCAGGACGACGACAGTAGCCCCCGGGCCCAAGGCGCGCTTGGTCTTGGCTTCGCGGCGAAGCGAAGGGCCAAGTGCGGAGCGCCGCGGGCCCTAAAGCCTTCGGCCTTGTTTGACGTGTGGCGCTTGATGGGACATGGGCGTCTCGACTTCCCCACGCACCCTCAGTGACTGCGCGACTCGTCAAGTCTCTTCATGCATAGCGGGCCATCATTACCTGCGTTTATGGGGCCGGCGGTTGGCCTTCCTGTGGCTATAAATAGGGCGGCAGGCTGAGACCTTGCCGCCCATCTTCTTCCTTCGTTCCCCTTGCTCCGTCGCCTGACCAAACCGCCCATGGCGCCGCCTAGGAAGTACTCGTCCATGGAGAAGGGGAAGGCTTAGCAGGAGGGGCTTGGCTCACCACCAGCTAAGAGAGGACGAGGCCGTCCTCGTAATTATGCCGCGACCCCCGTCGGGGCCGCAAGCGGGCATGGGCGGACCCCCACAGTGCCCGTAGCCACCCTTGGTAGCCACGGCAGCGGTCCTTTGAGTGGGGGAGCCGTCGTGCCGTTGGCGGTCCGGTGAACGGAGGGAGGCGCTCTGGGGTTGTCAGGCCTCCCCAGCTGCACTCCCACCTGGCGGAGGCGGCGCTGCAGTTCATCGTGTGGTCGGAGAGCCCAGCCGGCACGAGGCTCCAGCTCCCGCGCTCCTAGGCCGGTGAACTCCCTTATGCGAGCTCCGGCGGCTTTTGGCTGCAGGCGGATGGTTGTTGCAGCAGGGCGTCATGGGTTGTGGTGGAGGTCTCTGCCTCGGGCGCTGTGGTTTTGGCCCGAGGCTGCCAGACGTTCGCCCACGCGCGCGGTTTGGCCGGCCGATGCACCCTTCACTTGAAGTCCGGTGACGACTCGACCCTCTTCGTGAGGATGTTTGGAGAAGACGGGCGCCGCGCCGAGTGCTGCCCTGAGGACAACGCCGGCGGTGAGGTGCTTGGCTTGGGCGATGGCCGCAACTCGTCCAGCTACGGTGGTTCCTCCTTAAGCGGCAGCTCCAGCAGCGGTGGCTATGACCAGCCGCCACGCCTCTGCGCCTGCCTGGAGGGCGGCATTTGGTCATCTCATCGTCACACTCGGGTGAAGCATGAAGAGGACTCTGCCTCAGCCCGAGGCGTAGGTCCTCGCGAGCAACCGTGTCCCGAGGGTGGCCGTCAGCCGTTCTTAGTCTTTCTTCTTTTTTGTCCTGCATCATTTGGTCAAACAAGCATGGAGCCCTAGGGGGCATGTAACGAGCTGTGGTTTCATGAAATTTAGCACCATGCATAGTGTTCTTGCCTATCATTGTGCGATCCGTGTTTTGCATGTCCTTAGGGTGAGGAGACTTATCTTGATGTACATGTGACTGCTCTCATCTCGTGACGTTCGACCCTTCGTGAGGCTGCAAAACTCGTTAGGTTATTATCTTTTACTGCCCGAGGTCTTTGACGGGGGTCGAGCGTGATCGGCCGCCCCTTGTCGCAGTACCCGTGGGGCACGGACATAAGGATGGGGGCGCGTCAGTTACGAGCCCCTGTTTGGGCGCCTCGTGAAGGCTAAAGAGGAGGGAGCACCGGGGAGAGCGCCGTGCAACTGCCGCTCTCCCTGGGCTAGCCCGAAAGCTGGGGGAAGAACCACAAAGAACCTGAGAGAAGAACCGCAGAGGGAGATCAAAACCAAGCAATGGAGGAACACCAGAACCTTCGGCATCCATTAAAAAAGTGAAGATAGGAACAAGCCAACTCCAGAAAGCAAATGAACAGCCGCGTCCGGCACCTAATCTAGTCTTCTCACCAGCGCGGAGCTAAGTGCTGCCACTAGGATGTGGGAGGGAGCCCCTGAGGCCCGAGGGCAGCTCTCCGGAGACTCCGGGGCGTGTACAGCCCCACTAATTATTACGTGAGAGTGTCATGAGTGGAGATATTCACAGGCCAGAGCCTTGCTTCATAGGCACCGGGCCTTGGCTTATTAGGCGCAAGGGCCTTGTTCCTCGCAGGCACGGAGCCTAGTCTTCTCAGGCGCAAGGGCCTTGTTCCTTGCAGGCACGGAGCCTAGTATTCTCAGGCGCAAGGGCCTTGTTCCTCGCAGGCACGGAGCCTAGTCTTCTCCGGCGCAAGCGCCTTGTTCCTCGCAGGCACGGAGCCTAGTCTTCTCAGGCACAAGGGCCTTGTTCCTTGCAGGCACGGAGCCTAGTCTTC
>LR738713.1:273898399-273956714 GCA_902687465.1 Secale cereale | reverse complement strand
AAGAGGGACTAGTTCGGGCTTGCTTCGGGTCCTGGGGCGTCGGTCCATTCCGCCATGAAGTCAGCAAGCGCGGTCCCCTTGATGACTCTGGTGGTGCTGAACTCTAGCTGGAATGCCTGCAGCTTTATATTCCATTCTGCGACCCTTCCTGTCGCGTTTGGGCTCCGGAGTACCCTTTTGGGGGGGGGGGGGTAAGCTGAGACGACCTTGATGGGGTGGCCTTGGAAGTAGTGGCGCAGCTTACGTGAAGCGACGAGGAGCACAAGCAAGAGCTTCTATGACATGGGGTAGCGTGCTCGGGCATCACGGAGCACCGTGCTGACGAAGTATACCGGGTGCTCGATGAGGGCGGAGTCCGGACTCTCCTGAGGCTGTGTGATCTGGGAAGGTGCCCCAGGAGTTTGGTTGTGAGTTGGGGCAGCATCGGCGTCAGGGAGGTCGGCTTGTATGTAGCGGCCATCTTCCGGCCCTGTCAGGGCCTCGGGAGTGCCTCCCTTGGGTTGCAAGGTCTTGTCTTAACGCTCCTCTCGAACAGCCACCAGCGCCGCACTAGCTGAATGTGGCGTCGCGGTCAGGTAAAGCACCAATTACTCTCGAGTCTTGGGTGCCACCATCATTGGTGGGCTGGTGAGGTATCTCTTGAGGTCTTCGAACGCTGCATCAGCCTCAGGGGTCCATTCGAACGGGCCCTTCCTTTTCATCAGCTTGAAGAAAGGGAGGGCTCTCTCCCCTAGCTTGGAGATGAAATGCCCCAGCGACGTTACACAGCCAGCCAACTTCTGCATCTCCTTGAGGTTCTTGGACGGCCTCATCTTTTCTATGGCCTTGACCTTCTCGGGGTTTGCCTCGATTCCTCGGTGTGACATGAGGAAGCCCAAGAGCTTGCCTGAAGGGACTCTGAACACGCACTTCTCCAGGTTGAGCCGCAGGTCTACCTTGCGTAGGTTGGCGAAAGTCTCTTCTAGATCTATGATAAGGGTTGAGGCCTCCTGATATTTTACCACGATGTCGTCCACATACACCTCAGCGTTCCTCCTGAGCTACTTTCCCAGTGCGATGTGCATTAACCGCTGGAAGGTTGCTCCTGCATTCCGTAACCCAAATGGCATGCAGGTGTAGAAGTACACCCTGCATGGGGTGAGGAAGGCAGTCTTCTCGACGTCTTGCAGCGCCATCTTGATCTGGTGGTAACCTGAGAAGGCGTCCAGGAAACACAACAACTCGCACTCGGCGGTGGAGTAGACGATTTGATCGATGCGTGGCAGTGGGAACGGATCTTGCGGGCAAGCTTTGTTGAGGTTGGTGAAGTCTATGCACATGCGCTCTTTTCCTCCCTTCTTGGGTACGACGACGGGATTTGCCAGCCACTCCGGGTATCGGACTTCGCGGATGACACCCACCGCCTCTAGCTTACGAGTCTCCTGGACGATGAAGGACTGCTTCTCCATGGATTGGCGCCTGGTCTTCTGCTTCACGGGGCGCATGTTAGGGCATACGTTTAGGTGATGCTCGATCACCTCTCTCGGTACTCCCGCCAGATCCTTGGGTTCCCACGCAAACACGTCCATGTTCGCGTGCATGAACCCAACCAGTGCCTCCTCCTCAGCTGGGGGAAGGCCAGCTCCTATGGTGAAGGCGACCCCTGATGGCTCATCTTCATCCACCAACACTTTCTTTGTCTCGGTTTGGTCTTGGGAGAAAAGTTGCTTCTTCTTGGCAGGGGCAGCCCCCTTGGTCCTAGGGGCGGCTCCCTCGGCAGCCCCCTTGGACCACCGCAGCGGTCCGGAAGATGCGCTTGAGGGCCGCCAGGGCATCTTTGGTGTCCACCATCACGGTAAGGACTCCGCGGCTCCTCGGCATCTTCATGAGGTTATAGGCTGGATGGGTTGCGGCAATGAACTGAGCCAGCGCCGGGTACCCGAGGATGGCATTGTACGGGAGACTGATTCAGGCGATGTCGAAGTTGACCAGCTCAGTGCAGTAGTTGTCTCGGGTGCCGAAGGTGACCGGGAGGCGAATCAGCCCTAGGGGGCTGGTAGAACCGCTGCTGACCCCAGAGAAGGGCTTGGTGGGGCGTAGCCGCTCGAATGGCACTTGGAGCAAGCTAAAAGCTTCCACCAAGAGCACGTTGAGGCCATCCCCGCCGTCGATCAGGGTCTTGGTGACTGCTACGTTGCAGATGGTGGGGGTGCAGAGCATCGCGAGAGTGCCGGAGCCCACGGTGGAGGCGGGGTGGTCTCCCGAGTCGAAGGCGAGGTAGGCCTTGGGAGCCACCCACCCAAGAGGAGCCCCCTTCCATATGGAGGCGACGCCCGTCTGGCGAAAGATCTGCTTGATGTGTCGATCGGAGGGTGGTTCTTGGGAACCGCATAGGAGGGCCACGATGGCGTGCGGCGCCAGCGCCCCAAAGCGCGCGAGGAAGAGGTCTCGTAGCTCTTCCCAGGATGCCACGGACAATTCTGGCAAGCTGAAAAACCAGGCACGTGGCACGCCGTTGAGTGCCATGGGGAGCCAGCTGGCCATGGCCTTATCGTCGCTGTCGGCCGCCGAGATGGCCTCTTCGTAGTCCTGGAGGAAGACAAATGGATCGACTATCCCATCGTAGCGCGGTGGCAGATTCAGCCTGAACCTGGGTGGCTACTGTACCCGCCGTAAGGCGGGGGAGAAGGACCGGTGGCCGGGAGCGACGTTGCGCACGGCCACCAAGCCCGTCGTAGGGGGAACGTCCGCCATGAGAACTTGGTGAGCGGAGAGTGGGACGGACAGGGAGGAAACTTCGGCACACCCCTACCTGGCACGCCAAATGTCAGATCTAGGGTTCCGGCAAAACCCTTGAGGTTCGAACACTAGGGTGTGCACGAAGATCACTCCTTTCGCCCTAGCTCGTCTACTCAACAACCCTAGGCCTAGCTCGTCTGATCTGATGAACAAGAGACACAAGATTTATACTGGTTCGGGCCACCGTTGTGGTGTAATACCCTGATCCAGTGTGGTGTGGTGGATTGCCTTGTAGGCTAAGGAAGAACTAGTACATGGACGAAGTTCCTCCCGAGGAGAGGTGTTCTTGCGCTCGGGTGAGCTTGTGGTGTATGAGAGGTATCGATGATCCGATCCCCTCTATGATGGTGGCTAGGTCCTATTTATAGTGGCCCGAGTCCTCTTCCCAAATATTGAGCGGGAAGGAATCCCACAACGGGAAAATTTGAAGGGAGATAGCTAGTACAAGCTATCCTCACAAAAGGTGGTCTTCGCCTGCCAAAGGCTCTGGTGGTGACGCTGCCGTTGGCTCCGCGATGACCTCCGTCCTGCCATCCTACTGGTCTTGGTCTCGTTGCACCGATATGGAAACCTTTGCCTGATGCCTCGGGACTCCTCGCTTGCACCTGCTCCTTTAGCACCAAATAGGAAACTGGCACTCTGCGCCCGCTGGCGTCCACCTGGCATCGGTCGTCACTTCTCATGTCACGAGGACCTCGCGAGGTGCCCCTTGCCTCGCTATCTCCAATACTCATGAGCCGGCCTGGCGAGTCCGCCCCAAGGGATGCCTTGCGTCATCCGCCTCGTGAGGCTTGGCCCCTTGCGAGGGTTTTGAGTGGTTGCTGAAGATCTTGGGCCGTACCAGGCCGCCTTGTGAGCCACGCCCTGGGCCGCAGGCAGGCAAGTCTGGGTACCCCCCTTCCCAGGACGCTGACAGAGCTTGTCGAGGTATTTTATGAATATATAGTTCATCAATCAGGAGAACGTTGTTGGAGCATTGGTCAAGCCGAAAGACTTGACGGTGTACTCGTATGAACCATAGCGAGTAACGAATGCGGTATCGGGAATATCCTCCTCATGAACCCGAATCTAGTGGTAACCCAACTGCAAATCAAATTTAGAGAATACTGAGGAACTAGCAAATTGATCATACAGATCATTGATTCTGGGAAGCGGATACTTGTTCTGAATTGTTGCTTGGTTGATAGGTCGATAATCTTGGACCAAACGATTCGTACCATCCTTCTTCTTAATAAAGAGAGAAGGTGCTCCGCAAGTAGAGGAACTTGGACGGATAAAACCCTGACGAAGTGAAGTGTCGATTTCCTCCTTAAGCTCAAGAAGTTCATGCGGCGGCATCTTGTATGGCCGCTTGGCTATAGGAGTAGTGTCCGGCTTAAAGTCTATGATGAATTCAACAGGTCTAGCAGGGGTATTCCTGGAAGTTCTTCTGCAAAGACATCTTTGAAATCACGAACGACTGGAATGTTCTCTACTCCTTCGAGAGATGAAGCATTCAATGCATTTAGAACATATATCTGATTCTCGTCATCCTGCGCTGCTTGGGTGTGTATTGGACTGCCTGGCCAGAAGGGTGAGTGAGCTGGACAGTCCTGGTAGCACAATCAATCAAAGCATTATGGGCGGTCAACCATTCCATACCAAGAATGATGTCTATGTTGGTAGGTCCGAGTACAAAGAGAGAAGCCGAGAAAAGTAGACCTCCAATCTCGATTTGGTTGTGAGGGCATAACATTGTGGTTTGCCACTTGGACCCTGGAGATTGAATTGCTAAAGGAATGGGCAAATTTTCCATACATAACCCATGAAGTCGAGCAAATTGTTGGAACACGAAAGCATGTGATGCTCCTGAATCAAAAAGAATAGAAGCTGGCACCGAATTAACGCGAAGGATACCCATCACGATTTTTTAGGACTCGCGAGCTTCTTCAACTTTGACATGGGTGACTTGACCACAACTCATTGTAGGCGTCCTGGCACTGCCACTCCTGGAATGATGATTGCGGCTTCTCTTCTTACAACCAACAGGAGGACAGGATGAATTCTGCGGTTGACCCTGGTGACAATCGGGGGTATGGTGTCCTGAATGTCCACACTTGCGGCATAAACCCTCATTATGGGGAGGAGCCACATCATTGGACTGCCCACCCTAAATAGTTAGTTGACTCGGCGGCGGGGGCACACGAGGTGCAACATAAGACGGCCTTGGAGTTGGAGCAGGTCGGTGATGAACATTGTGTGGGATCCAGCCTCAGTGTTTCTGAGAAGGCTGGCCCGAGGATGGGCCAACATCTCTAGTACGTTTGAGCGACTCATGGTACTCAGTCAGAACAGTTTCAGTTCGAAAAGCTTGGCTGACAAGCGTCGCAAAGTCTACGCAATCATGAGCAACAAGTGCGAGCTTTATATCGGGACGCAATCCTTCACGGAATTTCCCCTGCTTACGAGCGTCAGTGTCGACGTCATCCTCAGCATAACAGGATAATTCAAGGAATTTCCTCTAATATTCATCCAGAGTCATTGTGCCCTATGAGAGTTTGCGAAACTCCTTCTTCTGGTCCATCAGACCTTGAGGAATGTGTCGTACACGGAAGGCTAACTGAAATTCCTACCAAGTGATTACAGTTTCGGCAGGCAGCATACCCTTGTGACTTTCCCACCATTGAGCGGCTGGACCCTTTAAGTGAAAGGTCGCAAAGGTGACATAACTGGCTGGGGCAACATGAGTTGACTTCATCTCAAACTGTATGTCACGGAGCCAATCATCAGCATCCATAGGATTGGTGGAGTTGCGGAAATGGACGTGTTGAGGCGCACAAATTCTGGCAGCGTTATTGGGGCAAGCTGTTGATGAGCATTCTGGTTTGGAAGCTGAGCCATTACTCCAGTCATAAACTGACAACTCAGCTCAAACTGCTGCATCATTGCGGCAATATAGGGTGGATGTGGTGGATCGTCAGCCATCCTGCTAAAATGTAACAGGGGTAGTTTAGCATTGAGCAATTGCTAAGACTAGTTACCATTCATGACGAAACCTTCATAGTGAAAGAAACACTATGAATGCACCGTAGTAGTCAACTAGACATAGTGTGCACTATTCAAAACTACTATACTAAGGAAACTATGGCTCTATCCATCTTTGGGGTGAATGTGGTCACGGGATCCTAATGTTTGAGTTAGTAAATTCATTTAACCTGAAGGGAAGAGATATCATAATCCTATAGTATATACGAGGAATAAAAGATCCTAATACCACCCAATTGGCGACATGGGCCCGTAAGCCACACATCCATGTTAGTAAATCAGTTTTTCAAAGACTAGACTCAACTTCGGCCAAGGAGTTCGAAAGTGGGGTCCTACAGGCAGTCGGCTCTGATAGAAACTTGTGAGGCCGCCGATTTGACCGTACACTAATCATGCACGCAAATGTGTACGACCAAGATCAGGGACTCACGGGAAGATATCACAACACAACTCTAGACACAAATTAAAATAATACAATCTTCATATTACAAGCGAGGGGCCTCGAGGGCTCGAATACAAAAGCTCGAAAGCAATAGAGTCAGCGGAAGCAACAATATCTGAGTACAAACATAAGTTAAACAAGTTTTGCCTTAAGAAGGCTAGCACAAACATCAACGATCGAAGAGTCAAGGCCTCCTGCCTGGGACCTCCTAACTACTCCTGGTCGTCAGCGGTCTCCACGTAGTAGTATGCTTTGTCGAGGTACCGGTAGTAGTCGACTGGGGTGGCATCTGGCTCCTGGGAACCGCCATCTGGTTGCAACAACCAGAAAGAAGAAAGAAGGGAAAGGGGGAGCAAAGCAACCACGAGTACTCATCCAAAGTACTCGTAAGAATTAGATTTATACTAAGTATGCATCAGTATCAAAGGAGTAAGCTGTATATGTGGACTGAACTACAGTATGCCAGAAAGAGGGTAAGGCCTAGCCTATCCAAGACTAGCATCTTCTGGAAACCACCATCTTGCAGCAGTAGAAGGAAGTACATGATAACATTTTAATTAACAAGCATGTTGTACAATATCCATCACATATCTCAAGTATAAATTTCTAGTTGTAATAGATCAGGATATATGACTGAACGTCCATTACCGTGGACATGGCTATTCGACTTTAAACTCGGTTTGGAATTTGAATATATTTCAAAAAAATTGTGAGTTTAACAACAGTAACAGCGATGATGAGGCATCACTAGCAGAAGATTAATGTAGCATTTTTATCCAGGCATTACAATGGTACCAGATACTGATATCCTGAACCGTGAGTATAATTAAGCCATGGGATGAAGCTAACCTCAATGGAAAACAACAGTCGTTCCCAAAATTTCCTTGTGTAGGTACATCGAGACGCATGTTAAGCACAACAGGCTAAGGATCAACCAAAATTATCAATGGAAGAAAAAATAATCTCAAGAAGATAACTTTAGTGTGCAGGTTTAAGCACGCTAGTAAAGCAAAACAAGTGGAAAGGGGTGTCAACTACAACAGGCCTCACATTGGACAACAAGAAAACATGGTCATTCAAACTGGTATTGTGTCGGTCTAAGTACATTGGTTATTGTTAAATAAAAATGGAAATGCGTGCTAATTACAAGATGCAGTAACCAAATGTAGTCATTCATAGTGGTATTGTTGAGATTGGTATTGATGAAATTGAACTGTACAGTTCATACTTGCACATATGAAACATCACGTTGTGAATAACTGGAATAAACAATGCATACTACAAACAACCAAAGATAGCATTCGAAACTAGGCATATTGTCGCGGGGTATCCGGGGCCACCTATGGGACTAGGAGGCCCCTTGCTGGTTTGGCAGGGGGACGTCGCGTTGCACAATGAGAGGACCAGCACACGGAAGCATGACAGAGAGCACACAAGCAATTTACCCAGGTTCGGGCCACCATGAGGCGTAAAACCCTACTCCTGCTTTGGTGGGTTGACAGTGGAATGGAGGTGGTGGAGCGTAGTACACTTGCCCGTCAGGGGTTGCCTTAGGCAGCGGTGACTACGCGCGTATGGGGGTGTGGGTTCATCAACTTTCCAACCCTTTCTACGATTGCCATGGGCCTCCTTTTATATATCAAGGGGCTACCATAGTGGCAAAGTAGTCATTATGCACTAATATGATAACAAACAGTCCTATCATACCTAACTCTGCGGGCTGACAGGGTGCATTAAATGCACCGCTTAGTGTCACATCATTGGCTGCACGGCAGGGCTTGCCGGGTTATCTTGCCAGCTCGGCGCCTGTCCTCTTAACACGTCGTGGGATGGGTGCCATCTCTGGGTTCTTCTCATAGGGAAAGGCTGCCATGTGGCTAATGGCAGCCACATAATCATCTTGCGGCTTGACACCTCATTGATTGACGACGTGGGTTGTGCTTAAGTGATTGGTGAGGTGGTTTTGACTCCCTGAGCCCCCGGCAAGCCCTGCCGGGGTGTCTTGACTGTCTCCTTCTAAGGATGGCCTTGGCCGTCGCCGGGCTCGCCTTCCCGGCAAAGGAGGCCCTTCTCTTGGCGACGCCTTGCTTCTCTGGTCTGCTTGTTGGACTCATCGACCTCTTGGTCTCTTTTACATCTTGGTCTGGTGCTTCAATCTTATCTTTGCGCCGGCGCACAGTCTGGGCAACAGACCCAGGGTTTGTTGCACCGGCAGAAGCCCCCGAGCCTGCCTTGATCGTACTGCTGAGCGTCATCGGGGTAGGGCCTAATAAGATCACAGGCGGAGTTGTTGAAGAGGCTGGATACTTGAGGTCTTCCTTGTTGTTTCATCATCCTTGATTCCGGGCTTGTTTCCGATTTCTCCGTGTGTGGTGTAAAGCCAATAGTTGTGGGGTCACTTCAGTGATGGTCTGTGAATGACTTTAACGCACGGGGTAGAAACTGCCAATTTACTCTTCCCACAGCGCGCCCTTATCCTCAGCCACGTATGACGCATGCATCGCACGGGGTAGGTAACGGAGGCGCATGGCGTGGGAGAGCATCATGGCAAGGACCGGTCCTCTTGAATTGGCGAAGGAGGACGGTGGCCGCCCGTTGATGGAGAAGCCATCCTCCGCGTCCTGCCTATAAAAGGGAGGGCGGAGGAGGGCAAAGTCATCCATATTTGCATTCCCCCTCTTCTGTCTTCAGCTCTTGTGGGTTATGTCAAAGAAGAGAGCCCGGGGCCAACCCCAGGCCTCATGCTTGGGGCTGTTGTTACCTCATGTTGGTGCTGATGCTCGGGGAGTGGGCCTGGTCCTTGCGGTGACGAATTTCTTGATTTCTTCGGATCTCGGCCAGGAGGCCGGGCTGGAGATCATTGGTAATCCCATCACTGCCTCCTCTCAACGTCTTGGGACTGATGTCGACGAGAGGTGTGCCTTCCTGCTTGCCAAGGCGGGGAGCAGTGCGCCTCGAGGCCCCTGGCCATTTTGGCCGCTCGCTGTCTCTCCAGAGAGGGTGTCTGGTCTGGGCTTCGGCCTTCCCCTAGAATGGTGTTGATGAAGACGAATCCGAGGGAGAAGGAGAAAACGGGAGGCATGTCGTCCAGTAGGAGCACGACCGCATCGACGTGATGAATAAAAAACAGCTTCAAGTGAGGTTACCGATAATGTTGGAGGCGAAAGAGGGGATGCCTTCCGAGGCATACCCAAGCTTAGAGGCTTGGGTATTCCTTGAATATTACCTTGGGGTGCCTTGGGCATCTCCAAGCTTAGGGTCGTGCCACTCCTTATTCTCATCACATCGACATCTCACCCAAGACTTGAAAACTTCAGTCACACAAAACTTAACGGAACTTCGTGAGATGGGTTAGTATGATAAAACAAATCATTCACTTTGGGTACTATCAAAGACAAGATTCATAATTGTTCTCACACAATGCCTACTGTAGAGTATCATTTCTACAAATTATATTCATCAATATAAGCCATAGAAAGTAGAAAACAAGCAAACTATGCATTGAAAATAGTATCTGTCAACAACAGAACAGTTTGTAATGATCTGGACAACCACCATACTTATTCAACTCTAAAAATTCTGAACACATAGGACAACATAGGCTATTTGTATACCAATCTTCTGCAAAAAGAATCAACTCAAAAACACTCTTCTATAAAAATGAGAAAAAAAATCGTCAGCGCAAAAGTTTTTGTTTTTCAACAAGATCAAATCTACTATCAACCAACATGATCCTAAGGCTTTGCTCGGCACTTTATTGAAACAAAAGCTATAAAACATGATTAGTACAATAGCATAATCATGTGAACACAGAAAAACAGTAGGTATAAGTGTTGGGTTGTCTCCCAACAAGCGCTTTTCTTTAATGCCTTTTAGCTAGGCATGATGATTTCAATGATGCTCACATGAAAGATATGAATTGAAACTTAAAGAGAGCATCATGAATCATAAGTTCCTCCCTCATAATAATTTCTAGTAGCATCATGAATAGATTCATCAATATAACCATCACACAAAGCATTCTTTTCATGATCTACAAGCATAGAAATTTTACTACTCTCCACATAAGCAAATTTATTTTCATGATTAGTAGTGGTAGCAAACTCAATAAAATAACTATCATGGGATTCAAAATTAAAGTCATCATGACAATCTTCATGGTTATCATTATTCAATATAGCATACATGTCATCACCATAATCATCATAGAGAGCAACTTTGTTATCATAGTCAACTGAAACATCCTCCAAAGTAGTGGGTTCATCACTAAATAAAGTCATGACCTCTCCAAATCCACTTTCATCAATATAATAATCATAAATAGGAGGCATGCTACCATTATAAAAAAATTCCACATCAAATCTTGGGGGGCTAAAAATATAATATTTATCAAACATAGCACCCCCAAGCTTATGGCTTTGCATATCGTTAGCATCATGGATATTTAAAGGGTTCATGCTAACAACATTGCAATCATGCTAATCATTTATGCCTAACATTTTATAGCATTCTTCTTCTAACAGTTGAGCACAATTTTCCTTTCCATCATTTTCATGAAAGACATTATAGAGATGAATAATATGATGCAACCTCACTTCCATTTTTTTGTAGTTTTCTTTTTATAAACCAAACTAGTGATAAACAAGAAACTAAAAGATTCAATTGCAAGATCTAAAGATATACCTTCATGCAGTCACCTCCCCAGCAACGGCTCAAGAAAATAGCTTGATTTCTACTACACAACTTGTTCTTGTAGACTCGTGTTGGGCCTCCAAGCCCAGATTTTTGTAGGATAGTAGCTAATTTCCCTCAAGGGGATGAACTAAGGTTTATCAATCCGTGGGACGTGTAGGATGAAGATGGTCTCTCTCAAACAAACCTGAAACTAAATAATAAAAGTCTCTTGTGTCCCCAACAAACCAAATACAATGGTAAATTGTACAGGTGCACTAGTTCGGTGAAGAGATGGTGATACAAGTGTAGTATGGATAGTAGATATTGATTTTTGTAATAGTAACAATAAAAAGCAGCAAGGTAGCAAGTGATAAAACGAAGGACAAACGGTATTGCAATGCTTGAAAACAAGGCCTAGAGTCCGTACTTTTGCTAGTGCAATCTCCCAACAGTTCTAACATAGTTGGATCATATGATTATCCCTCAAATTGCAATAAGGAATCACTCCCGAGTTCCTATTAGAGGAGAATAAAAGATATAAATTGTTTGTAGGGTATGAAACCACCTCAAAGCTATTATTTCGAATCAGTCTATTCTAGAGTTTGTACTAAAATAACACAAGTTATTCTTTCCGATCGATTTATAAAGAGTTCGTACTAAAAATAACACCATATGACACACAACAACCAACTCTAATGTCACCTAGATATTCCAATGTCACCACAAATATCCATGACTTGATTCTACGATATGCATCAAATAACTTCATGATCATAATATTTAATCCACATAAAGAACTACACGGAGACCCTAAAGTTTCTATCGGAGAAAAGATAACAAAAACATGCATCAACCCCTATGCATAGATTACCCCAATGTCGCCGTGGGAATCCGCAAGTTGAGCGCCATAACATACATCAAGTGAACCAATATCATACCCCATTGTCACCTCAAGTATTCATACCGCAAGACATACATCATGTGTTCTCAACTGAACATTCAATCCGACATGACAAAACTTCAAAGGGTAAAGATTCAATTCATGACAACAAGATTAGAGAGGGGAGAACCATCATATGATCCATCTATGTTAACAAAGCCCATGATATATGAAGATCATGACATCTCAAGATCGCGCGAGAGAGATAGATTAAACACATAGCAATGTGTACAAATCCTTAGCCCTGAGGGTGGACTAGTCCCTCCTCACCATGGTGGCCGTCGAGATGATGAAGATGGCCACCCGTGATGATTTCCCCCTCCGGCGGAGTGCCGGAAAGGTCTCTAGATTGGATCTCGTGGACTACAGAGCCTTGCGGTGGCTGAACTTCTGATTTGGGTCTACCTCGAGGGTTTTTGGAATATTTGTGAATTTATAGGGTAAAGAGGGGGTGCGGGAGGCCACCGAGGTGGGCACAACCTACTTGGGCGCGCCGGGGGGGCTGGCGCGCCCTGGTGAGTTGTGCCCCCCTCGGGGGACACCCCAGGTGCAGCTCTAGCCCATCCTGGGTGTTCTGGCCCATAAAAATCTCCAAAAAGTTTCAGGGTGTTTCGACTCCGTTTGATATTGATTTCCTACAATGTAAGAAACAAGCAAAAAACAACAATTGGCACTGTGCACAGGGTCAATAGGTTAGTCCCAAAAAATGATATAAAGTTGCTATAAAATGATTGTAAAACATCCAAGAATGATAATAAAGCATCATGAATACTTCATAAATTATAGATACATTGGAGACATATCAGTGCTCCGCACGTCTTCTTTCTTCACCGCCCCGCCACTCCCGATCTTATCAGACTGGGATAACCAGTTCCTGACAAGGATCGGGGTGGCGTTGTGCTAGCGGATCGCCCGTACTCTACTCTCCCCGCCGCACTACCTGGGATAAGAGGGACAGGGAGAGGAGTTTACAGGGCACTTATCTTTTTTCAATCTTAAACTTGTAGGCAATCGCCAAATTTTGATTTTAATAATGTAAACTCTCGAGTCCATCTTTGTGTTCTCTAATGCTTGTACTTGTATCAGCACATGAATGAAAAAGATAAACCTTGCCGGGAGCTCTTGCATGTGTATGTCCATGCAGAGGTGGAATGCCTCGTTACTGTAATAAAATGAGTTTTTCCCGGCAGGCCTATCCTGCCGGCATCCTCCTTGTCTACTTTAGAACTACTTCTGCGAGGGAACAGACAGATAGGCCAGCCCCCCGTCAACTCATTTTTAGCAAAGGCCACTACGACCATCCCAACCGAAGCTACGTTCGAGTTAGGGATGGGAGCACCTAAGTCTCAGAAGGATAAGCGGGGCTTTCCTATGCAAAGTTATAGCTATACAAAACACTTACGGACAGAATGTATAACTTATCTATTTGGCTTCTCGAGGATTGCAGTTTCGGGAAATCTTCTCAACTCCTTGTCAAAGCCAAGTCCATGGCAGGAACCTGCAACTTCAGGTAGAGAATGAATGCAGGATGGAATCCTATCTATATGCATATGCAAATGCTCATGAAATGCTTATGCAGTGATCTTGGTTGGGGGCCCCCCTCTCAGCGCTTCTTTATTTTCTCTTGCACAGGGTCATCGCCCCGGCTTAGTACAAGGGGTTACATGCAACTGAGGCAAGGCCTGTACGAAAGGGTGGCTACTGGGCCAGGTCCGACAGCCGCACCTTTCGGGTTGTACTTGCGGAGATGCTCAATATTCCATGAGTTTTGCAACTAAGTGCCATCTCCGGTGTCCAGACGAACTGCGCCAGGTCTGGTGACTCCTACCACCCCGTAAGGGCCTTCCCACTTCGATGACAGCTTGTTTGAACCCTTGGCGGATTGAACGCGCCTAAGGACAAGGTCACCTTCCTCAAGACACCAGGCATGAACCCTGCGGCTGTGATAGCGATGTAGGGCTTGCTGGTAGCCTGCAGCATGCGTAGCAGCCAAGAGACTGTTCTCTTCGAGTAGCACATTGTCGTCACACTGGTGCTCAACTTGCGCTACTTCATCGTAGGCAAGCACTCTAGGAGACCCGTAAATGAGTTCTGTGGGGATAACTACTTCTACCCCGTAGACCAGGGAGAAGGGAGTCTGCCCAGTAGCACAGTTAGGTGTCGTTCTGAGGGACCATAGAACTACTAGCAGCTCCTCGATCCATCGCTTGTCATGCTTCTACAGCGTATTGAAAGTTCTTGTTTTGAGTCCATGTAACACTTCAGCGTCCGCCCTCTCAGCTTGTCCATTTCTCTGGGGGTGTGCCACAGAGGCGAATGAGACCTTGCAACCGAGGGTACGAACATATTGTGTGAAGGCGTGGCTCGTGAACTGGGTGTCGTTGTTGGTGATGATCCTTGTCGGAACTCCAAAACGACACACCAATTCTTTCAAGAACTTGGTAGCATTCTGAGCAGTCACCTTTCTCACGGCAGTCACTTCCGTCCACTTCGTAAACTTGTCGATGGCAATGAACAAGAATTCAAAGCCCCCGGTTTCTCAGGGGAAGGGGCCGAAGATGTCGAGCCCCCAGACGAAAAATGGACATGACAGAGGGATTGTATGAAGAGCTTGGGCAGGAAGGTGTATTTTTTTGGAATGGAACTAACATGCTTGACATGTCGTGATGAGCTCAACCGCATCTTGGAGGGCTGTGGGCCAATAGAATCCTTGCCGGAAGGATTTCCCAACTAATGCCCTTGATCCAATGTGGGAGCCGCACATTCCTCTATGAATCTCAGCCAGCAGTTGCTTTCCATCCTCCCGGCAGACACACTTCAATTTCACACCGTTGGACCTTCTTATGTATAGAGTTTCATCAACAAACTCATACATATTGGCCCCGGAGACTTCTGTATAGAGTTTCAGCTTCATCTTGGTCGCCGGGGAGTTCTCCGGTTTGGAGGAAGTGGACAATGTGCCTTGCCCAAGATGGAGCTTGTGGCTCGGCAACAAGGACTAGCAGCACCTCCTCTGCTGCGGGAGCACCAGCCTCGTTCGCGGAGTCCATTGGCCCGGCTGGAGGGGGTGGTCTGGCAGGTTGTGAGGAGTTGTTTCCGGTAGGGTCTCTGCCGGGAGCGAACGTCTCAACCAGGAGAGGCTTACCGTAGTCCAACTTTCTCCTTTTCCGGGCCATTGTTGCTAGTGATACGGAGGGCTAAGAGAGACGGAGAACAAAAGTTCCTGGTTCCACAGGAAGCTTCTGCGCAGCACACTTTGACAGGTAATCAGCTATGATGTTTTCCGCACGGGGTACGTGCTCTGTTTGCAACCCGTCAAAGTGCTCCTCCAATCTCCTCACTTCCTCGACATATGCCTCCATAAATGGACTTTGGTAATCCTTATTGACTTGTCTCACCACAAGCTGTGAATCTCCTCGAATGATCAGTTTCTTAATTCCCAGTTCTGCTGCAATTTTGAGCTCGGTAAGGAGCCCTTCATACTCTGATGTATTGTTGGTGGCTTCTTCCGAGGCAAAATGCATTTGGGCGACGTACTTCAAGTGCTCCCCGGAGGGGGCAACAAGAAGCACGCTAGCTCCTGCACCTTGTAGGGAAAAAGAACCATCAAAATACATAATCCATTCCTTGGGTGATTCCTTGCCGGGGATAGTTCTCTCTGTTATCTCCTCATTGGGGGTTGGCGTCCATTCTGTAATAAACTCTGCCAATGCCCTACCCTGGATAGTTCATGTGCTCTCATACTTCAATCCATAGATGGATAACTCCAAAGCCCACTCCACTATTCTGCCAGTAGCCTCAGGGTTTCGGAGTATCCTTTGCAACGGGAAACGAGTGACAACCGTGATCTCGTGGGCTTGGAAGTAGTGGCTCAGTTTCCTTGAGGCCATAACGAGACCACAAATCAAATTTTGCACACCATAATACCTCAATCTAGCCCCCCGTAACAAGGAGCTGACGAAGTACATCGGGCGCTGCACCACTTTCTTCCTTTTCGCGTACTTGGGGCTGCTCTCGTTGCTGTGCTCATTACTGTCCTGGTCCTTCTCTGACTCTGCGTGTTCTACTTTTTTTCCGCCTCATCCACTTCTTGCTGCGCTACCAAGGCCGCACTGACCACTTGGTTGGTTTCTGCCAAGTATAGCAACAACTGTTCTTGGGGTTTGGGTGCAACCAATGTAGGTATAGACGAAAGGTACGCCTTCAACTCATAAAGCGCTGCATCTACTTCCAGGGCCGACTTCACAGGCCCTGCCTTCTTCAAAATCTTAAAGAACGTCAGGGCACGCTCGACAAACTTGGAGATGAATCTACTCAGTGCGGCAATGCATCCTGTTAAGAGCCTCACATCCTTAACTGTCCTTGGTGCTTGGATCTGCTCAATGTCTCTGATCTTGTCGGGGTTGGCTTCGATCCCCCGATGGGATATTAAGAATCTAAGTAGCTTGCCAGAGGGGACACCAAATACACTCTTCTATTGATTAAGTTTCAAATTGATCTTGCGCAGATTGGCAAATGTCTCCTCCAAATCTTGGATAAGGGTGGCCTTATCCTTGGTTTTGAGCATGATATCATCCATATAGGTTTCTATATTTCTGTGTAACTGTGGCTCAAAACCAATCTGGACTGACTTGCAATAGTTGATCCGGCACTCTTTAATCCGAATGGCATGAGGATTAAGTAGTAGGTACGACATGGAGTGATGAATGACGTCTTCTCTTCGTATTCCTTGGACATGAAGATCTGATGATACCCGGAGTATGCATCCAGAAAGGAGAGCAAATCACATCCTGAAGTGGAATCCACAATCTGTTTTGTGCGCGGCAAGGGGAATGGGTCTTTCGGACAAGCCTTGTTGAGATATGTGAAATCAATGCAAAGCCTTCACTTCCCGTTGCCCTTCCAGACTACCACTGGATTTGCTGACCACGTAGGGTGCAGTACTCCTTTGACCAAACCAGCTGCCTCTAGTCTCTTGATCTCTTCAGCAATGAACCGTTGCCTCTCCAAGGCCTGCTTCTAGACTTTCTGCTTCACAGGTCTGGCATGTGGGCAGACAACAAGGTGGTGCTCAATTACCTCCCTGGGAACACCGGGGATATCAGATGGTTGCCAGGCAAACACATCAATATTCTCCTGCAGGAAGGCAACGATTGCGGTTTCCTATTTGTCATCGAGGATGGCGCTGATAGTGAAAGTACCATCAACGCCAGTGAGCCCTGCCGGGACCTTCTTCACTTGGGGTGCATCAACCTTGGATCTCTTCCTATTGGAACACTCCAGCACATCGTCAATGGGTGTCGTGCACTCGGAGGGGGCACGCTTCTCGGACTCCTTACTGGAGGTCCTACCATCCTTTTCCTTTCATCGGCTTTCCTTGGCGGGAGCTGCCGCTGCCGCTGCCTCTGCTGCGACTCCATCCCGGTACATCTTGTCAACACTGCTAATTGCATCCTTCTCATCTGATGGAATGGTAATGACTCCCAGTGGCCCAGGCATCTTCAAAATGTTGTAAGCATAGTGGGATGCTGCCATGAACTTGGCCAGGGCCGGGCGTCCAAGAATCCCATTGTACTGTAGCGGGAGATCAATCACATCAAACACAATTTTCTTAGTCCGATAGTTCAGTTCTCCCCAAAACATCACCGGCAGCGTAATGTTTCCCTTTGGACGGCTCCTCCTGGGATTAACTCCTTGAAATGTGCCGGGAACCTCTTGCTCTTCTTCTCCTATCTGAAGCTTGTTGATGACTATCGGGGAGATCAGATTCAACCCGGCCCCGCCATCCACTAACATCTTTGTGACCTTGAGATTGCGAATTATTGGGGAGACCAACAATGGCAAACACTCTACCGCAGTGGTGCGGCGAGGGTGATCTTCCTTGTCAAAGATGATGGGCGTGCGCGACCTTTTGAGTGGCTTTTGGGCCTCCGGTGTTGATTCCACGACATTGATCTCTCGCGCCCACCACTAGAGCTGGCGATGATATGCTTGCAAAGATGTACCCCCATCAATGCACAGGGCGTTAGTGGCCTTTTGAAACTCCTGCTCACTAGTTTCCTCGTCATCCCCACCATCACTTACATTATCACAGATTTCCTTCTGTTGACCCCTGGCGGGTTTTCCTTGGTTCCGAAAGGGTTTGCCGGGGCAGTTTGCTTCACCGCCTCGGCCCTTACCACTAACGGCATTCTAAACCTTTTCCTTGTCACGCTTATCATATTCTGCCCTCTATTTCTTGACAAGCTGCTCAACCTAGTAACACTCCTGAAGATCAAGGCCCTTGGTCCAATGGATCTTGCAGTACAGTCCATTGCCCTTCCCGGCTTTTTCGGCGGCAACGGCTTCCCGCCAGGCAGTGCAAGAGGCGGCTTCCTTGTCGAGGGCCTCATCCTTGGCCTTCTTGGCGGTACTAGGTGTGCTTGACCCTTCCACAGTCATCACTTCATTTTCTCTTGGCTTCTTACTGCGCTTCTTGCCCTTTCTCTGACTGGTTGATTCATCCTCATCCTCTTAATCAACATTGTGGCAATCTTCCTCTCCGGGCAATTTCCTTCCTTCCTCCATCCGAGCACACTTGTCCACCAGTGTGCATAACTCCATCACATTCTTGGCAACCGCACGTTCATCTTGGAAAAAAATGCGGCAGTTGCGCACATTGGACCGGAAAGCTGCTATAACAGCTGCCGGGAGGATATTTGGAATATTTCTATGAACTTTGCTGAATCTCTGTAAATACTTATGGAGAGTTTCTTCTTCCTTCTGCTGAAGGAGTTGCAGGTCGTTAGGCCTGCCGGGCTCTTGGTGGCCACCGGTGAAAGCACCGATGAACTCGTGGCACCGGTTTTCCCATGATGAAATGGAACCTTCCAGTAGGTGCATCAGCCAAGACCTCACATTGGACTTGAGGGCCAAATGGAAGTAGTTGGCGAACACCTTCTCGTCTCTTCCCTCGGCAGCCTGAACATCGATGGTGTAGATGCTCAGGAACTCTGTCGAATTCAGCCTCTTGTCGTACTTCTCAAGTATCTCTGGCTTGACTGTGTGAACAAACGGCCAACGGACTTGCCGCAGTTCTTGCATGATGGAAGGGCAGCCGACCTCGAATGGTAGGCACCTGCCAACACCGAGCATAGGCTCGTCGATGTTGAGGCCGTCACACCAGTCGGTCTGGCGGAGATCGTCGCGGCGTCGATCTATGACAACACATGTGTCTCCTCGCCGCCTATCCGCTGGGGATAGATTTTGGCCAGGGAATGCTTGAGGGCCAGAAGAGGCCATCGAGACGTCGTTGGAGTCTTAATTTTGTTGTGCCCGCACCGGCTGCCGTGGTGGAGACTGCACCATGGGGACGGACCCCTCTATTTGGCCAGCGGAACGGGCGGTTCCTATTGCTTGGGGAGGTCGTGGCAGGCCAGTTTGTCGAGAGCCCCCAGCTTCAGTGAAACCAAGCATGCTTTGGATGATGGCACGCCATTCATCCATCTGCTCGACTGCTGGTGGAAATCTCAGTAGCAACTTAGCTCGCGCCATAGCTTCCGTGGCTATGCTTGACATAGATGTTGATGATGTCAATCGCACCGTCTCCAGGCTCGTGACAATGCCAGCAGCAGCGGTGGCCGCGGTGCCATGCCCACACTGCTGTGGGATGACCACCTGGGCAGCCAGATTGCACGGCGGTGGTGCTCAAGCGTCTGCGGCTCCGTCGAGTGCAGAGGCTCGTGCAGGCGGATGTACATGCACCGCGTTCGCCCCCCTGGCAAGGGCGTCCAGAGGGCGATGGTTTACCCCGGACCGAGCATCGTTGCTATTGATGTGCCTGTTGGTGGGAGGAGGGGTGCGGACGGAGTGACCCCCTCGCCCACACCTTGCGGAGCGTGACCGCCGAGGGACTGCTGATGTTGTTATCCGCCGACAACTCCTGCCCCCGTGCAGGCCACGGGGGAAGTGGTGATGGCGCCACCTGCTCCAACCACGTCCCCGACAGCGTTCACATCTACGCTCGCATCTGCATCCCCCGCGGCATTACAGGCCGCGGGTGGCGGAGCCTTCGAGGTGGATGGGTGGGCAGAAGGACCAGATTTCTTCTTTGGCGCCATAGTTGATGGCTTCGTCGAAGATGAAGATGATGATGAAGATGCGCGCTGCACACGCTTTCCGGTTGGCGCTAGTGATCCCCCTACCTGGCATGCCAAAGATGTCATGGGATATCCGCGGACACCTATGGGACCAGGAGGCCCCTTGCTGGTTCGGCAGGGGGACATCGCATTGCACAAAGAGTAGACCAGCGCACGACATCACAGCAAAGAGCACACAAGCAATTTACCCAGGTTCAGGCCGCCGCGAGGGGTAAAACCCTACTCATGCTTTGGTGGATTGATGGTGGAATGGAGGTGGTGGAGCGTAGTACACTTTCCCAGCAGGGGTTGCCTTAGGCAGTGGTGACTATGCACGTATGGGGGTGTGGGTTCATCAACTTCCCAACCCTTTCTATGATTGCCATGGGCCTCCTTTTATAGATCTAGGTGCTACCACAGTGGTAAAGTAGTCATTATGCACTAATATGATAGTAAACAGTGATATCATACCTAACTCTGTGGGCTGACAGGGTGCATTAAATGCACCACTTAGTGTCACATCATTGGCTGCCCGGTAGGGCTTGCTGGGCTATCTTGCCAGCTCCGCGCTTGTCCTCTTGACACGTTGCGGGACGGGTGTCACCTGCGGGTTCTTCTACTAGGGAAAGGCTGCCATGTGGCTAATGGCTGCGAGTTAATCATCTTGCGGCTTGACACTTCATTGATTGACGATGTGGGTTGTGCTTAAGTGATTGGTGAGATGGTTTTGCCTCCGCGAGCCCCAGGCAGGCCCTGCCGAGGTGTCCTGACTGTCTCCTTCTGAGGATGGCCTTGCCCCTCGTCGGGCTCGCCTACCCGGCAAAGGAGCACTACTTCAGGATGGTCCAAACGCGACACTACGATCAGAGACCCTTTGAAGAAATTGTGTGCGATGCCACAATCACAAACGGTGGTCTAAAAAACCCGTCAAAAAAGGTGCAAAACGTTTGCGATGACGGATGCATCAAACGCGGTTTAGATTTTAGTTGCGTGTGCGATGAAGGGCATACAGTTCAATTCAATTAACTATTTGCGATGAGGAGGAACAAAAGAAACGGGAAGCCAGATGAAGGTGTGTGTGATATACATCATACGGTTCACTAGGATGAACTATGTGTGATTAGGCAACACAATGGAAACGGTTCAACTGAACAAGATGTGTGTGATACATGGCAAATAGGTCCGTAATCAGAAATGTGTGCGAAGACCAATAATAACACAGATGATTGCTGCTAATAAGCCGTGTGATTTGCTCTGTCTGCAGAATAATAACATGTACATCTCATAGCTTGTGTACGTGTCCCTGGCCGCGTACTTGACATGTTCTTCATCCACTCTCTCATGCCACACACTTTGCCAGGCGTTCTTGTCCTTGTTGCTCTCATTCTTCATATTCATGTAGTAGGAGTCGATGATGGCCGAGGCGACGTCAACCAGGGAGTTCAGTTTGTTTTTGTCGCTGCCCCAGACCTTGTAGTGGTGCTGGATGTTGACAAGATTCGGCATTTCAATTCCAAAACCTTGAGCGCTTTTAGATCATTGGTGGTGTCCACCATAGCGAAACTGTAGTCGGAGCTGTTGATAAACCTGGAGAAACGCTCAAAAGGCCTGGTGGCAAGGTGGTAGTGGTAGACGAGGACGTCATGTCGCACGCACAACTAGGCGACAGCAACCTTCTGATTGTGCCCGGCATGACCGGTGGTGTACTCAAGATCGAAGCCGACCACTTGGTACTTGTCCTCGGCAAGGAACTGATCCATAGTTTGGATGCAGCTCTCCACCAGGATCGGATCATTCGTGTACACCACCGAGAGGGCCTCCCCCTGACGTGGGTGTCCACTAGGTGATGCTTGGTGAACTGCCCGCCGTTGTCGTCGTCGGCCGCTGGGAGCGCCATTGGAGGCACGGGGGTCGCCATTGGAACCGTTGTATGTCCTCTCTGTATGTGTCGTCATGGGTGTGCTTATTGACTCGTGTGACGCGAGAGCTGAAGGTAAATGGCCGCAGGAATAAATGGGGGCCGGGTGAAAGACCGTGGATGTCGCCTAGAGGGGGGGTGAATAGGAGCTTTAAAATAATTACGGTTTAGGCTCGAACAAATGCGGAATAAACCTAGCGGTTAATTTGTCAAGCACAAAACCTACAACAACTAGGCTCACTATGTGCACCAACAACTTATGCTAAGCAAGACAAACAACTAGGTGATAGCAAGATATATGACAGGAAACAATATGGCTATCACAAAGTAAAGTGCATATGTGATGGCATGGCTTATTAGGGATGATAGACTACTCATATCAATAAGGAATTCCTTATTTTCCGGGAGCCCATTCGGATAGAACTCCAAAGTTAAGCGTGCTCAGCTTGGAGTAGTTTCAGGATGGGTGACCGACCGAGAAGTTGCTCCCGGGTGCACACGAGTGAGGACAAAGTGCGCAGAAAAGACTAGTATTGATATGTGAGGCCAGTCTAGATCCCGCCAGGAGTAACGACCACCGGCGGGTGTGTCCGGGGCGTTACAAGTTGGTATCAGAGCCGACCCTTGTGGTTACACGGATGTTTGCGGATAGTTTGCAATCATGTTGTGCATGACGTTTGTGACCCGTCGTGGCACACGGCATGGCACATGTGCTGTCCTGGAAGCACAGACGGTTGTGCCAAGAGGGAACGTTCCTGTGGCCCGACGAGGACGTCGGTTCCTCTGAGTGAGGGTGTATGTGATGGCCTGGCTTATTAGGGATGATAGACTACTCATATCAATAAGGAATTCCTTCTTTTCTGGGAGCTCATTCGAATAGAACTCCAAAGTTAAGCGTGCTCAGCTTGGAGTAGTTTCAGGATGGGTGACCGACCGGGAAGTTGCTCCCATGTGCACACGAGCGAGGACAAAGTGTGTAGAAAAGACTAGTATTGATATGTGAGGCCAGTCTAGATCCCGCCAGGAGTAACGACCACCGGCGGGTGTGTCCGGGGCGTTACAAGTATTGATGAGATTGTCCTCATGATGCATGCTTGTATGTTTCGGAATCACTATCATGTGTACTTTGATGTGGTGCTTACCACTTGCCATGTTTAGTTTTGAGGTGAATTAAACTTGCTCTCATAGATGCCATGATAAAACTGTTGTTTTAACACTTAGTGAAATTTCACTAAGTCTGGAATCTGTAATTTCCAGATGCCATGTTTGCTTGTTGTTCTAGGACAAACCATGATAGTTTTGGGGTGACTCTTGATGGTTACTTGTTGTACATATTGTTGGATATCCATTCATGCTCTGACATGCTTATTTGAGTGGTTGTAGCATATTTAACTTTTGCTCCAAAGTTGCAATAAATTACTGCTGTTAGGATTTTGTTGTCAAGTTCAATATGTCCAAGCTTGTTGCTATTGGTCTGTGGCTCCTTTGGGGGTGCACCAATGGACTTATTTGCTGTAGGATATGTCTAGTTTATGTTCATGATCTTTGCCATGATGTTTGAGTGATGTAGCTTATTTATCTAGTGCTCCGAAGTTGCTATGTTGCTGTAATTTTCAGCTTTCGCATGTTTATTGTTTTGTGTGTAACTTTTAGCCCGTAGCTCCGATTGCAGCAAGTCTTATATGAAACTTGATTGATTTTTCGTGTAGATTCATAATATCCTAGTGTTATCTTGTTTTGAAGCTTTTGCTTGAATGCTATTTTCCCATGCTCCGTGTGCTCCCATAGTGCATCCATCATGCATCCATCATTTTTGCATGCGCATTGCATCTTGTTGATTCGTGCCTTGTGTGGTTGTGTTGATTAGAGCCAGAAGCTGAGACCGAGTACGGGTACGAGCACGAGGTTACCACTGAGCTTGTGAACGAGGACCCCTCTTACGATCCTTTCGACAACTCTTCAGGCAAGATGACCGAACCCGGATACCATTACTATTTTTGCCTATTACTTGAAACCATGATCATGTCTAACCACCCTACCTATGCAAACCATTGATTGGCTATACGTAGGCTTCGCTCGGCCCCTCTTATAGCGTTGCTAGTTGCAGGTGAAGTTGAAGAAGCTTGCTTCATGTTGAAGTTTGGTTGGTTTATATCACACTATATAAATGCTTAAAATTAAATCATCTATATATTGGCAATGGGTGGAAGGCTAAGCCTTTTGCTTGGTGATTTGTTCCACTCATGCCGCTAGGAACCGTATAAACCGGTGTTATGTTCCTTGATTATGCGTTCCTCACACGGTTGGGGTTATGGGACCCCCTCGATAAACCGCTAAGTGCTAAGTCTTTTCCAGCAAGTCCCAACATTGGCACTATTTGCCTAATAACTAAATAAACTTGCATAGGGAGTAATTAACCCTCTTCTTAATCAACAACCCCGGGCCAGTGCTCTACATGAGTGTTGGTCCGAAACGGGGAGTCTGCGGGGCCACCACGAGGAAACTCGAGGTTTGGTAAAAATCTGTAGAATCGCCCATCCGGTCGTGGCCTGAGACTAGATACGCGCGGCTATTGTCAGGGTGTCGGCACGCCGGGAGGATTTGCTGGATTAGCCTTACCTTAGTTCGGAGTATCTTGAGCACGGGATTCCGAGAATACTCGGGTCTTCCCACCTTGGAGTTGCGACTCCGCGGATCGTGGCTTGTCATGGGCCAAGTTGGAACACCCCTGCAGGGTTATGAACTTTCGAAAGCCGTGCCCGCGGTTATGTGGCAGATGGGAGCTTGTTAATATCCGGTTGTAGAAAACTTGACACCATGTTCTAATACACTACCAGCGTGCATACCGTGACTGTCATTTTCCGAAAGGGATTCGGGAGATGAACACGGTGGGGTTATGTTTGACGTGTTGTAGCTAGGATCACTTCGTGATCATCTCTCGACCGAGGCGCCTTCTCTTCTCGCTCTCTTTACGTAAGCTAGTGCTAGATGCTGCTGCAAACACTTGTTCTTTTCTTCAGCCTTATCCACACCCAAGGCTTAAATAGTCATGTTACCCGGGAACCGGATTGCTGAGTCCTCTGTGGCTCACAGTTACTTCACCACACCAGATGCAGGTCTGATGGTGATCTATCCAGGTGATGGCACCGAGCTAGACTGAGAGTACGACGAGGAGCGTAGTCGATACTATGTTCGTTATCCTGATGATCAGTAGTGGTGACTTCTACTAGGATTCGATCCGACCTGTGGATTTAAATTATGTTTGGTATCTTGTCATTTGGATTTTACCCTTAGATGGGCTGTGATGTTTTATTGAGTGATGATTTGGACATGTATTGTATTTGTGTGACGTGGCGAGTGTAAGCCAACTATTTTATGTTTTCCATCCCCATCTTTTACATGTGTTGTGCAAAGATACCAAACTTGCGATCATTCCAGCATGGGGTTATGTCTCTAAGTCATGCCTCGACACGTAGGAGATATAGTCCCATCCTGGGCATTACAGCATAAGTAAAGGGCTCGGGTAAGAGATAACCGAGGCACGCGGAGACGATGATGTATCCCAAAGTTCACACCCTTGCGGATGCTAATCTCCGTTTGGAGCGGTGTGGAGACACAATGCTCCCCAAGAAGCCACTAGGGCCACCGTAATCTCCTCAAGCCCTCGCACAATGCACAGGGCCGCGGTACTACCGCTTACAAGCGGTACTACCGCTCGAGAGAGCAGTACTACCGCTTGAGGCTTTCAAGAACACAACAGAGAAAACAGAGGATGCAATAAAGCCTAAACTACCACAACTTCTGCAAATGAACTCCGAATTGAGCAAACTCAAGCTTGTTGGATAGATGACCATGAGTAGCATCCAAATAGCAGATGGTATGCCTAAGATATAGAGGAGAGAAACCTCCAACTGAGAAGAACCGGTATAACCTCCAACATCGAATACATCATACAATATGCATGTTTACTCCGTTTTCGATGAACTCGAGCTTGTCATGAAGGTGACCAAAAGCTCCAAATCTCACAAGGATAAAAACCAAACAAGAACCAAGAAATATGATGTAGGGATGCAATGGTTTGAGCTCTCTATGAACGATACGATCAAGCTACTCATCGAGAGCCCCCCTGGATAGTACGGCAATCGATCCTATAACCCGGTCTCCGACAACTACCATGAGACCGGTAAAATAGAAAATCTATCAAGGGAAAACCTTTGCTTTGCACATAGTCCACTTGAGTTGGATGATGACGATCTTGACTCCCTCAAGCCGGACCACCTTTCTTGACTGCATTGGCTCGGTGAAGACTAGTAGATCGCTCCCCCATACACCACTATGGGTGTTAACCACTCTTCGGCACATCTTCACAAGTCCATTGCCACCACAATGGACGGCAAGCTTCAAGCATATGATCTCTTCGTGATGATCCTACTTGAACTTGCACACCGCAACCTAACACCACAAAGAACTCTCACGAAGACCATTGGTTAGTATACATTCCGTAATTGACAATGCTTACCATACCATGCGATCGCTTGATCCCTCTCGGTACATCTTCTATGCTTTGTGTGTTGATCAACTTGGTTCACTTTTGGACTTAGTCTTGATCAACCTTGAATCTTTCCAACTCTCTTCATTTGGATGATGTCTTGAAGGTAAACATGAATGATCACACACTCTTCTTCTTGAAGACATGCTTGCAATAAGCTCAACACTCACAAGACCAATCTTTGGATAATTCCTTAATACCACCTTGGACATTACAAATTCTCCTTGAAACCAACAAATGGACTCCAAGAAAATCCTATGGACAAACCCTTCAAATATAACTCAAGGCAACCATTAGTCCATAGAGATTGTCATCAATTACCAAAATCAAACATGGGGGCACCGCATGTTTTTTCAATCTCCCCCATTTTGGTAATTGATGACAATCACTTTCAGGAGAGTTTAAACAAGGAATTATGCATCACCATACCATGCAACAATAATGTATGCGCATGAGATGCAAAAGCTGAGGAACAAAACCAAAGCAAGAAGAGACAACTCTCTATGCTCCCTAACAAAACTGTCTGAAACTTCTCCCCCATTGGCATCGAGTGCCATAATGGGCGAAAGTCTTAGAAGGCCAATATAACTTGTGTTCGTCCATAAATTGTGTATTTCTCAACTGGAGAGTGGGATGCAATACAGATCCAACGATAAATACTTGGAGGAAGACAAACTATATTGAGGCCCAAAGATTGCAAAAGAATGATATGCCACAAAGACATAACATAGAGAGAAACGAGCCATCAACCAATCAAAGGACACCAATCGAAGCAAGCTATCAACAGCTACCGAATTAACCAACTAGACCAATGATGCTACATGCCACATGAATAAAAGATATTATGATATGAGCAAAAGAGTGTTCTAGAGAAACTAGAGAAGCTCCCCATGATTTGAGCACACTTTAGTTTTGTAAATGGATACAACAAGCACAAAATATGATCATCACTCCCCCAAGATCAATAACACCTCAAGACAAGTGCAAGAGAGCAACGGAGTGTTCTAAAAACACTAGTGAAGCTCCCCATGATTAGTGCACTCCTTAGAATATTTGCATTAGGATACCAAGTGCACAAAATAGGATCATCACACCCCCTAAATCAATAGAAACCCACGACAAGTACAAGTGAGTCATGTAGGAAACAAAACCTAGTACTTGCAACAAACAAATGGTTGAGCAACATATAAAGGCGGCAACTTAAGAGTACGCTCAACCAAAATGATGTGTGTGAGTCATGGCAAAGCACTCGAGAAGACTAATGTAAGGGTGAGCATTAAGCATCAACATAGTCTTGAATAGTGAAGAAACAAGGTGCATGACATGACCTTCCCACACACACCAAAGCAAATGGGTTCACAAGCACACTAAATATGCAAAATAAATAACCAACACTTGTTACAACCCATGGTGAAGAAAGAAAATGATAGCTTTGTCATGAGGAGGGATACCAATCGAAATAGCACAAGCCTCATGAAGACAAGCAGGAAAATAAAAATCTTCACCACACACGAGTGCATCAAGATGCAACAAGATACGATCTGCACTTAAGGCAAAAGCTTTCACGTGGCCACCAAAGAAATAAAACAAGAAAGACAAGGTGGACGTGAAAGAAAAGGATATCTTCTAGATATATAATTTCTCTCAAGTGTATAAGATTCTAGGTAGATGAAAATCATGATGATATCAATCCACAAAGAAGGATGTACACACGAAATAGCTACAGCAAGGAAAGAAAAAGATATCCACACTGAAGTCATAAATATACCAATAAGATATTTGCTTGAAAGCATAGCACATGGCTAGATATGGTCTTATTGTATATAAATGAATTCCAACCACACGAGCATCAAAAACATCACAACTAGCAACAAGAGATCATTGTTGGGATGCTTTGAGAAAGGAAACAAGTAACACAAGAAAGAATGAGTAACATGCCATGATACAGCCTGCACAAGGTTGATGCAAGAAATGTGTTCATGAAGTAGATGGTGATACTTGTTACCGAGATAGCATTGGAATGATGTAGAAGATATCAACTGAAGGTAGAAAGTAGTTCATTGATCATCCTAGCTTGACTCTAATAGGCACATGGTGACAACACCTTCCTCGTGAGTGAGCCGAGCATCCAATGCATCTCCAATTGTCCCTAGAACAACAACACAAACAAAATGGTACCCAAACTCATAGATACCACCAAGTTAGAAACACCAACAATAGGACAAACTCCAGACACATATGTGCATTTGTATATGAAAATGAATTTCATGCACATCTCATCCAAATTGAGAATAGGTGGAGTTTCCCCTATATATTGGGTCAAAGAAATAAAGCATGCCAAACAAAATACATGAGGTAAATATGCATGCTCAAGACTTTCAAGAAACGATACCAAATGAAAAATAAATACCAACTGAGAATAGGATACCAAAAGGAGAAATCATCACTATGAAGATATCTATTTGAAAGACACATCAAGGAATGAGATATCCATTGATACACACAAAAGGAAAGATATCAAACTCCCAATAGAGAGGATGGTTCCAAACAAACCAACCCATCTACAAAGTTTCATGATGGCACAAAGTACCAAAAAACGGCTTGCCTTCCAGCAACACACACTTGATATGGATCACAAGATGAGTGTTCTATTGAAAATAGGATAGCTCCCCCAAGAATTGTGCATTAAAGAGAATTTGCATTTGAATACAAAATGCACAAGGTGTGATCGCCACTTTCACTATATCTAGAAAACACTCGACAAAATCAATAAAACAACAAGATCAACAAGTGGCATGGAAGGCAATGGGAGTTGACACAAACTTGGCAAGAGATAAGACAAATAAAACCAAAGGACAATGTAAATATGATCAATAATTTCCACCACAAAAATAATTACCAATTGTCATTGATAAGAGGTATTTGGAAATAATTCCCGGTGATAGATTGCCAAAATATTCAACATCATCTTCACGCCAAACACAAAAGCAAGTTTGCAACTTGTAGAGCTAACATGCCACCTAGGAACAAGATAATTTGCAATATCAATTCTAAGTGACAATATCTCAAATGTACACATTTTCTAGGTTTGTAATATACACATAGCATATTACTCCCCCATAATGTGATACCAATGAAAAACTTAACAAGATGCAAAAGAGAACCAACAAGAGATAATTAATGGAACAAATAGAATTTGAATTTCTCATGAGAAGATATACCATATAGAGACTAGATAATCTTGTAATATCAATACTAGATGGTATTCCTCATGTACACAAATTTTTAGGATTGAGAGGTGCACAAAGTACATAACTCCCCCCAAAATGGGATGCTCCATTAATCTCTCGCAAGAGCCAACTAAGATATAAAGAAGATGCCAAAAAGGCTCAACACACGACACACACGTACATGATGTGCACACCAATATACACATACTTGATTTCTAAAGATACGCAAATTGGACGCACAACATATACAAACATATGTAAGGAACAAAACCAAAAACATGCAAAGGGGCAAGTAAATCTCAATGTAAGCAATTTAAGTATGAGTTACCGCAAGAAGGAACATTGGATATAATATAGAAACTTGATAATTCGAATGACTTGACTTGGGATAATATGAATGATGAAGACCCCTTAATTCTTCATAATGTAGCCAAGTCTCCAATGCCCTCCAATAACACCTATTGATCAAGTTTTAGTTTCTTGGTCCCCAACCAAGTTGGGTCCTAAGAGGTTAGTAACAATAGGCTTGGCCACCCAAATGGTTCTTTTCTTGACACCACTTTGAGTACCAACAAACTTGGCAAAAATATTGCCAACCTCATCCTTCCCAAGAGAATAGATGTCATCAATAATAATTGGGTTGGGTAAGTTACCACTAGTGCACGAAGAAGCGACGTGACCTTTCTCGCGACATAAGTAGCAACGTCTACTCTTCCCTTTCTTCTCACTTGATTTCTCAACAAGAGAAGCATGAACTTGAGTCTTCTTGGGAAGATGCCTTTCTTCAACTTGAGGTTGAGCATGAGAATGAACTTGTGGCCGCTTCCCTTGTTGCTTGTCCCTAATGGATTTCTTCTTCAATGGGCAAGATCTAACATGGTGCCCTTCAATTTTGAAGTTGAGGCAAATAATCTTGGCTGACTTCTTGACCTGTTCTTGGACCTTCTTCTTGAATTTTGGACTTCTTCTTCTTGTTGGAGTTGAATCTAAGTCCGCCTTTGTCATTGGGGGATTTTTGCACACTCAAGATATTATTGAGAGTGGACTTCCCTTCAAGACACTTTTCCAAGTCTTTCTTGAAATAAGTGACTTGGGCCTTGAGCTCTTTGATTTCCTCTACACGGTTAGTATCAACACAAGTACTAGAAGAAGTTTAAGCTTCATTGTTAGAGCAACATGGCAAGGAAAGTAATTCATCACAAGATGTATCAATGTTATGAGTAGATGAATTACGAGGACTAGTACATGGCAATATAGAATTTTGACTAGAAGTAGTGCTAGCGACCACATGAGACTCACTAGATGTTACCTTGATAATCATAGCCTCATGAGCTATTTTTAGCACATTATGGGATACAAGAAGATCATCATGAGAGCTTGTGATCTTTACATGACTTTCTTCCAATTTCCCATAATTGCGAGATAGCAACTCAAGTTGAGCCCTTAGCTCAACATTCTCCTTCAAAATGTATGCTTCACTAGAAATGGAGTTAGTAGCACAAGCATCATCAATAATAGCAAGAGGAGAAGTCAACTTGGCAAGCTCTTTAGAATATGAAGGTTTAGGATGAGCATGAGACTCGGTGAGTTCGATGAGCTCACTCTTAATGACCCTTGAGCCATTAGTGCTCAAAGTCTTCAAGGAGTTTAGCATGCGCAACTTCAAGCTTCTCATTTTTAGTTTCAAAATCATAGGCCACCTCAAGAGCTCTATCACGAGATTCCCACACTCTAGATAATTCTAGAGCAAAAGTCTCCTCAAGAGATTCCTTGGTGGTTTGTTCAAGTTCAAGAGATTGAGAGAGGTCCCCGATCTCATTAGCGTAATCACGCTCATGACCTTCCATTTTCTCAATGATCACCTCATGCTCCTCTAGATGAGATTCCAACTCCTCTATATATTTCTTGCCCTCAATGACAGTTAGAAAAAGCAATTTTATTCTTATGAAGACCTTTAAAAATCATTTCCCCCTTAATTTTTAAGGAGGCAACATTATCATTCTCTTCATCACTATCAACATCATCATCATTCTTGTCATCATCACTATCATCACAAGATATATTGGGATTCAAAGTGGGAGGTACCTTTGAAGCCTTAGCCATAAGGCAATATGCAATGATGATGTTGGATCCCTCGAAGCACCATTCAAGGCCACATCTTGTTCCATGGGGTGTTGGATTTCCTCTACTTTGTTAGCACAACAATTCAAGGAAATATATGCATTTTTAGCATGTCAACAAGACATAGCAAACATATCATCATGAGATTTAGTCAAGCAATTTCTACATGATATGCAAGGACTATCAACACAAGCATGTGAAACATTGGGAGTGCTCGAAGTGTTAAAGTACAAAGATGAAGCATTGCAATAGTACAGTGATGAAGGATCATCGATAATAAGCTCACTATAATCATTGCAATGAACACCACTACTCACCATATCATTACATTGTGGAAAACCACATGTAGGTGAAGTAGAAGAAGTTGAGAACATAACACGGCCGGAGGAGGAGGGAGAACGATCATTCCCACAATTCTTGGACACACCATATTTATCTTGAAGTTTTGTCTAGAACTCATGAGCATCCCAAAATGGCATGAGTTGAAATATAACTACATTGCTCAAAGCATTGAAAAGCACATTAGAAGCTTGAGCATTGAGATAAGAGTTTTTCTCATCCTCTAAAGATAATCTTTGGGGATCCTTTGGAGGAGAAAAACCCATATCTACAATTCGCTCTAAATTTGGGTCCATCACCCAAAAGAGATTAAGCGTGTGAATTACCCAAACATCAAAATTTGTACCATCTAAACTAAGAGTGTTAGAGAATCCTAAACCCCTAGTCGACATCCTTACTCCCTAGGCAGTTAAGCCCTATAAAGAGAGACGAGGCTCTAATACCAATTGAGAGGTCGTGGATGTCGCCTAGAGGAGGGTGAATAGGCGCTTTAAAATAATTACGGTTTAGGCTCGAATAAATGCGGAATAAACCTAGCTGTTAATTTGTCAAGCACAAAACCTACAACAACTAGGCTCACCTATGTGCACCAACAACTTATGCTAAGCAAGACAAACAACTAGGTGATAGCAAGATATATGACCAGAAACAATATGGCTATCACAAAGTAAAGTGCATAAGTAAAGGGCTCGGGTAAGAGATAACCGAGGCATGCGGAGACGACGATGTATCCCGAGGTTCATACCCTTGCGGATGCTAATATCCGTTTGGAGCGGTGTGGAGGCACAATGCTCCCCAAGAAGCCACTAGGGCCACCGTAATCTCCTCACGCCCTCGCACAATGCAAGATGCCATGATACCACTAGGGGACCCTTGAGGGCGGTCACCGAACCTGTACAAATGGCAAACCTTGGGGGCAGTCACCGAACCTGTACAAGCTGCTTGGGGCAATCTCCACAACCTAATTGGAGATCTCGGCGCTTGCCCGGAGCTTTACACGACAATGATTGTGCTCCGAACACCACCAAGGTTGGGGCTACCTCCACAACTTAATTGGAGGCTCCCAACAACACCACGAAGCTTCACCACAATGGAATATGGCTCCGCGGTGACCTCAACCGTCTAGGGCGCCCAAGAACCCAAGAGTAATAAGCTCCTCAACTTGTAACTTCTACGTATCACCGTGGAGAACTCAAACTGATGCACCAAATGCAATGGCAAGGGCACACGGAGTGCCCAAGTCCTTCTCTCTCAAATCCCACCAAAGCAACTAATACTAGGAAGGGAAAAGAGAGGAAGAACAAGAAGGAGAACACCAAGAACTCCAAGATCTAGATCCAAGGGGTTCCCCTCACCTAGAGAAGAAAGTGATTGGTGGAAATGTAGATCTAGATCTCCTCTCTCTTTTCCGCTAAAAACTAGAAAGAATCCATGGAGGGATGGAGAGAAAGCAAGCTCGAAGAAGGTCAACAATGGCGGAAGAACACGATCTCAGAGGATAAGGTTCATTGGGGAAGAAGACCCCCTTTTATAGGGCCTCCCGAATCCAACCGTTATGTGCTCAGCCCGCACACAAGCGGTACTACCGCTCCACGAGCGGTACTACCGCTGGAGGAGTGGTACTACCGCTTAGCACGGTCAAAACAGCCCAACGAGAGAGAAAAACACGAGCTGAAGTTCTGTCAAAGAGGTAGTACCGCTCTGGGGAGAGGTAGTACCGCTTATAAGAGGTACTACTGCTCGAGGGGAGAGGTAGTACCGCTTATAAGAGGTACTACCGCTCGAGGGGAGAGGTAGTACCGCTTATAAGAGGTACTACCGCTCGAGGGGAGAGGTAGTATCGCTTACCGTGAAACCCGACACGAAAAATGCATCCCTAAAAGCAGCGGTACTACGCGCGGCATAGGGCCGCGGTACTGCCGCTTACAAGCATACAACCTCTCGAGAGAGCAGTACTACCACTTGAGGCTTTCAAGAACACAACAGAGAAAACAGAGGATGCAATAAAGCCTAAACTGCCACAACTTCTGCAAATGAACTCCGAATTGAGCAAACTCAAGTTTGTTGGATAGATGATCACGAGTAGCATCCAAACTGCAGATGGTGATAATGAGAAGAGGCAGGGGAGGTATGCCTAAGATATAGAGGAGAGAAACATCCAAACGAGAAGAATTGATATAACCTCCAACATTATAAACATCGTAGAATATGCATATTAACTCCGTTTTCAATGAACTCGAGCTTGTCAAAAGCTCCAACTCTCACAAGGATAAAAACCAAACAAGAACCAAGAAAGATATGATGCGGGGATGCAATGGTTTGAGCTCTCTACAAATAATACGATCAAGCTACTCATCGAGAGCCTCCCTTGATAGTACGGCTATCGATCCTATAACCCTGTCTCCCACAACTACCATGAGACCGGTAAAACAGAAAATCTATCAAGGGAAAACCTTTGCCTTGCACATAGTCCACTTGAAATGGATGATGATGATCTTGACTCCCTCAAGCTGGACCACCTTTCTTGATTGCATTGGCTCGGTGAAGACTAGTAGATTGCTCCCCCATACACCACTATGGGTGAGCCACTCTTCGGCACATCTTCACAAGTCCATTGCCACCACAATGGACGGCAAGCTTCAAGCATATGATCTCTTCGTTATGATCCTACTTGAACTTGCACACCTCAACATAACCCCACAAAGAACTCTCACGAAGACCATGGGTTAGTACACAAAGCGTAATTGACAATGCTTACCATACCATGGGATCGCTTGATCCCTCTCGGTACATCTTCTATGCTTTGTGTGTTGATCAATTAACTCACTCTTTGACTTAGTCTTGATCAACCTTGAATCTTTCCAACTCTCTTCATTGGGATGATGTCTTGAAGGTAAACATGAATGATCACACACTCTTCTTCTTCAAGACATGCTTGCAATAAGCTCAACACTCACAAGACCAATCTTTGGATAATTCCTTAATAGCACCTTGGTCATTACAAACTCTCCTTGAAACCAACAAATGGACTCTAAGAAAAGCCTCTGGACAAACCCTTCAAATATAACTCAAGGCAACCATTAGTCCATAGAGATTGTCATCAATAAGCAAAACCAAACATGGGGGCACCGCATGTTCTTTCATTGGGCGGCCTGGATTCTCTACATGTCCGCATGACAGTTTTTGCAGTTGGTAACTGCATTGTCCCGCCGCGCCCGACACAATCGCATGCACACGAATGTGCGTGATCGTGTGCCGGTCCCAAACACTGGCAGCGCGCGTGAAGGGACAAGGGCAGAGCCCTCGGATGGACGCGAGAGCAGAGCGCGCGCAGCAGGACGCGAGTAGAGCGCGCCGCGGCCGCATGAAACGCAAGCAACCACACGCATAGAGCAGTTGAACACGCAGGAAATGGTCTCCTACAAGCCGGACGACAGTTGCGTCTCTGCGTAGAGAGAGGCCGTCTGCTACTACCTCCGTCTAGTCTATAGTCCCTTTATATTCCGTGCCATACTTTTCCCTCAAATTTAACCAACAAAATGTTAATGCATCTTATAAAAATTATATTATCGGAAACTATGTTCAAATACGAATCCAACTATATAATCTTTGTCGACATGCATTCGTATTATATGAGTTAAATTATACTTATAAACCAGGACGGGGGGTATACTAGGTAATTAAATCGCAAATGCTTTTTTTAACCGTATGTGTACGTGGCCATTCGTCCTCCTCTCGCACATCTTGTCACCCCGCTGCCGCAGACGGCTTACAGCGCAAGCTTGCGCAGCGCACGGGGGCATTCTTTTGGCCAAACAGTGGCGCCAATGAATCGTTGGTGAGCCCGTTCCTGCGCAACCTCGCAGGTTCCCGTGCAAGCTTCCCTCCCGACTCGGTGAAATCCCCAAAAATCTGAATTCTTACCGGCCTGCTATATAAACATTCACGGTCGGCGAGTCCTACGTCGCATTTTACCCTCCTTCCCTGTAGCATATCTCATCTGCTTCTCCAACAATCGCCAATGGCACCCGTCCGTCATCATCACTCAGCCACTCGCCGTCATTAGAGGACAGCTCGAGCTGGGAGGCTACACCGCAGCGGCGTCCATTCCCCGAGGTAATGTAGTGTGCGTGTCGTCCCTGTTGGGTGTGCGCGGAATACCCACCACACGCTCCGCCGCCGCTCCCCGTCGGTAGTTGTTGCCTTCCTCCCTTGCCGCCACACCACCATCGAAATCTAGGGCCATCTCTCGCTCCGCCACCGCCGCCCAAAGGCGGGAGGTGGCCTTCGTGGCCTCCACCCCACTGCCGGCCACCGTGGCCATCACCCGCTCCGCCACCGCAGCCCGAAGGCGGGAGGTGGCAGTCCTGGCTTCCACCCCATCGTCGGCCATCGTGGCCGCCAGCCCACCGTCGACCGCCAGGGTCATCACCCGCCCCGCCACCGCCGCCCGAAGGCGGGGGGCGTAGGTGGATGCCCGCACGTGCGTCAGCGACCTTGCGCGCTACACCGAGTTCCTGCGGGAGGAGGAGGAGCTCCTCGTAGAGCACGCAAAGAACCTTACCACCGCAGTGGCCGCGACACACGCCGCCTCAGATGCGAGGAATACGGAGATCTATGAGGAGAACCACCACTTCGATAGGGGTCGTCTGGAGCGGCAGAGGGCGTTCGAGGTGAAGTTCGCTAAAGCTGCAGCAGTGGCTGGCACCGTATTGTAGTTATCTAGCTCGTCGGTAGGCTCCTCCTCCTCTGCCTCTTACTAACCGCGCTCAGCAGAGGAGAGTCAGCCGAAAGTAGTACAAAGCCCCTCCGTAGTAGTAGTAGTAGTAGTATTTAGGGGCAATTTTGTTCAGTTCATCTGACTATAGATGCGGTGGAACTGTACAACGTACTTAAAATTAGCTAGTATATATAGTTGAACTAGCTATTTCAGTACGTGGTTGGCAGCAATTTGGGGAAAAGTTTGGTCGGTTCAGCTGTTGAGTTGAACTGTTTGATAAATTAAGAATGACTTCTTAATCTATGAATGAAATCTATGCTTAATTACTGAATTTTAGTTGCAAAAATTAGATACTGCTAGTGATTTTTAGGACAAATCGCAGTGTTATAAGGTTGAAAAATGGCAATGTTACTAGATCAACAAATATCAATCTTTCCAGTTTGACAAATGGCAACATACCCAATATGATAGATGCAAATCTTACCAAATTGTTTATAAGTGGTTGCACACGGGTCATCCAAAAGAACTGTTTGTGTTGAAGAGATGCACAAATCTTGCTCTCACTTTGCATACAGTGTTCTATCTAAAACATTTGCGATCAAGAGCCGCAAAAATCCTGCTCGGCACATTTCAGAAAAGTTTTGAATTTATACTTGAATTAAAAAATAAAGTATCTCAATGTTTTTCCAGCAATCAACGGTGCCCTGGTGTTTGAACTTCGTTCCCATTTCTTGCATGGGACCTGAGCATGCACCCAAGGACACAAAATTGATTTTTCAACCAATTTATATGCATTAGAGCATGTGCATGTAGTTCAAATTTTAATTATGCACATAAATGCATTGAAACTCAATTATTGCATAAAAATGTCCAAATGAACCCCAAAAAATCACAAAAATTGACACAACACTCCTGTTGTTCCATGTTGACACGAGAATTTTTTTGAAAGCAATAAGAGGCAATGGATATTGTTTCGTCCCAACAGGTTGGACGTTCCCTACTTAAACCATCATGCTTGTTGTGAGAAGCTCCGGTTTCTGAGAAGCATATACCCAAACCTGCCCCAAATGGGACAAAAAATTTACCATGGCATGTTGATGCAGCTCCATGATAGCATGCCAAGTTTCATGAATTTCAGACGAGTTTTGGATTTACTAGAATTTAAAAATAAAGTATCTCAACGTTTTGCCGGCAATCAACGGTGCCCTGGTGTTTGAAATTCATTCCCATTTCTTGCATGGGACCTAAGCATGCAACCAAGAACACAAATTTGAATTTTTAAACAATTTATATGCAATAGAGCTTGTGCACCTAGTTCAAGTTTGAATTATGCACATAAATGGATTGAAAACTCAATTAATGCATAACAGTGTCCAAAGGAACCCCGAAAAATCAAAAAAATTGACACCACTCTTGTTGTTCAATGTTGACACGAGAAATTTTTGGAAAGCAATAAGAGGTAATGGATATCGTTTCGTCCCCAAAGGTGGGACGTTCCTTACCGAAACCATCATGCTTGTTGTAAGAAGCTCATGTTTGTGAGAATCATATACCCAAACCTACCCCAAATGGGACAAAAAATCCATGACATGTTGATGCCCCTCCATGATAGCATGCCAAGTTTCATGAATTTTAGATGAGTTTTGGATTTACTATAATTTTAAAAATAAAGTATCTCAATGTTTTTGTGGGGACCCCGATTCATAAGTCGTGATCACCGAATGCACGTGTACAGTGATCCCAGAGATCAATGCTCACTGAACACACAGAAGCTGAAAATCAAGAGTCTTACATCCATACATATACCATATTACACAAATAGGACCATTATGGTCAAGTCTTGAGTAAATCACTTCAGCGGAAATCTTCAATAACAACTTGGACCCATGCCATCTGCCTTAACCCTATAGGCATTCTGACTGGGAAGCGTCCTAGCTCGCAAGTTCGTCACCAAGAGATCTTCATCATATCCTGTTCTCTCCTGCTTGGCCAATAAAATAACCAGTGGCAAGCCAATGAGTACTTTGAATGTACTCGCAAGCAACCCAAGTGTGGTGACAGAATAATTATGCATGGCTCTACTGCTAAATTGGCAGTTTTGCGGAAAGCTAGTTTTTCTTATGCAAGTATGATCAACATATAACAAGGGCATGCATGTGTCTACAACAAGTATTAGGAAGTTACAGACATCAACATCGTGAAAGAGTCATGAACAACTCTTGCTCACGCTCATCGCGACTTTCTCGCAATCACATCAACAGATTTACCAAACCGTGTTGTTTTCCAGAAACTTATGGACATAGTCTAAGCAGCACCACCCAACTGTCCTTGACCGTGGACACAGCTATTCGAATAGTTTGACACTCTGCAGAGGTTGCACACTTTACCCACAAGATCCGAGGAACTTCCGTGTCATCCACGACCCGCGGTACCTCAAATACCCGGGGTAAGCACCCGATCACTATCTTTCCCTAGGCGATACTAACACAGAGTCCACTCGATTGGTAGTAACCCCCGTGCCCAAAATTTCACATCTCAATAATTGTGGAGACTCGCTCCCATATTCATCACATACCACTGACACGGGGTACCAACGGTGTGTCCGGTGCCCTGTAAAAATAGTCATGGCCGCTTATCCAAGCACGACCCCGTCCCGAGAGTGACCTCATGTCACTCCCGTCACTAGTAATGCGGGCACCATGCTAGTATCGACCTAGGTAATCAATAATGCCCTTTCCCATATAAGGGTAGAGTGGTTGCGCATGTTTGGTTGGGACGGTAATCACACATAAATCTAATCCATCTCTGTAACCAACACTTTCATCCAGCCTCGGTACACTACTTCTTCACCAAGTAGTGCCCTAGTTCCTCATCGTCTCCCAGGGGCATTAGTGGCACCCACTAGGTCATTTGCAAGTATGTCAAACCACACTTGTTTCTCTTAATGCATAACCCTGACCCATTTGCGTAGCCAACTACTATAGCACACATCTATCTACTCCCACCGGCATAACCCTCATAAGAAGGTAGGGTCATGCATAATGCAAGTATCAACGAGGAAGTGAAGTGGCAAACCATCAAAGTGGTTCCACCACATCATGATTTCGTAGCAACAACATTATGGTACTATATGACATGCATAAAAAGGTTTCTCAAACTTGGTCAAAGGGTTGTTTGCCTTGTCCTTCCAAGTCTTCAAACCTTCTGGTCCATCTCCGAGTACTCTGTTTATTTTGTCAAACGATGGAAACAATCATAATAAGCAACACAACAAAGCAAAAATAAAAGTGCTCTAAAAATAGGAGTTGGACTTTTCTAGGATACCTCTGGTCATATGAAAAATTACCAAGGTGGTTTCATTGGAGTATGATCAATGGATGGTTTGGCACATTTCAATATGAAGGAATCAAGGGGTTTATGGATTTCAAAGAAGTGTACAGAAATATATTTTTGAAAAATGAGCAAAGGCACCTATTTAACAAATCATGATTTTAGAAGCATCTAGGAGTTGGTTTCACTGGATTTGGAGTTCAAATGCATTTCCTAGGATTTTGCAAAGTTGATAAATATGAAGAAATATGCCATTATTTTGTGGGGTACAGAAAGTATCAATAAAAATGTTCATAAACTAAGTTATGAACTTAGAAGCATCTAGGAATTTGAACCATTGCATTTGGATCAAATTTGAGCTCTCAGTGATTTTCCAAAGTTTATCTCAAAAATAGAAAAATGACATTTTGATAATTATTTGTGAAGAAAAGGTCTATGGAAAAATGTGCATGTTGCACCAACAGGTAGATCAGAGTTTTAGAAACTCCTAGAAATTTGAATCATCAAATTTGGAATCCATTTGATTTATTTATGGGTTTTTGAAGTCTACTGGAAAAGAAAAAGAAAAAGGGGAAGGGTTTATACCCTTATACAGCGCACTGGGGCGGCCCGGCGGCTCGGCCGCACGAGGGAAGGAGGGGACGTCGAAGGCGCCTCCGCCGAGTGCGCCTCCAGAGCGGAGAGGCGGAAACTGTCGGGGCCGTCTCCACTTAAAATGGGCGGGCCGTTGCACTGGCTCGCTGACCTACGGGTCCCACGCCCACTCTCTCTCCCGCCTCCTCCTTCTTCCTCCCAACGGGCAGGAGCAGAGGACAGACGGCGCGCGCGCCGGCGTTGATTCCGGCCGCTCCGCTGCGCCCGAGGCCAGGCCGGTCGTCTGGGAGGATGCCCCGTTCCACGCCGCGCCCAGAGGTGGTCGTGTTGGATGCGGGGAGTGCCAGAGTCGGGCGGAATGTTGGACATGGCGGAGACCGGCGACGACGAGGATGGGCATGGCGACCCGGCGAGATATGGGAGGGAATGGAGACCTGGATGGTTCGGCGGTGGTTGTGAGAGGGCGCTAGGGTGTCTAGGGGGGAAAGGGAGGGGCCGAGGCGCTCGAATTCGAGCGGCGGTCGGCGGGGAAACTCCGGCCAGGGGAGCGCATGGAGGGCGCAGGAGAGGTTTGGGCTGGTCCAGGAGGATGCAAGGGAGAGAGATGGAGCAAAGGAGCAGCGAGAGGCACCGGGTGGCCTTTAAATAGGCAGGTGATGGTCCACCGAGGTCTCGTGCGCCGGCGAGCACGTTGTCGCTGCCAGGGGTCACGGGGCCGCGCGTGGGCGTGTCTGGGGTGTTCGCAGGGGTGGTCTATGCCTAGAGAAAGAGAGAGAAGGAGCGAGGATGCGCCAGGGCAGAGCGCGTGTGAGCGTGCTCATTGGAGCTCTCGGTGACCACGGTGCGCGTGCGAGCAGGGGCCGGAGAGAGAGAGGACGAAGGGGGCCGACCAGCTACCTTGTCCCGGACGTCGAGGTGGCCTCGGGGGACACGATCCCAACGCCCTAGGTTGTCGGGTGCCTCGGGCAAGACGCGGCTACAGTGCGGGAGCACACTGTAGCGCGCTCCAGAGCGCCCGTATGGCCGGCATGGTCGTGTCCGCACCGCTCTGGACGCGCCCACTTTGCCCAATGGTGTCTAGGGGGTCAGGGGAAGAGTAAAGAAGTGGGATGTGGCCTTGGATGCCATGGAGGGCCACTGGAGTGAGGAGGGAGGTGAGAAAGGAGGAGAATGTTGTTGTCCAAAAGAGTAAAATGGGGTTTTCACCCCTCAATCATTGAGCTCTGGCCATGGGGAAGTTACTGGGGGTAGAAGATGACTAGGAGAAGCTGTGGTAAAAAGTTGAGCTCAAGTAGAATAGTAAAAGGGGGCAGAACAGTGGTTTTGGTAAAATGGTAGAAGGTGTTTGATGCAGGTTTGCACAAGCAAAATAACTCCACTTGACATGAGACTTAACAGGATCAAATGGCATATAGAAATATGGTATTCCACCAAGTTTGAGCTCATTTGAAGAAACTTGCCAATGTAACTTTGGTGAACCCTAGAAATCAACAAAAATGGATTTTGTCAAGATTAGGTTAAGCAAATCATCTCTCCTTGATGCACCACTTGGTGTAGTGTCATCATTTGGGGTTGTGAGCATGTCCACGAAATTTGAGACCCTAAGTAAAAAGTTGGCAATGTAGAGTTGCTCAAATTTGGATCTGGTCAAAAAGGGTTTTGGGGCACTTAGATCAACTTATCCTTCTCCAAAACTTGTGCCATTTGGCATAGATGCATATTTACATCATTTGAGCATGTGCACCAAGTTTGAGAGCATTTGGACAAGTTTGGCAACGTAAAGTTGCAAAAACTTCAAAATAGACAGAAATGGTTTTTAGGGGATTATATGATGTTTCCTTGATCTTCAAGGCATGAGGCTTTGTAATATCATCAAATATGTCATAATTGATATGATAGAATTTCCCTGGAATTTTTGGAGAATATTTCCTTTGTAAATATTTCAATAGCTTGAAATATCCAGAAAGGGTTAATGAAGGATTTGTCCAATATTTTGAACATGACCATGTGTTGAAACTCTTATATATGGACAATATATGTCCTATGAGTTTCCCTGAATTTTGGCAAATATTTTTGAAATAGTTAAATAATTTTTACCTATTTAAGACCATTTCTGGCCTAAAGAAAAAGCATTTAAATAAAATATAAAAATAATTTTTAAAATTATAATTTTGTGGTTTATGGGTGTCCTATACCTAATATGATTCAAATATACCTTTTGAAAGATTTTTCACACCCTAAATAAGGTACTTGTAGTGCAAACCTCAATTCAGGGGTTTCTGGAAAACTAATTTTAGAAAATAATATTTGGCCAAAATATTTTTATAAGAAAATACTATACTGGTCTATACACATGGCAGGATCATTGGGAAAAGGTTTTGGATCAAGGAGATGAAGTATAAGAGTTGGAGGATTTTTTTTATTTTCAGAGCACTAGCAAACAGCAGACAAAAATCAAATTAAGCAATGTCCAAAACACTCAAAAGTTTTTGGAAATCCACATTTTTAGCATGATTATTAGCTTAAGTGTTATGGCATGAAAATCAGGGTGTGACAGACCTACCCCCCTTACAAGAATCTTGTGCCCGAGATTCCCAGACTAGGCGTGGAACGGAATACGGAGTCTTGGATACGGGGTAGTCTTCACTTCTTCTTGTTGGTTCTGCTTCCGAGTGGTGCTCCCTGGAACCTTAAAGTACTTGGTGGTGTAGCTTCTCGCACGTTGCCCTTTTTGATGCAGGTTGCTGAGGGGTCTCTTGCATAGGTTAGGTTGGGCTAGACATCAAGGGCTCGGTGATCGGTGTCCTTGCTGTAAGTGCATCTAGTGCCACCCCTAGTTCGTTTTGGAGTATTGACGACAAACTTGGTTGAGGGACTAATGTGTTTGTGAAAATTGCAGGATAACACAGGTAGTAGTCCCTTATTGATTCGGTTAACCTACCGGAGATGACCCCTAAAAATGTATGAAGACATTGATATCGGTGGTGCTATATGAAGATAATCATATTGAAGACTATGACATGAGAAGACATTGTGTGAAGACTATGGAGAGTGAAGACGTAGATGTTTCGTTGTTTCCTTTTCTTCTTTGTTGAGTCATAGGAACCACTGTACTGTTAAGTGGGGTCCAAGTGAACTAAGTCAGAGTGACTGAAGTGATGCTCAACCTAATCCTATGTCTTCGAGCGAAGACTATGAGAGCAAATCTTATCCAGAGGCGGATGAGTCAGCTTTACTTGGAGCTCAAGTAAAGTTCCCGTGTGTGTTTGAAATATGACCGTTGGAACACGTGTCAGTTCCTTAGTGACCCATGGTCACTTTGGACAAATCAGGTCGGGTTGCCCAGTGGCTATAAATAGCCCACCCCCTAGACCATAAATTGGTGGCTTCTCAGAGTTATTGCACGACTTTTGTCGTTTGAGAGCAACCCACCTTCGAAGCATTTGAGAGAGAAATCCTTGCGAGGACAAAGCCCAAACACCTAGAGCCAAAGAGTGTTAGGCATCACTGAAGTCTTGTTGTCTGTGTGACCTGAAGACTTATTACACTTGAGGACTGTGTTTCCTCCAGCCGGTTAGGCGTCGCGTTCTGAGCATCCAAGAGTCATTGTGGATCGCCGGTGAACGAAGTCTGTGAAGGTTTGGAGGTCTACCTTGAAGACTTACCAGAGTGATTGGATGAGGACTAGGTGTCCTTAGCTCAAGGGGAACATGGTGAAGACATGGTCTTCTGAGTTAAATCTCAGCCTCCCTAACCAGACGTACGGTTGTCACAGCAACTAGAACTAGTCTAACAAATCACTGTCTTCCCCGAGCTACTGGTTCTATCCTTCCCTTCCTTTTACTTACTGCTATACGTTGTGATGTCATTGCATGCTTGCCTTATCTGATTGTCTTCACTGAATATCTACTTGTTGTGATTGGCTTCATTACTTCTTCCTTTATGATCCCTACTGCCTAGTTGCTATTAGTCTTCATGCTTTCACTTCATTGAAAACATGACTATGGATTATCTAGTGTAGTCCACTTTCCGCTGCATACTAATAGGCTTGAGCTTATCGTTTTTCTTCGAAACTACCATGTTTTGAAGCATTTCATAAAAATCGCCTATTCACCCCCCCCTCTAGTCGATATACTGCACTTTCAATTGGTATCAGAGCATGGTACTCCCTTGTTCTGTGTGATTCGGTTTAACCACCTGGAGTTTTAGCTATGTCGACTGCAGGGATAATCAAAGTCTCCGCTGCGTGCCCCGTCTTCGATGGCACCGAATATCCCTACTGGAAGAACAAGATGTGGATGCACCTTGAAGCCATTGACGTGGACCTCTGGTTTGTAGTCAAGAACGGCGTTCCCAACACTGGTGAATGTATCACCCCTGCTGATGTCAAGAGGCTCGTTCAATTAGATTCAACGGCCAAGAACATCATCTGTGGTCATCTGACCAAAGGATAGTATGGCCGTGTAAGTGCTCTGGACACGTCAAAGGAAGTTTGGGACTGGCTCTCAAAGGTCAATGAAGGAGTATCTACGCAAAGAGATCAAAGGATCAGCGTCCTTCGCAATCTCTTCAATTGCTTCAAGAGACATGACAATGAGAATGTCCAGCACACTTTTGATCGTCTCACTAACATCACAAATGAGCTTGAAGCACTTGGCGCCACTGAGATCACCAAGCATGAAATCGTCAAGACTCTCCTGAGATCTCTCGACAGCTCATTTGATATCCTTGCCCTGATGATTCAAGAACGCCCTGACTTCAAGCCTCTCGATCCGTCTGATATACTTGAGAGGCTCAACACACATGAGTTCCAGCTATATGAGAAACGTGACATCTATGGTCCCAACTATGGCCGATCTCGCGCCTTAAAGGAAAAAGTTGTTTCTTCATTTGAAGAAGAATCTGACTGCAGTTCTGATGATCCTAAAAACATTGGAAAGGAGCTTGCCATGCTTGTGAAGAAGTTCCAGAAATTCACTAGGAAGAAAGGCTTCAGAAAGTCTTCACGATCCAGCTCAAAAAATGATGAAGCTTCTACTCATGACTACAAGAAGAGAACATGTCATAAGTGCAAGAAACCTGGTCACTACATCTCTAAGTGTCCTTAGTGGGACAATGAGAAGAAGAAGAAGAAGAGCAAGGAATATGATTCCGATGACAAGAAAAAGAAGAAATACTCAAAGTCTTCTTCAAAGTCTTCATCAAAGTATTTATCACACACGAAGAATTCATCTGGCAAGGCTCGCGCATTTGTTGGCAAGGAGATGGATTCCGAGGAAGAGTCTGCTTCTGAAGAGGCGGAGGTGGATTCGGAGGAGGAGTCTGATTCTGGTGCTGCGAGTCTGGTTTTAGCCACTGCCTACGTGGGAAAGTCCATCTTCAACACTGAATACAATGGCCCCATCCCCAACAATGATGATGAGGACGATGACTCTGCTCCCACCTTCTGCTTCGTGGCACGCGGTGCCAAGGTAAAATCACGCGATGCTTACTTTCAAACATCCAGTGAAGATGACTCTGATTGTGAATCAAAACCTAGCTACAAAACACTTGCTAAAATTGCCACTGAACAGCAGAAAGCCATGGAACATATTCAAAAACTGTTAGACAAAAGCGATGACTTGTTGGACACGGAAATGACCTGTTCTCAGTCCTTAATTGAAGACATAAAAAATCTTCATGTTAAGTACAAGGAACTTGAAGGTCTTTATGAATCGCTCTCAAAAACTCATGAAAAGCTTTCCCACGATTACATTCAAAGGAAACGAGAACTTGAGAAATTGAAAGCGGCTCATGAAGATCTTCAAAAGGAGAATGAGTCACTCCGCGCGCAACTTATCAGCTCCACTCACGAAGAGTTTGAACCACCATGTCTAAAATGCATTGAACGTGATAATGCTACATATGTTGCTAAATGTTCTACTGCTGCTACTGTTGCAATGTCTTCAACTACTGATGTGGTAACTAACCCCTCTGCTGAGGTAACCACTACTATTGCTGATGAAAATGCTAGGTTGAAGACTTTGCTTGAAACAGGGATGTACAAAAGCCTCAAAGGGCATCAGACTCTATGTGATGTCCTCAAAAAGCAGATATAGAACCGAAACCCTAGGAAAGAGGGTGTTGGGTTCGACAGGAAAATGAATGTTGATGGTTCATACTGGAAGCCTGAGCAGTATCCCAAAACCACATGGGTTGCTGCAAAGGAACCTTCAGTAGATCCATCTACCTTATCTGGCTTCACTTGTGCGAATCATGTTATCATTGATGAATCCTTTGATGCAAACGATAGATTGTTTAAGAATCAAAATGGTGAAGTGTTTGCCAGGTATATTGGTGCTAACTGCAGGAGGGGAATAATACTCATAAGAATAGGCAGAAAAATTCTTTGATTTATGAATATAGAGGTTTGAAGAAACACGCTCATATTCATGGGTCTGAGTATGGTTTCCCTACAAAACATCCGCGTTAGGGTGACTCAGGTGGGTCCTTTGTCTGTATGAAGCCTTAGGACCATATGAAGCCTTTGGTCTGGGGTTTGTCTTCATCCCAGGAGGTGTCATGATAACGTTTGCTGGAAGTTTCTCAAGACAACCTTTGAGAAGCTTCCAGCCAATACTATCATGACACCTCCTGGGATGAAGACAAACCCCAGACCAAAGGCTTCATACGGTCCTAAGGCTTCATACAGACAAAGGACTCATCTGAGTCACCCTAACACGGATGTTTTGCAGGGAAACCATACTCAGACCCATGAATATGAGCGTGTTTCTTCAAACCGCTATATTCATAAATCAAAGAATTTTTCTGCCTATTCTTATGAGTATTATTCTCCTCCTGCGAGACTGTTTGCTAGGGCTCCAAAGCCAAAATTCTCAGATGCTGCTCTTAGACTCATTGCTTCTAAGCCACCCCTGAAAATGTGGGTGGTTAAGAAGAACTAACTTTCTCTTGCAGGGAAAGGTCTCCAGCCGACAATCAAAGGCTTCTGATGCTATTGCTGGGGACCTAAAACACTTGTAGGGCACAAGATCAAATGCCCAAAATGACTTACTGCTCATACTATTCATGAATCACTTCCTGAACATCTTATCAGTCCTAACTTTCATCTAAAGCTTTCATAATCCACTTATGCATCAAATGTTTATGCTTCATAATGGCTTTTGGTGAAGCCTATCCTCCTAACTGCATTGTAGGGAGTGACACCAAAGTCTTCAGAATGGATTATGGATAGCGGATGCACAAATCATATGACTGGTGATCGGAATCTTCTCATGGACTCAACTTTACGTCCATCTAACAAGAGTCACTTCACATTTGCTGATACTGGTAAAAGCAAAGTGTTGGGTCTAGGTAGAGTTGCAATCTCAAGGGATCAGCACATGGATAAAGTCATGCTTGTTGAATCTCTTGGCTTCAACTTAATGTCTGTCTCAATGCTTTGTGACTTAAACATGATTGTGATCTTTGGTAAATTTCGTTGCCTTGTACTAATGGAATCTGACAAGTCTTTAGTATTTGAAGGATACATAAAAGGTGATCTGTATATGGTAGATTTCTCAGCAGGACCGCAGATGACCGTATGTCTTCTAGCAAAAGCTTCAGAGTGCTGGCTCTGGCATTGGAGGCTAGGACATGCTGGCATGAGGAACTTGCACACTCTCGCAAAGAAGAAGCATGTCATAGGCATCGAGGAAGTCAATTTCAAGAAAGATCATCTATGTGGTGCCTGTGAAGCTGGGAAGATGACTAGAGCCAAGCACCCCTCCAAGACAATCATGACGACATCCAAACCCTTCGAGCTGCTTCACATGGACTTATTTGGCCCTACTCAATACTCCACATTCTCTACCACAACATGTCTCTATGGCTTCGTCATTGTTCATGATTATTCAAGATACACATGGGTGCACATAATACTTTACAAGATTGAAGTGCAAGATGTCTTCAGACGCTTCGCCAACCGTGCCATGAACAACTATGGCATCAAGATCAAGCATATCAGAAGTGACAATGGCACTGAATTCAAGAACACTGGCCTCGATCTTTATCTCGATGAGATGGGAATCACTCATGAATTCTCAGCCTCGTATACACCTCAGCAAAATAGGATCGTTGAGCGCAAGAACAGAACTCTAATTGAGATGGCTCGAACGATGCTCGATGAATACAAAACACCAAGAAGATTCTGGCCCGAAGCTATTGATACTGCATGCCATATCATCAACCGTGTCTATCTTCACAAGCTTCTGAAGAAAACATCCTATGAACTCCTCACTGGAAAGAAGCCTAATGTAAGTTACTTCAGAGTTTTTGGAGCTAAGTGCTGGATCATGGATCCTCATCACAAGTCAAAATTTGCACCCAAAGCACATGAAGGCTTCATACTCGGATATGGAAAGGATTCACATTCCTAGAGAGTCTTCAACATTTTTCTCTATAAAACTGTTGAAACTATGGATGTGCGATTTGATGAGACAAATGGTTCACAAAGAGAGTCCCTACCAAATGTGCTAGATGAAGCTTCACCAAATGAATCTATCAAGCTAATGGGAACTGGTGAGATCATGCCTTCTGAAGCACAACCTGACGAGGAACTAATCATCTCTGCTCCAAATGAACCTGACGACAATAATCAGCCTGAAGACAACACTCCTGATGAAGACAATGTACAGCAAGAGCAAAATCTTCGTCCAGCTCATCCTCATGTTGCAAATGAAGTACAAGTTGAAAAGATAATTGATAGCATAAATGCTCCTGGTCCACTGCCTCCCTCAAGAGCAACACAGCTTGCAAATTTCTGTGGGCACTTTGCTTTTGTCTCAATATCTGAACCCAAGAAAGTTGCTGAAGCTTTTATGGAACCTGAATAGATTCAAGCAATGCAAGAAGAGCTTCAACAGTTTGATCTGAACAATGTGTGGGAACTTGTCAAGCGTCCTGATCCTCGCAAGCCCAACATAATAGGCACAAAATGGATCTATCGCAACAAGCAAGATGAGCATGGTCCAGTGGTCAGAAACAAAGCTCATCTCGTTGCTCAAGGATACACTCAAGTTGAAGGGATTGACTTCGATGAAACATTTGCTCCTATGGCTAGACTTGAAGCTATTCGTATATTGCTAGCCTATGCAAATCATCACAACATACTTCTATATCAAATGGATGTAAAGAGTGCCTTTCTCAATGGAAGAATTGAAGAAGAAGTGTATGTTGCACAACCACCTGGCTTTGAAGACCCAAAACGTCTTGATATGGTATACAAGCTCAATAAGGCACTGTATGGCCTCAAACAAGCGCCTCGTGCTTGGTATGACACACTCAAAGACTTCCTGAAGAGCAAAGGCTTCAAACCTGGATCCCTAGACCCCACAATCTTCATGAAGACATATGATGATGAGCTATTTGTCTGCCAAATCTATGTGGATGACATTATCTTCGGCTGCACGGACAAGAAATACAGTGATGAGTTTGGTCACATGATGCAAGAGCAATATCAAATGTCCATGATGGGTGAGCTGAAGTTCTTCCTTGTTCTTCAAATTCGTCAGCAAATCAACGGCATCTTCATATCTCAAGAGAAGTACCTCAAAGATTGCCTGAAAAAGTTTGGAATGCAAGACTTCAAAGGGTACTCGACGCCAATGCCTGCTAAACATCATCTAGGTCCCGACGCCAATGGTAAAGAGTTTGATCAACGGGTGTACCGCTCCATGATTGGTTCTTTACTTTATTTATGTGCATCTAGGCCAGATATTATGCTTAGTGTTTGCATGTGTGCTCGATATCAAGCGGCACCAAAGGAGTCACATCACTTAGCTGTGAAGCGAATACTTCGATAGTTGGCTTACACCCCATCACTAGGATTATGGTATCCAAAGGGCTCAGAGTTTGATCTAGTAGGATTTTCAGATGCTGATTATGTTGGTGACAAAGTTGATCTCAAGTCCACATCAGGCACATGTCACTTTCTAGGACGATCACTTGTCTATTGGTCTTCAAAGAAGTAGAACTGTGTATCACTCTCCACTGCTGAATCTGAATACATTGCTGCCGGATCTTGTTGCGCTCAGCTTCTCTGGATGAAGCAAACACTCAAGGACTATGGAGTCCATCTGAAGCATGTGCCACTGTACTGTGATAATGAAAGCGCCATCAAGACTGCCAACAACCCAGTTTAGGACTCGAAGACAAAGCACATTGAAATTCGTCATCACTTTCTCAGAGATCATGTTATGAAGGAAGATATTGATATCATACACGTCAACACTGAAGAGCAACTGGCAGATATCTTCACAAAGCCCTTGGATGAGAAAAGGTTTTGCAAGTTGCGGTGTGAGCTAAATATCTTAGAATCCTCTAATGTCTTGTAATCAGGCACACATCCTAACACTTATGCATATTGATGACTTAGATGTGCAACACACGAAGTAAATTATATCTTCAATCAATGAAGACTTACATTCTAAGTGTGAATACATTAACATGGAATTTGACTTCGGAGCGCCACGATAATTGTGCGCCGTGTCTGGGTCTAATACTTCCTATACGGTGGGTAACGCCATCACCAAATTCTTGTTTGAAGTGTTTCTCGTGGCGTTACATTTGCAAAGTCTTCGCGCTTGGTTTATCTTCATATAGGACATATATATATATATATATATATATATATATATATATATATATATATATATATAGAATTGTGTTCTATCCTCAACAGCATTCACTTATAGCTATGTCTTCGTATTTTAATCTTTTGGACTAAGTGAATGTGATCAGACCCTAACCTCTATATGCTTCTCATCTCACACTCTGTCTATCCAAATCATATGCATTCTGTTGAAACTGTCGAATATCTTCTCTGCGTCCTTGTCAGCAGAAGATACGGAGACAAACTTTAAATCTGATTTTAATGCTCCATCCGTTATGCCTGAAACCCGGAGAAGCCGGAACGACCACTCCGACAGTCGTGGTGTAAGTGGGATCGTGGGAGAACTCCCAATGCGTTACGTGACCGCCATGTGTCACTCATACGTGAACCGTCAGGGGCACCTGAGTAATTACACTGTGCCGTCTCCCATGCCTATAAATGCACGTCCCATCACGGTCAAAAGCTCTTCTATCACCTCTCCACCTCGACCAACCCTAGCGCCTCCGCTAGCTTTCGACGACGCCGACGATGAAGCGCTTCGCTGCCGCAACTTTGTTGACGCCGTCCTCACGCCGGCCGCGGACATCTTCTACTCCACCGTCACCGTAGCTATCCTCCATCGCCAAGTTAGGGCACGGAAGATCGAACTGCTGGGCATCCAACTCCTCTCCGTCTAAGCAGTTCATGGTGTGAGTTTTTGCAGCGTCACATTCACTCCCCTGAAGACAGTTCCTGTCTGACCAGCAGACCGAAGCATTTGCCTGTTTTGAAGCCATTCAGTTTGAAGCCCTTCAGGTTGAAGCAAATGGCAACTGACAAGACAATAAGAAAGGGTAGCAGACAGTGCCGTGGCAACACCTCCATTGATTTGCCTCCTGATCTCATTGAGATATACAAGACTGATCCTGAGGAAGATTATAATTAGAGGAAGACTCGAATCCAATTGATTCGAAGATACTGGGCTGAACAGTGGTTCAAGTATAGGTTCGTGACCCAAGAGTATGCTGAGAAGAACGCCATCAAGCATCCATGGGGAGATATCACTTACAAAAATCTTCCCCCCAAGACTCGTGCTGAAGCCATTGCACAAGGCTTCTATCCTTGCATGGTCAGAGGACCTCAGCCTGCTGATGCTGATCCAAGCTCTCTGCTCTGGTGTCGCGACGAAAATCTGTTCAAGCGTAATCTTCAGTACGCCAAGAACTCGGCCAAAGAGAACAAGAAGCATTGGGGATTAGACTTCAATCCTGGCCCCTCTACGCCCCACGCTGATGGCACGCGCGAAGCTGAACCAAATCTGGTTGGGCCCTTCTACAACTTAGGAGGCCTCATCAGTCACATAAGGGTTCAAGGGGCGGATGTGGATCAGCTTGAAGCAGATGCAGATTCTGAAAAAGCACCTGCATCACCAAAGCCCAAGAAGAAGAAATCAAAGGCTTCGAAGACCACTCCTCCAACTGCTTCTAGAGTGAAGCCTTTGGCCACTGCTCCACTTGCACCAAGTGTGCAATCTGAGGAACACTCTCGTATCTCCAAGAGCAGACAGCTGAAGAGGAAGCCATCACGCAACCCCAGTCCAGCTCTCACTCCTGATGCAGTGCTGAAGACTGCCAATGATGCCCTTGATATCTCAAGTGATGAAGATCTTGGTGATGATGCTCTGGAGCTATTGATCAAGAGCAAGCAAGATGCTGAAATCTTCAATGATTTGCCGCTCTTTGACGTTGAAGTGCTCAATAACTTCATTGATGAATGGTTTGACAGACCCAACCTGAGCTTCGACGATCTTCAACTTCCAGTTGGCCTCAGCGTCTCTTTCCATGGCGCTATTGCTTCTGAGCTGGCTCTGGCTCAGAGAATTGTTGAGCTAAAGTAAAAGATAGACTATGAAAAGGATCAGTTCAAGAAGCATGTGGACAAGCTCAGTGTGCAAGAGATTCAAAACTTCAAGGTTATGATGCATGAGCTCAAGGAAGCCTTTCGCCAGTGGTGTGAAGAAGCCAAAGGTTCTCGTGAGCGAATCAAGGACTTGGCTGCCAAATGCGTTCTAGCGTTCAATGAAGCTGAAAAGCGCAAGGCTCTTGGGCGTCCTGGCATTGACCCACGGATGGCTGCCAAGAAGAAGAAGAAGCAACCTGTGTTTGAAGCTGAAGAATCTGGGCAGGAAATGCCTCGCATAGTCTTCCCTTCTAGCATGACTGATACGAAGCCTAAGGCAACCCCAACCGCTTCAAAGCTCAAGAAGACTAAGGTGGCTGAAGCTGAAGCTCGCAAGCGCGAGCAATCTACTGATGAAGCTCCACCCACCAAGAAGCGCAAGACCAAGAAGGATAAGGCTGCTTCCAAAGAGCCTATCTTTGTCGAGCCAATCTCTGTTGCTCGCCCTGCATCTGCCCAGAGAGAACGTCGTCTGACTGTTCATGAGCCTGCTCCCACAGAGGCTGAAGACATTCCAGCTGTTGACCCCACCACAGCTGAAGACATTGGTCCTCAAGACAATGTTGACGATGATGAAGTCCTTCCTCAGATCGAATACAACGTTGAATCCTCGCCTGTTCTCACGAACAGCGAACGCATCAGCATTGGTCGTCCATTGACGCAAATTGCATAGGATGACTCGTGGGCTGATCACCCACAGGATACACCAGCCACACCTCTGCAAACTAAAGACACCAGTACGGTGCTTGAAGATGAAGACTTTGAGGCCCAACAACCTCCATCCCCTCAGGCGTCGCCAGCTTTCCGCAGGCTTCGCAAAGAACCAAGGCCTCAAGTCGTCGCCCTAAGTGTTCCTGAAGGAGTAGAGCAACCATCTGCACCTGATGCTGCTCCTACTGTGAACCCCTCAGAATCTGAAGACAAAGCGGCTGAAGATATTCTGGCTGCATCAGCCGAAGAAGAACCACCCCAAGGAGAAGAACAACCCCAAGTTGACGAGGAACATACTGCCACACCCCCTGTTCTCGAGGAGAACGTGTCCAACCCTCCAGCTCCTGAAGTGGAGGCTACAAATTCAGAGGCTGCCACCACCAACACCGAAGCCAATGACGTGGTCATGGCTGAAGCTAATGTGGCACCTGAAGACACAGTGGCGCCTGAAGTGACTGCTCTTGAAGCCAGTGCTGTGCCTGAAGCTAGTGTTGCGCCTGACGCCAATGCTGCACCTGAAGCAAATCTGTAGCTTGAAGATAATGCCTCTGCTCCTGTTCCGCCTCCACGGCCCCACACCATTGAGCAAGTATACAACAAGGATGATCAGCTTGTTACTGTCCGGTGGCCCATTCTGATTCCGCCACCTACCACTGAATCGCGTGCTGCTGGTCCTCAGTTTGATCATCATGTTGCTCACAGGCCCCAAGTTCAGAAGCCTAAGCCAAGACTGCCAAGGTTTCCAGGTATTGCAACCTCTTCAGGGTCATTCAATGCAAATAGCTTCACTGCGCACAACACCTTCTTTGACAGCGCCAAGAACCCATATTCCAAGCCAAGAATATCATCAGATAGGTTTGGGAGCTATCAGTAGCGCAGCTACTACTCAAGAGTACTCTATGATCAAGGGCGCATTTTCCCTCATATGCGTCTTGACACTGAAGCCATTGCTGGTCTGCCTTGCCTGGAGGAAGCTCTTGACTGCTTCCGTGATGCTTGCCTACTCAATTTTGTTACAGACAAAGAGCATTGGAATGAAGAGCTGCTTCTGCAATTTTATGCAACCCTCCACATCCGAGGCTACAACAGGGATCCGAAGACATGGGTCCTTGAGTGGATGACAGGCAATGTGCATCATGAAGCTAAAGCCTTTGATCTCATTGAGCTTACTGTCCTGCCCACTCTAGGAGATCTATATGAGCCTGGCTGTCAATTGCACACTGAAGCCTTGGAGAGTATATTTCAGAAGCGTCAGCCCAACATGAGCCAAATGCTCAGCATGATGAAGCCTCTGCCAAGTGATGCTGAATATCCTAAGGAATTCTTTGTTGAAGACCTAGAGTACCTGCCACGCACCATCTATCATATCATCAGGCGTACTCTATGGCCCGTCAAAGGACATTCTTCATCAGCCAAGCTTGAAGTCACTATGAAGACTTTGGTCTTCTATATCTTCAATGGCATGAGCTTCAATGCTCAAGATTTCTTCATTAGGCAAATGTCTATGTCTGGAGCTGATCTATTTGGTACGAAATTTTATGCCCCTTGGATAATGCGCCTCATCAAGCTGCATTCAGCTGTCACCTATCAGCCCTCTGCTCGCAACCATCAAATTTTCTTGCCTGAGGTTGATCTGCCAGCTGAAGCCATCTACCAAGAGCCTGCCAAAGAGCGAGTTAGTCTTCACAATGCTAATCACGAGAGCTTCACTCAGCAGATTGAAGGGGTTCCAGCAGTCTCACGCGTTTATCCTCTGGCCGGACGTACTCGTCTACCTCAACACGCTGAAACCGAAGCCACTGAAAGCACCATCGCTCAAATGCCTCAGAAGAGATCTCGTGTCTGAATAACCGAGAGCTTCTGGTAGCCCTTCATCAGAAACAGGACAAGCATCACCTCTGGTTAAAGCGTCAGATGCAAAGCCTCTTGGTGGATGTCAATCGCATTCGCAATCTTGCCACCAAGAATGCCTTTGTTGCTCATGAAACATGTCGGAGGTCTTGGAAGAGTTTGACCTTGCTGAGTGCTGAAGCGGATCTTCAAGATGATGGCTTCACAGAGAGATTCAAGTTTGACAACACTCCTCCGAGGACTGCTGTTATGCGTCGAACTCCATCTCTTGAATATTCTGAATACTCCTCCTCCGCTGCAACAATTGACACCAGGGTGATCGATGATCAAGATGATGCTACTTCACCGCCTCCTACTTCAGCGTGCATCGACACTGCACCAACCACTTCTGCACCGCCAAACAACAACACCGACCCTGCATCCTCTTCTACTCCAACTGGGAACGAGTAGAGGCTCTATGTCTTCAAACCTTTTTGGTCCCTACTGATAAAAGGGGGAGAAGCATATGAGTTGATAGTCTTCAAGCGGGTCCATATGGGCGGCGGCTTTATAATTTGCCTAGTGTTTACAACTCTCATTTTGCTACATTCGATTCTTTGAGTTGTAACACTTAAACTGATGGTCGTCTGCTACGTTTTTATGCTACTCTGTAATGCGATGATAAATTCCGCATCTGCTATCTTATATTCCGCACTTAGTCATTATTGCAGACGTCCATTTTTCATTATGCATGTCATTATCTTCGACGTATCAATTATGCATGATGAATTGTCTTCATAAGTTGAAGAGGATCTCCACAAGTACAACCTGCCATGTGCATTTGCATTCAAAGGCAAATCAACAATATGCACATCTTCAGGGGGAGCCTTTTGCTACTTACAAAGACAATACCTTTATCCTTTACAATTTCACATATCTTTATCCCCGTTGAAAACTTCAACCAGTTTGTCATCAATCACCAAAAAGGGGGAGATTGTAAGTGCATCTAGTGCCACCCCTAGTTGGTTTTGGTGTATTGACGACAAACTTGGTTGAGGGACTAATGGGTTTGTGAGAATTGCAGGATAACACAGGTAGTAGTCCCTCATTGATTCGGTTAACCTACCGAAGATGACCCCTAAAAATGTATGAAGACATTGATATCAGTGGTGCTATATGAAGATAATCATATTGAAGACTATGACATGAGAAGACATTGTGTGAAGACTATGCAGAGCAAAGACGTAGATGTTTCGTTGTTTCCTTTTCTTCTTTGTTGAGTCATAGGAACCACCGTACTCTTAAGTGGGTCCAAGTGAACTAAGTTAGAGTGACTGAAGTGAAGCTCAACCAAATCCTATGTCTTCGAGCGAAGACTATGAGAGGAAATCTTATCCAGAGGCGGATGAGTCAGCTTTACTTGGAGCTCAAGTAAAGTTTTGGTGTGTGTTTGAAATCTGATCGTTGGAACACGTGTCAGTTCCTTAGTGACCCAGGGTCATATCGGACAAATCAGGTCGGGTTGCCTAGTGGCAATAAATAGCCCACCCCCTACACCATAAATTGGTGGCTGCTCAGAGTTATTGCACGGCTTTTGTCGTTTGAGAGCAACCCACCTCCGAAGCATTTGAGAGAGAAATCCTTGGGAGGACAAAGCCCAAACACCCAGAGCCAAAGAGTGTTAGGCATCATTGAAGTCTTTCTGTCTGTGTGACCTGAAGACTTATTACACTTGAGGACTGTGTTTCCTCCAGCCGGTTAGGCGTCGCGTTCTGAGCATCCAAGAGTCATTGTGGATCGCCGGTGAACGAAGTCTGTGAAGGTTTGGAAGTCTACTTTGAATACTTACCACAGTGATTGGGCGAGGACTAGGTGTCCTTAGCTCATGGGGAACAAGGTGAAGATGCGGTCTTCTGAGTTAAATCTTAGCCTCCCTAACCAGACGTACAGTTGTCACATCAACTGGAACTGGTCTAACAAATCACTGTCTTCCTCGAGCTACTGGTTCTATCCTTCCCTTCCTTTTACTTACTGCTATACGTTGTGAAGTCATTGCATGCTTGCCTTATCTGATTGTCTTCACTGAGTATCTACTTGTTGTGATTGGCTTCATTCCTTCTTCCTTTATGATCACTACTGCCTAGTTGCTATTAGTCTTCATGATTTCACTTCATTGAATACATGACTATGGCTTATCAAGTGTAGTCCACTTTCCGCTGCATACTAATAGGCTTGAGCTTATCGTTTGTCTTCAAAACTAGCATGTTTTGAAGCATTTCATAAAAATCGCCTATTCACCCCCCTCTAGTCGATATACCGCACTTTCACTTACAGGGACCGGGCTAGCTAGGAAGTTAAAAGTACTTCTAGGGTTGTGTCTTGTGGAAAATTTGATGCACGGGGGGGGGG
>LR738713.1:273844237-273890605 GCA_902687465.1 Secale cereale | reverse complement strand
CCCTCCCCCGCTCCACCGACATTACTGTTTGATGATATTTTTAAAAAAATTATTATTGTCTTATAAAAAAATATTACTGTTATGATTTAAACAAGTTTGAACATATTTAAACACAAATAAGTATCAAACAACATTTTAAATACATAAAAAAATTGTGGAGCCTGGGAATCGAACCCAGGACCTCCTGGTGTGAGAACTGGCTGCTCACCAGTCGAGCTAGTAGAGGGGACATGATGTGGATTAGGTCAGGTGGAAGATAACCTGTTGGCTCGAGCAGAAAAAATAAATACTAATGGCGCACCAGGGCGAGGTGCGCCATTAGTACGGAGGTACTTATGGCGCACCGAGGGGTGGTGCACCATTAGTATTGTGCCGCCCCCATCCATATTCCTCCCCGGCCCAAATTAACCTATCCCCTCTCTCTCCCTCGCCCACCCTCGATCCCCTTCCCCTCTACTCTCTCCCGACGCCGCCCTCCCCGCGCAACCCCGACGCCGCCCTCCCCGCGCAACTCCGAGGCCATGCTCCCCCCGGCCCGCTTCGACACTGCCTCCCCGTCCCCGACGCGCGCCGCCTTCCCGTGGAGCCCCGGCGCCACGCCCCCGAGCCCTAGCGCTCGCCGCCGCCCGTCTTCCACGGTCTTCTGCTCCTCCGCTCCTCCGCTCCCACGGTCGCCGTCGATGAAGGATCTGTCCTCCTCAAGGTTTGGCCTTCTCCCCATCCCCTTCCACTCCCATCTGCTCTCTCTCAAGGAAACGTGTAGGCAGAAGTAGGTCTCGGTCGGTGATGAGACCAACAGCAGCAAGCAGCAAGCAGCATTAGTAGTGTTTAAAAAAAGTTAATTTGATTGATTTTGTCACTAGTACTTCCTCCGCTTCCTAAATATAGGTCTTTCAAGATATTCTTAGAGTGTAGATTCACATGTTTTGCTTCGTACGTACAGTAGTTGTTCATATTGAAATCTGTAAAGAGGCTTGTATTTACAATCGGAGGGAGTAGTAAGTAGGAGCAGTAGTGGTGTAGCTACTTTGGGCTGTGTGATGCTGATGCTGTTTTCATGGGCGTCAAGTTGATGAGACTCTCAAAGTTGTGATGATTTGAGATGGTGTTTTTGGATGCCGTGCCTTAGACTAGAGTTAGAGGGCAGCAGCGTAAGCTTGAAAGTTCCCCTCACGTGATTGATGATAAAAAAGAGAGAGGAAAAAGCGAGTCGATCCATGCCATTGCCAGCAGTCTGCGTTTCAGTTATCTTAGTTGCATCTGCATGATGATTTTTTTTTTTTGCATATCACCGATGCAAAACAATATTTCCTTTGCAAAAGATGGCTGTATTTTTGGGAACTTGTTGCATAAAGTTTTGAGCAATCACACAGGCAGCAGTGTTTATTCTTGGCATATTCATGCATTATTCTACCTAGTGTTATGATGTAAAGAAGCCGATAGAAGTGCGGACGGAAGTTACAAATCTTTGTCATTGGAACGAGGTGACATCGTACATCGGGTTGTGACTGTGTGAAGTTTATCGGCAGCAAGTCCTGCTAGTCTTTTGTGCTACACAGGCATACGACGGTACGCATATGCTGCGTTTTTTAATAGTGTGGGAAACGTGTACTTTGCAAAGCTTAACACTATGTGGTGGTTTTGGTGATACTTTGGAATCGACCATAGATTTGGCATTTTCATGCGCTGGTGAAGATTTTGTAAGATTTTCGTGTGGTCTTTTGACAGATTGCTGACTTTTGTGCACAGTGAAACCAAGAGAGCTTTCTATTATTTACTCCTAGTTTGGAAGTAATTGAAACATTAGATTAAAATAGTTTACTTCCCCTAGGATGCTATTGAGAGCATCTACAACTTGACTGGCAAATTTGGCCCACTAAGAGCATCTATAACTGCACCCCGTACCCCATACCTGGCAAATTTGGCCCATTAGAAAACATTGGTTTGCAAATCCTGGAGAAACAAACACGGGCTTAGAAATAAGATAAAAGAGACTGACCATGACCATCATCAACATCAAACAAGAGAATGCTTTGAACATTAGAAAGATGACTTTGTTCTAACAAGTAATAGAAAACATGTGTTGTTCTAAGAAGTAATAGAAAGCCTTCACTGAAGAACAATTGAGCACAGTGTAATCCACCTTGGCTATTTTTTGGCATTCCTCAAATGAAAGTTGATTTGATAGAAAATGAGACATTTTTAGGGCCAATGTGAAATGACTAGAAATGGCACTGGAATGACAAGCAAACAGACCACCGCACTGGAATGATAGTTATGGGCGCATGCAAATCAAGGCTTGTTTATTAATCTTGAAAGATGGAGCGTCGATTTTACGTCCATGGTGTAGATGAACAAGTCCACTTATTTTGTGGTCAATTTATTTAGTTAGTTACCAGAGAGAGAGAGAGAGAGGGAGGAGCACATACAAATTTTGCAGCTATGACTTCCTCTGGTAGTATTTTATTGCTTATTTAAACCATGTATTGCTAGTACAGATCATGTGAGGACACAAGAGACACTCAGCTTTCGATACATCTCCTTGGATGCAACTTAAGCCATCTAGGTCATTGTTGTTATTGAAGGGGGCGGCACAATAACACTCATGTCTTGCTGCCATGCTTAGTTTTTTTATCCATTCTCAGTATTGGCACAGATTCTGTTATTGAAGTTTCATGCTCCGAACTAACACTCAGAATGCACCCATGGTATTATTTTCCAGCTTCTTACCTAGGTGCTTCTGTATTGTGATTATTTTGTTTCGAGGGACTATAAAAATGCTTCCATTTATCAACAGAATTCCGGTTCTGTTTTGAAAGTTGGCGACAGAGAAGATGCATCAGTGTCTTGCTGCCATGCTTAGTTTTTTTATCCATGCTTGGAGTTTCTATTATAAACAAACTTGGAGTTTCCTCCACTTAAATATGCATGCATAATTTGTGAGTTCTAGGACCTTACTCTTTATCTGAATTTTAATTGGTGATGTCAGTAGTTGAAGCCAAGCTTCAGCTTACTCAAATGGTAGGGAGGTCATAGTGTTCCTTTACAAGCATAGTAGAGCATAGTATGGATTCTAATGTTCAACTCTGACTAAACAGGTTCTGCAAACGGTCTTTTACTACACTTGACTGAAGAAGTAGGTGTCTGCTATATCCTGCACTTGAGGTGAGTTGTGTTCTCAGGTTTACATTGCAATGGGCACTCTTCTTGTAAACACAAATTCAGATTTATATACTATATGCTGGCATGACTGTTTTTATTAGGCAGGACAGTGCAGTAGTTGATGTATCTTGGGTTGATTATAAAGTTTCTTGGGTTTAATATTACCCAGAATGATGATGTATCAATGTAGCATTAGCATATGATCCAAGTGCTAGTACTGCTAGTAAATAGCTAATACAGTTAATGAAGAAGAAAAAAGACTGCTAGTACAGTTAATGAAGAAGAAAAACAACTGCTATTACTGCTAGTTCATTTTTCCTTAGGTTAATATAAAAATGTCAAGTGTATATATATTTGAAAATGATTGCTGCTAGATGTTAATTTGCTGGTACTAGCTAGAATTTGGCACTGAAAAGCAAAAGCAAAAGCTAATTAACTGCTGGGTAATAACACTGGTACTAGGTAGCTAAAATATGTGTTCTGAAACACTGAGAGAAGAAACACTTACTACATACATATGCTCAAGAAACACTTACTAACCAGAAAAGGTTTTGACTTGAAATGTTAATAGCACAGCACCTCAATCTGTTAGTATTTGTCTGCATTTTCTCACATTCTTCTTGTATCTGATCCAGTATTGCTTGTAGTGGCTTGTCCAAAATATTGAATGATACTTCTTGGAGATGCATATATTGTTTCACCTCTTCACATGCCAATGTATTTTCCATGTTGTGATGGAGGCCTTTTTTGCCTTGTCCACCCGAGAGGCCCTTGAATTTGCTGGAATGTCGATTAACTTCCGTTCCGGCAAATTCGGGTACTCCATATGTCCTATTTTCAGCAAAGGTCATGCTGAAATTTTCCGTGAATTTTAGCATGACTTTGCTAAAAATAGGACATATGGGGTACTTGTGACTAATGCATGGGCCGGGGTATCTTAGTAGTTAATTAAGTAGGATCAAGTGCCCCTTTATTATAGCTGCATTAAACCATAGGCGGCAATAGAGCCAAGTGATTAGGCCCAACTTAGAATTCTCCTTCCCAGCTTAGCTTTTAGGATGCCTCGGTCTCGACAAACCATAAATTATAAAACCTTGGCTTTTAGGGTGCCTCGGTGTCGATAAAAACCGAAATGATGAAAGCTTAGGCTTTTAGGGTGCCTCGGCGTCGAAAGACCCTCAATGATAAAAGCTTAGCTTTTAGGATGCCTCGGTGTCGACAAACCCTAAATGATGAGACCATGATCTTGTTCCTTGACAATAACCAACTTTTTGACCAAACTTTGTTCCTATTTAGAGAGAAACATGGCCAACAACGATGAGGCCGGGGTTCGGGCGGCAAGGCATTCTGGGAGCTGTCCCAGGAGATGGAGGAACAACCTCACTTGTATGAGGACGCCGCCTTCCCCACCGATCCTGAGACCACTGATGGTACCGCCGAGGATGACCCCACTGATGCCACCACTAATGGTGCCGCCAAGGATGCCACCACTGATGATGGCGGCGCACGCACAGATGGCAGCCAACCGAAGAGGCAACGAAAGGACCGGCGCCCGACCGTGCTCCGCACCCTCAAGGAGGAAGTTACTGAAGTGGACTCCGACGGAAATCCAACGGTGCCCGAACGAATAGTCAAGGGGTACTCGCTTCAGCTTGGGTGCATTCTCCGGAGCACCGTCTCGATCAACACAGAGAGCCTGAGGCATCCTGACCGAGGGAATTTGTGCAACCTCCTCTTCACAAAGCTGCACGAACGATACAAGTTCCCCGCTGAGTTTGAAAACACAAGCCTCAAAGGGAATAAAGTGAACAATGCTGCCCTCACGAAGATGAGCAAGGCCCTGTCTACTTGGAAAAGCAATGTGAAGAGAATGATCGAGAAAGGTGAGAGTTATGAGAAGATCAAGGAGAAAAATCCTTCGATCACCGAAGATGGCTACAGCGACTTCAAGATCAATTGCTCGAGCACCGCAAACTCCGAATCAAGTCAGTGGGGGAAAGAAATGCGGGAGCTGAACTTAGGGGAACACACACTCGGTCCTGGCGGTTACAGAGTGGCGGAGCCTATATGGGACAAGGAGGGGGCGGACCGTGCCGAGCAAGGCCTACCGCCCCTCTTCGATAAATACGGTGACAAGCAGACCAGGAACTTTGTCAGGGCCCGGTACAAGAAGGACCCGGAAACAAAGGAGCTTACCACGGATCCGAAGACCAGGGCGCTTGAGCTTGTTCTGGTAAGGAATACACCCCCGCGTAATTAGCTCCATATGGTTGCAATCTAATTAATGAAGCCAAATTTCTAAATGGTTCACATTCCTTCCGCAGGCGACTGAAAGCAGTAGATCGGGGTCGACTAAGAGCAACCCTTGGGACACGACTCTAAATAGGGCGTTGAATGTAATGAAGAACAAGGATAAGCTCAGTAAGCCGACGCCAGCTGGTCGTGTGGCCGGCAAAGGCTTGTCGACAAAATGGTCGTCATACTATAACGCTGGTGGGCGAAAGGAGAAAAAGACCAGCTCGGAAAGAAAGGCGCGCGAGGTTCAAAAACTAAAGGCACAGGTGGCGCGGATTCCGGAGATTGTCTAAGAGCAAGTGCAACAACAGCTCGGAGGGACGATCACCGCCATTGTGCCTACCTTGATCGAGGGGTTGAGTGCATGGATTGTGGGCGGCCAACAGGGGCCGCCCCCGATTCCTAGCTTCACGGCCAGCAACTCGCAGAACATGATGGCGGGGCCATTGGTGTCTCCGGCGGAGGCGGCATTGGTGTCTCTGACGCCGGCACGGGAGCTTAATGCACCCGGTTGTACGCCGGCCGGCACCTCTGCAACAAACGGCCCCTCCGTCAACTGCACGCCCGCTGTTGGCGGTGCCTCGACATTAGCCGAGCTCGACGCCATCATCACGGTAACTAATTAAGCCTCTCTCGGCCGAGGACTTCATCTCCTTGCCTTTGACTAGGCATCCCTGACGCCCTACATGTTTTCGCAGGGCGCCGCCGACGTTCCGTGCACTCTCCTGCACTTCGTGAACAACGAGTTGGTCGATGTCACCAAGGGCAAAATCGTTCAACCGGACAACCCCTTATTCCACGGTACCCAGATGCCACCCAACTTGTTTAGCGTTCAACTGGTTCGGGTGCTGCCAGGCTGCGACGAGGTGTTACCTCCGATTTGACCCGTCGGGGCCGACGATGATGACGTGATGACCCTCAGCGCCTGCCTGAGCTGGCCCCTGCTTTGGCCGAAGGGCCATATTTGTTTGGGGGCGGGGGACACCACCCCAAAGACAACACCACCAGTCGTGCCGGCGCCAAGTCGGCCCCATGGCAAGACCGCCGCAACGGTGCCGGACATCCCTATGCCACTGGATCCAAACATGCATATGGCACAGGATCAGAACGACGACGACGACGATGCATTTGCCAACGTCGATCAGTACTTTGCCGATCATGGGTACGGTGGCAACTTCATGGGGCCTCCTTCTCAAGAACCCAACCCAACAAAAGACATGCGCGATCTAGCTGGTACTGCGGAGAAGCCAAGTTGCAACAGGCGTTGTCTGCCATTCAGCTCTCAGGAGACGCCTCCAGCTGCCGACTTCACCGAGCCTCATATAGGCGAGGTGCGAAATATTATTAGCCCCAACACACTCAAGAAGGCGGTTTGTGAGCAGAACTCGGTCCCATTACAGGAGAAGAAGAAGGCACGCAAAACAAAGACTAACAAGGGTGCGAGCCAGCCGGCACCGAGTACGATCCGTGCTCAGGACGGGCCACCTTCACCTGAGGATGTAATGAGGAGGGTGCATGTGGCGGGTAGGCCGATGCTACCGAGAAATATGCTCGATGCTGCAACCGGTGCTATGCGGAGTCTGCATGACAGTGTTCTTTCTTTGGAGAAGCGGCGTCTCAGAGAGAAGGATGTGGCATACCCGGTTTTCGCGGCCAAGGTGCCAGAGGGCAAGGGCTTTGTGGATAACTCCATCGGGGGTACGATCATCCTGCGGTTTGATGACATCCATGCTATGTTGAACCTTCATCCGCTGCACTACACCTTCGTTCGGCTATTTTCGCTGAGTATGGAGATGCGGATCATTCGCGACAAGACCCCGGACATCGTGATAGTCGACTCCTTCTACATGCGTGCCAAGATCTTGGGCAGCGCTCGGGACTGGCAAGTCGCGAGTTCTTACCTCGAAGGCATCATTCTGGCAAACCGAGATAAGGATAACTTCCTCGTACCTTACTTTCCCGAGTAAGTCCTCCCCTCAACCACCCCGTAACATAGGAATTCTTAGATTTCGATCGTTTTTCTTTTAACATTCCGTGTTTTCTGCAGTGACACACATTGCACGCTCATCCTCCTAAGCCCCAAATATTCCATGGCCACGTATTTCGACCCGGACCGTCAGTCGAACGTAGACTACACAAATGTCAAGAAGGTTCTTGATGATGTTCTCCCCGGCTACGCTAAATCTGGAGGCACCTTCACCAGGACAGTTTGTAAGTACGGCAAGCACGTGTTCTCCCACAATACGATGTTCTGCTGCGTCAAGCAGCCGCCTGGCGGTCAGAAGGGTGCCTACTACGCCATCCATCACATGCGGGCGATCGTACGGGGCCATCATCAACTTCTGCTACCGAGTAAACTCAAAGATTGGGCCGCGAGCGTGTCGGCAATCCAGGACGCGGACATCAGACAAGAATTCTTTCGCATCTAGTCGGAGTTTGCGGAAATCATCCATCAAGATGTCCTTCGTACCTCGGGGCAGTTCTACCTCAGAAATCAACCGTCCAACAGTGACATCGACACAATGCAACAAATGCAGGCTGACAACGCCCGTGATTTCATGACACCCACGATAGACAGCGGCTTCATCCACGCTCCGGTCCCTTGAGTCGAGTCAAAAGCAGTGATGCTGTGTCTAGTTCTGAAACATCGATTGGCTCATGTTGTAATTAAACTTTAATGAACTTGTAGTATGTCTCTTTGGTTTCGAGAGTCGTTCAACTTAGATGTAATCGATGTTATTAATGTCTTGCTTTTCTCTTTCGATCGTTCTGCTGCATACTTATATATTGCTTATGTATTGTCTGTGAATTGGTACTAACGTTTCATTTGGCTAGTGCATAGCGATGCCGTCGTATGTCATGTACTAGGGTAAGGTTCCCGGAGTCTACGACGACTGGGAGAAGTGTCGGAGACAGGTTCACCGATTCAGCGGTAACAGTTACAAAGGGTACACCACTAGGGCCGAGGCTGAATCTAGATACGCCCGCTATCTAGCGGGAGAGGGGAGGGAGCGTTGGAGGAACCGGATGAAGACGAGTTTCATCGTGATGATGCTCATCGTGATGACCGCAGCTCTCTTCTATGTGATGGTAGTTTAGATGATCGATATCGACTTGTAATGTGAAGACAAACTTGCTACTCGCGGTCTCGAGACTTCTAATATAATGTTCTATCTTTGTTCGGTCTTTTCAATTCGGAGACTAATATGATGAATTGTATTCGGAGACTAATATGATGAATTGTATTCAGAGACTAATCTTCTATTGTATTCGATGAATCTGTTGTTGATGTGTGCTGGCTATATTCTGTCCAATTATACATTTTGTAACCTGTGCAAAAAACAGAAAATAAAAAAATAAAAAAAACCTAATATTCATACTAATGGCGCATCACATCACAGTGCGCCATTAGTATGCCAAAGGATACTAATGGCGCATCATTAAACAGTGCGCCATTACTATGCCGAAGTTACTAATGGCGCATCTTGTTGTTGTGCGCCATTAGTATGCCAAAGCACCTGGGTATACATGGCCCCCAGGGAGGCATACTAATGGTGCACTGCTGTATATACTAATGGCGTATCTGAGGTGCGCCATTAGTATACCAGATACTAATGGCGCACCAGAGGTGCGCCATTAGTAAAATATACTAATGGCGTGGCACTAATGGCGCACCACTAATGCGCCATTAATGGCCAAATTAGGTGCGCCATTAGTAGGCCTTTTCCTAGTAGTGATCCATACATACTGTATTACACAAATAGGACCATTATGGTCAAGACTTGAGTAAATCACTCCAGCGGAAATCTTCAATAACAACTTGGACCCATGCCATCTGCCTGAACCCTACAGGCATTCTGACTGGGAAGCCTCCTAGCTCGCAAGTTCGTCACCAAGAGATCTTCATCATATCCTGTTCTCTCCTGCCTGGCAATAAAATAACCAGTGGCAAGCCAATGAGTACTTTGAATGTACTCGCAAGCAACCCAAGTGTGATGACAGAATAATTATGCATGGCCCTACTGCTAAATTAGCAGTTTTGCGGAAAGCTAGTTTTTCTTATGCAAGTATGATCAACATATAACAAGGGCATGCATGTGTCTGCAACAAGTATTAGGAAGTTACACACATCAACATCGTGAAAGAGTCATGAACAACTCTTGCTCACGCTCATCGTGACTTTCTCGCAATCACATCAATAGATTTACCAAACCGTGTTGTTTTCTAGAAACTTATGGACATAGTCTAAGCAGCACCACCCAACTGTCCTTGACCATGGACACGGCTATTCAAATAGTTTGACACTCTGCAGAGGTTGCACACTTTACCCACGAGATCCGGGGAACTTCCGTGTCATCCACGACCCGCGGTACCTTAAATACCCGGGGTAAGCACCCGATCACTGTCTTTCCCTATGCGATACTAACAAAGAGTCCACTCGATTGGTAGTAACCCCCGTGCCCAACATTTCACATCTCAATAATTGTGGAGACTCGCTCCCATATTCATCACATACCACTGACACGGGGTACCAATGGTGTGTTCGGTGCCCTATAAAACTGTCATGGCCGCCTATCCAAGCATGACCCCGTCCCGAGAGTGACCTCATGTCACTCCCGTCACTAGTAATGCGGGCACCATGCTAGTATCAACCTAGGTAATCAATAATGCCCTTTCCCATATAAGGGTAGAGTGGTTGCGCATGTTTGGTTGGGACGGTAATCACACATAAATCTAATCCATCTCTGTAAACAACACTTTCATCAAGCCTCGGCACACTACTTCTTCACCAAGTAGTGCCCTAGTTCCTCGTCGTCTCCCAGGTGCATTACTGGCACCCACTGGGTCATTTGCAAGTATGTCAAACCACACTTGTTTCTCTGAATGCATAACCCTGACCCATTTGCGTAGCCAACTACTATAGCACACATCTATCTACTCCCACCGGCATAACCCTCATAAGAAGGTAGGGTCATGCACAATGCAAGTATCAACGAGGAAGTGCAGTGGCAAACCATCAAGTGGTTCCACCTCATCATGATTCCGTAGCAACAACATTATGGTACTATATGACATGCATAAAAAGGTTTCTCAAACTTGGTCAAAGGGTTGCTTGCATTGTCCTTCCGAGTCTTCAAACCTTCTGGTCCATCTCCGAGTACTCCGTTTATTTCGTCAACTAACGATGGAAACAATCATAATAAGCAACACAACAAAGCAAAAATAAAAGTGCTCTAAAAATAAGAGTTGGAATTTTCTAGGATACCGCTGGTCATATGAAAAATGACCAAGGTGGTTTCATTGGAGTATGATCAATGGATGGTTTGGCACATTTCAATATGATGGAATCAAGGGGTTTATGGATTTGAAAGAAGTGTACAGAAATATATTTTTGAAAAATGAGCAAAGGCACCTATTTAACAAATCATGATTTTAGAAGCATCTAGGAGTTGGTTTCACTGGATTTGTAGTTCAAATGAATTTCCTAGGATTTTGCAAAGTTGATAAATATGAAGAAATAGGCCATTATTTTGTGGGGTATAGAAAGTATTAATAAAAATGTTCATAAACTAAGTTATGAACTTAGAAGCATCTAGGAATTTGAACCATTGCATTTGGGTCAAATTTGAGCTCTCTGTGATTTTCCAAAGTTTATCTCAGAAATAGAAAAATGACATTTTGATAATTATTTGTGAAGAAAAGGTCTATGGAAAAATGTGCATGTTGCACCAACAGGTAGATCAGGGTTTTAGAAACTCCTAGAAATTTGAATCATCAAATTTGGAATCCATTTGATTTATTTATGGGTTTTTGAAGTCTACTAGAAAAGAAAAAGAAAAAGGGGAAAGGTTTATACCCTTATACAGCGCACTGGGCGAGGCTTAGGGCTGCAGGGTACTGGGCCGGCCCAGCGGCTCAGCCGCGCGAGGGAAGGAGGGGACGTCGAAGGCGCCTCCGCCGAGTGCGCCTCCAGAGGGGAGAGGCGGAAACTGTCGGGGCCGTCTCCACTTAAAATGGACGGGCCCGTGCACTGGCTCGCTGACCTGCGGGTCCCACGCCCACTCTCTCTCCCACCTCCTCCTTCTTCCTCCCGACGGGCAGGAGCAGAGGACAGAAGGCGCGCGTGCCGGCGATGATTCCGGCCGCTCCGCTGCGCCCGGGGCCAGGCCGGTCATCTTGGAGGATGTCCCGTTCCAAGCCGCGCCCAGAGGTGGTCGTGTTGGATGCGGGGAGTGCCAGAGTCGGGCGGAGTGTTGGCCATGGCGGAGACCGGCGATGACGAGGATGGGCGCGGCGACCCGGCGAGATATGGGAGGGAATGGAGACCGGGATGGTTCGGCGGTGGTTGTGAGAGAGCGCTGGGGTGTCTAGGGGGAAAGAGAGTGGCCGAGGCGCTCGAATTCGAGCGATGGTCGGCGGGGAAACTCCGGCCAGGGGAGCGCATGGAGGGCTCATGAGAGGTTAGGCTGGTCCAGGGGGGTGCAAGGGAGAGAGATAGAGCAAAGGAGCGGCGAGAGGCACGGGGGTGGCCTTTAAATAGGCGGACGACGGTCCACCGAGGTCTCGTGCACCGGCGAGCACGTTGTCGTTGCCACGGGTCACGGGGCCGCGCGTGGGGGTGTCTGGGGCGTTCACAGGGGTGGTCTACACCTAGAGAAAGAGAGAGAAGGAGCGGGGATGCGCTAGGGCAGCGCGCTTGTGAGCGTGCTCATTGGAGCTCTCGGTGACCACGGTGCGCGTGCGAGCAGGGGCCGGAGAGAGAGAGGAAGAAGGGGGCCGACCAGCTGCCATGTCCCGGACGTCCAGTGGCCTCGGGGGACACGATCCCAACACCCTAGGCTGTCGGGTGCCTCGGGCAGGACGATGCTACAGTGCGGGAGCACACTGTAGCGCGCTCCAGAGCACCCGTATGGCTGGCATGGCCGTGTCCGCACCGCTCTGGACGCGCCCACTTTGCCCAATGGTGTCTAGGGGGTCAGGGGAAGAGTAAAGAAGTGGGTTGTGGCCTTGGATGCCATGGAGGGCCACTGGAGTGAGGAGGGAGGTGAGAAAGGAGGAGAATGCTGCTGTCCAGAAGAGTAAAATGGGGTTTTCACCCCTCAATCATTGAGCTCTGGCCATGGGGAAGTAACTGGAGGTAGAAGATGACTAGGAGAAGCTGTGGTAAAATGTTGAGCTCAAGTAGAATAGTAAAAGGTGGCAGAACAGTGGTTTTGGTAAAATGGCAGAAGGTGTTTGATGAAGGTTTGGGCAAGCAAAATAACTCCACTTGACATGAGACTTAACAGGATCAAATGGCATATAGAAATAGAGTATTCCACCAAGTTTGAGATCATTTGAAGAAACTTGCCAATGTAACTTTGGTGAACCCTAGAAATCAACAGTAATGGATTTTTCAAGATTAGGTTAATCAAATCATCTCTCCTTGATGCACCACTTGGTGTAGTGTCATCATTTGGGGTTGTGAGCATGTCCACAAAATTTGAGACCCCAAGTAAAAAGTTGGCAATGTAGAGTTGCTCAAATTTGGATATGGTCAAAAAGGGTTTTTGGGGCACTTAGATCAAGTTATCCTTCTCCAAAACTTGTGCCATTAGGCATAGATGCATATTTACATCATTTGAGCATGTGCACCAAGTTTAAGAGCATTTGGACAAGTTTGGCAATGTAAAGTTGCTCAAACTTCAAAGTGGACAGAAATGGTTTTGAGGGGATTAGATGATGTTTCCTTGATCTTCAAGGCATGAGGCTTTTTAATATCATCCAATATGTCATAATTGACATGATATAATTTCCCTGGAATTTTTTGGAGAATATTTCCTTTGTAAATATTTCATAAGCTTGAAATATCCAGAAAGGGTTAATGAAGGATTTGTCCAATATTTTGAACATGACCATGTGTTGAAACTCTTATATATGGACAATATATGTCATATGAGTTTCCCTGAATTTTGGAAAATATTTTTGAAATATTTAAATAATTTTTACCTATTAAAGACCATTTCTGGCCTAAAGAAAAAGCATTTAAATAAAATATAAAAATAAATTTTAAAATTATAATTTTGTGGTTTATGGGAGTCCAATACCTAATAGGATTCAAATATACCTTTTGAAAGATTTTTCACACCCTAAATAAGGTACTTGTAGTGCAAACCTCAATTCAGGGGTTTTTGGAAAACTAATTTTAGAAAATACTATTTGGCCAAAATATTTTTATAAGAAAATACTATACTGGTCTATACACATGGCATGATCATTGGGAAAAGGTTTTGGATCAAGGAGATGAAGTATAAGAGTTGGAGGATTTATTTAATTTTTAGAGCACTAGCAAACAGCAGACAACTCAAATCAAGCAATGTCCAAAACACTCAAAAGTTTTTGTCAATCCACATTTTTAGCATGATTATTAGCTTAAGTGTTGTGGCATGAAAATCAGGGTGTGACAGTTTTGCCGGCAATCTACGGTGCCCTGGTGTTTTAAATTCATTCCCATTTCTCGCATGGGACCTAAGCATGCAACCAAAAACACAGATTTGAATTTTCAACCAATTTATATGTAGTAGAGCTTGTGCATGTAGTTCAAATTTGAATTATGCACATAAATGTATTGAAAACTCAATTAATGCATAGAAATGTCCAAAGGAACCCCGAAAAAGTCGAGACAATTGACACAACACTCCTCTTGTTCTATGTTGACACTAGGACACAATTTGAACCCGAGAAGAGGCAACGGATATCGTTTCGTCCAAAAAGGTGAAACGTTCCCGAAACCATCGCACTTGTTGTGAGAAGTTCTGGTATGTGAGAAGCATATCCCCAAACCTACCCCAAATGGGACAATTTTTTTACCACGGCATGTTGATGCTGCTCCATGATACTATGCCAAGTTTCATGAATTTTAGATGAGCTCTTGATTTACTAGAATTTTAAAACCAAGTATCTCAATGTTTGCGGCCGAGTGGCGGTGGCAGGGTGCTAGACATTCATTCCCATTTCTTGCATGGGACCCAAGCATGCAACCAAGGACACATATTTGAATTTTCAACCAATTTATATGCATTAGAGCATGTGCACGTAGTTCAAATTTGAATTATGGACATAAATGCATTGAAAACTCAATTACTACATTAAAATGTGAAAATGAACCCCGAAAAATCAAAAAAATTGACACAACACTCCTGTTGTTCTATGTTGACACGAGAAATTTTTTGAAAGCAATAATTGGCAATGGATATAGTTCTGTCCCAACAGGTGGGACGTTCCCTATGGAAACCATCATGCTTGTTGTGAGAAGGTTCTGTTTGTGAGAAGAATATACCCAAACCTGCCCCAAATGGGACATAAATTTTACCATAGCATGTTCATGCCGCTCCATGACAGCATGCCAAGTTTCATGAATTTTAGAAGATTTTTGGATTTACTACAATTTCAAAATAAAGTATCTCAATATTTTGCCGGCAATCAACGGTGCCCTGGTGTTTGAAATTCATTCCCATTTCTTGCATGGGACCTAAGCATGCAACCAAGAACACAGATTAGAATTTTCAACCAATTTATAAGTAGTAGAGCTTGTCCATGTAGTTCAAATTTGAATTATGCACATAAAATGCATTGAAAACTCAATTATTGCATACAAATGTCCAAAGGAACCCCAAAAATCAAGACAATTGACACAACACTCCTCTTGTTCTATGTTGACACTAGGAAATAATTTGAAATCGAGAAGAGGCAACGGATATCATTTCGTCCAAAAAGATGAAAAGTTCCCGAAACTATCACACTTGTTGTGAGAAGTTCAGGTTTGTGAGAAGCATATCCCCAAACCTACCGCAAATGGGACAATTTTTTTACCACGGCATGTTGATGCCGCTCCATGATAGTATGCCAGGTTTCATGAATTTTAGACGAGCTTTGGATTTACTAGAATTTAAAAACCATGTATCTCAATGTTTGCTGCCGAGTGGCATGGCAGGGTGCTAGACATTCATTCCCATTTCTTCCATGGGACCCAAGCATGCAACCAAGGACACATATTTGAATTTTCAACCAATTTACATGCATTAGACCATGTGCATATAGTTCAAATTTGAAATATGCACATAAATGCATTGAAAACTCAATTAATGCATTGAAATGTCCAAACGAACCCCAAAAAAATCAAAAATACATTGACACAACACTCCTGTTGTTCCATGTTGACACGAGAAATTTTTTGAAAGCAATATGAGGCAATGGATATTGTTTCGTCCCGACAGGTGGGACGTTACCTACCGAAACCTTCATGCTTGTTGTGAGAAGCTCTTGTTTGTGAGAAGCATATACCCAAACCTGCCCCAAATGGGACAAAAAAATTACCACGGCATGTTGATGCCGCTCCATGATAGCATGCCAAGTTTCATGAATTTCAAACGAGTTTTGGATTTACTACAATTTAAAAATAAAGTATCTCAACATTTTGCCGGCAATCAACGGTGCCCTGGTGTTTGAAATTCATTCCCATTTCTTGCATGGGACCTAAGCATGCAACCAAGAACAGAGATTTGGATTTTCAACCAATTTATATGTAGTAGAGCTTGTGCATGTAGTTTAAATTTGAATCGTGCACATAAATGCATTTAAAGCCCAATTAATGCATAAAACTGTCCAAAGGAACCCCGAAAAATCAAGACAATTGACACAACACTCCTCTTGTTCTATGTTGACACTAGGAAACAATTTGAAATCGAGAAGAGGCAACTGATATCGTTTCGTCCAAAAAGTTTAATTGTTCCCGAAACCATCACACTTGTTGTGAGAAGTTCTGGTTTGTGAGAATCATATCCCCAAACCTACCCCAAATGGGACAATTTTTTTACCACGGCATGTTGATGCCGCTCCATGATAGTATGTCAAGTTTCATGATTTTAGACGAGCTTTGGATTTACTAGAATTTAAAAACCAGGTATCTCAATGTTTGCGGCCGAGTGGCGTGGTAGGGTACCAAACATTCATTCCCATTTCTTGCATGGGACCCAAGGATGCAACCAAGGACACATATTCAAATTTTCAATCAATTTATATGCATTAGAGCATGTGCATGTAGTTCAAATTTGAATTATGCACATAAATGCATTGAAAACTCAATTAATGCATTAAAATGTCCAAACGGACCCCGAAAAATCAAGAAAATTGACACAACACTCCTGTTGTTCTATGTTGACACGAGAAATTTTTTGAAAGCAATAAGAGGCAATGGATATCGTTTCGTCCCGACAAGTGGGACATTCCCTTCCGAAACCATCATGCTTGTTGTGAGAAGCTCCTATTTGTGAGAAGCATATACCCAAACCTGCCCCAAATGGGACAAAAAATTTACCACGGCATGTTGATGCCGCTCCATGATAGCATGCCAAGTTTCATGAATTTCAAACGAGTTTTGGATTTACTACAATTTAAAAATAAAGTATCTCAACATTTTGCCGGCAATCAACGGTGCCCTGGTGTTTGAAATTCATTCCCATTTCTTGCATGGGACCTAAGCATGCAACCAAGAACACAGATTTGGATTTTCAACCAATTTCTATTTAGTAGAGCTTGTGCATGTAGTTCAAATTTGAATTATGCACATAAATGCAATGAAAGCTCAATTAATGCATAAAAATGTCCAAAGGAATCCCGAAAAATCAAGACAATTGACACAACACTCCTCTTGTTCTATGTTGACACTAGGAAACAATTTGAAATCGAGAAGAGGCAACTGATATCGTTTCGTCCAAAAAGGTTAATCGTTCCCGAAACCATCACACTTGTTCTAAGAAGTTCTAGTTTGTGAGAATCATATCCCAAAATCTACCCCAAATGGGACAATTTTTTTACCACGGCATGTTGATGCCGCTCCATGATAGTATGCCAAGTTTCATGAATTTTAGACGAGCTTTGGATTTACTAGAATTTAAAAACCATGTATCTCAATGTTTGCGGCCGAGTTGCGTGGTAGGGTACCAGACATTCATTCCCATTTCTTGCATGGGACCCAAGGATGCAACCAAGGACACATATTCAAATTTTCAATCATATTATATGCATTAGAGCATGTGCATGTAGTTAAAATTTGAATTATGCACATAAATGCTTTGAAAACTCAATAAATGCATTAAAATGTCCAAACGGACCCCGAAAAATCAAGAAAATTGACACAACACTCTTGTTGTTCTATGTTGACACGAGAAATTTTTTGAAAGCAATAAGAGGCAATGGATATCGTTTCGTCCCGACAAGTGGGACATTCCCTACCGAAACCATCATGCTTGTTGTGAGAAGCTCCTGTTTGTGAGAAGCATATACCCAAACCTGCCCCAAATGGGACAATTTTTTTACCACGGCATGTTGATGCTGCTCCATGATAGCATGCCAAGTTTCATGAATTTTAGACGAGTTCTGGATTTACTACACTTTAAAAATAAAGTATCTCAACATTTTGCCGGCAATCAACGGTGCCCTGGTGTTTGAAATTCATTCCCATTTCTTGCATGGGACCAAAGCATGCAACCAAGAACACGGATTTGAATTTTCAACCAATTTATATGTAGTAGAGCTTGTGCATGTAGTTCAAATTTGAATTACGCAGATAAATGCATTGAAAACTCAATTAACGCATAAAAATGTCCAAAGGAACCCCGAAAAATCAAGACAATTGACACAACACTCCTCTTGTTCTATGGTGACACTAGGAAACAAATTGAAACCGAGAAGAGGGAACGGATATCGTTTCGTCCAAAAAGGTGAAACGTTCCCGAAACCATCACACTTGTTGTGAGAAGTTCTAGTTTGTGAGAAGCATATCCTCAAACCTACCGCAAATGGGACAATTTGTTTACCACGGCATGTTGATGCCGCTCCATGATAGTATGCCAAGTTTCATGAATTTTAGACGAGCTTTGGATTTACTAGAATTTAAAAACCCGGTATCTCAATGTTTGCGGCCGAGTGGCGGTGGCAGGCTGCTAGACATTCATTCCCATTTCTGGCATGTGACCCAAGCATGCAACCAAGGACACATATTTGAATTTTCAACCAATTTATATGCATTAGAGCATGTGCTTGAGTTCAAATTTGAATTATGGACATAAAGGCATTGAAAACTCAATCAATGCGTTAAAATGTCCAAACAAACCCTGAAAAATCAAAAAATTGACACAACACTCCTATTGTTCTATGTTGACACGAATTTTTTTTTGAAAGCAATAAGAGGCAATCGATATCGTTTCGTCCCGACAGGTGGGACGTTCCCTACCGAAACCATCATCCTTGTTGTGAGAAGCTCCTGTTTGTGAGAAGCACATACCCAAACCTGCCCCTAATGGGACAAAAGATTTACCACGACATGTTGATGCCGCCCTGTGATAGCGTGCCAAGTTTTATGAATTTCAGACGAGTTTTGGATTTACTACAATTTAAAAATAAAGTATCTCAACATTTTGCCGGCAATCAACGGTGCCCTGTTGTTTGAAATTCATTCCCATTTCTTGCATGGGACCTAAGCATGCAACCAAGAAAACAGATTTGAATTTTCAACCAATTTATATGTAGTAGAGCTTGTGCATGTAGTTCAAATTTGAATTATGCACATAAATGCATTGAAAACTCAATTAATGCATAAAAATGTCCAAAGGAACCCCAAAAATCAAGACAATTGACACAACACTCATGTTGTTCTATGTTGACACTAGCAAACAATTTGAAATCGAGAAGAGGCAATGGATATCGTTTCGTCCAAGAAGGTGAAGCGTTCCCGAAACCATCACACTGGTTGTGAGAAGTTCTGGTTTGTGAGAAGCATATCCCGAAACCTACCCCAAATGGGACAATGTTTTTACCATGGCATGTTGATGCTGCTCCATGATAGTACGCCAAGTTTCATGTATTTTAGACGACCTTTGGATTTAGTAGAATTTAAAAACCAGGTATCTCAATGTTTGCGGCCGAGTGGCGGTGGCAGGGTGCTAGACATTCATTCCCATTTTCTTGCATGGGACCCAAGCATGCAACCAAGGACACATATTTGAATTTTCAACCAATTTATATGCATTAGAGCATGTGCATGTAGTTCAAATTTGAATTATGCACATAAATGCATTGAAAACTCAATTAATGCATTAAAATGTCCAAACGAACCCCGAAAAATAAAAAAAAATTGAGACAACACTCCTGTTGTTCTATGTTGACACGAGAAAGTTTTTGAAAGCAATAAGAGGCAATCGATATCATTTCGTCCCGACAGCTGGGACGTTCCCTACCGAAACAATCATGCTTATTGTGAGAAGTTCCTATTTGTGAGAAGCATATACCCAAACCTGCCCCAAATGGGGCATAAATATTACCATGTCATGTTGATGCCGCTCCATGATAACATGCCAAGTTTCATGAATTTCTGACGATTTTTGGATTAACTACAATTTCAAATTAAAGTATCTCAATATTTTGCCGACAATCAACGGTGCCCTGGTGTTTGAAATTTATTCCCATTTCTTGCATGGGACCTAAGCATGAAACCAAGAACACGGATTTGAATTTTCAACCATGTTATATCTAGTAGAGCTTGTGCATGTAGTTAAAATTTGAATTATGCACATAAATGCATTGAAAACTCAATTAATGCATAAAAATGCACAAAGGAACCCCAAAAATCAAGACAATTGACACAACACTCCTCTTGTTCTATGTTGACACTAGGAAATAATTTGAAATCGAGAATAAAAACGGATATCATTTCGTCCAAAAAGGTGAAAAGTTCCCGAAACTATCACACTTGTTGTGAGAAGTTCAGGTTTGTGAGAAGCATATCCCCAATCCTACCCCAAATGGGACATTTTTTACCACGGCATGTTGATGTTGCTCCATGATAGTATGCCAAGTTTCATGAATTTAAGACGAGCTTTGGATTTACTAGAATATAAAAACCAAATATCTCAATGTTTGCGGCCGAGTGGCGTGGCAGGGTGCTAGACATTCATTCTCATTTCTTGCATGGGACCCAAGCATGCAACCAAGCACACAGATTTGAATTTACAACCAAATTATATGCATTAGAGCATGTGCATGTAATTAAAATTTGAATTATGCACATAAATGCATTGAAATCTCAATTAATGTATTAAACTGTCCAATCGAACCCCGAAAAATAAAAAAAAATTGACACAACACTCCTGTTGTTCTATGTTGACACGAGAAATTGTTTGAAAGGAATAAGAGGCAATGGATATCGTTTCATCCCGACAGGTGGGACCTTCCCTACCGAAACCATCATGCTTGTTGTGAGAAGCTCCTGTTTGTGAGAGGCATATACCCAAACCTGCCCCCAAATGGGACAAAAAATTTACCACGGCATGTTGATGCCGCTCCATGATAGCATGCAAAGTTTCATGAATTTCAGATGATTTTTGGATTTACTACAATTTAAAAATAAAGTATCTCAACATTTTGCCGGCAATCAAAGGTTCCCTGGTGTTTGGAATTCATTTCCATTTATTGCATGGGACCTAAGCATGCAACCAAGAACTCGGATTTGAATTTTCAACCAATTTATATGTAGTAGAACTTGTGCATGTAGTTCAAATTTGAATTATGCACATAAATGCATTGAAAACTCAATTAATGCATAAAAATGTCCAAAGGACCCCGAAAATCAAGACAATTGACACAACACTCCTCTTATTCTATGTTGACACTAGGAAATAATTTGAAATCGAGAAGAGGCAACGGATATCGTTTCGTCCAAAAAGGTAAAATGTTCCCGAAACCATCACACTTGTTGTGAAAAGTTCTGGTTTGTGAGAAGCATATCCCCAAACCTACCCCAAAAGGGACTATTTTTTTAACACGGCATGTTGATGCCGCTCCATGATAATATGCCAAGTTTCATGAATTTTAGACGAGCTTTGATTTACTAGAATTTAAAAACCACATATCTCAATGTTTGCGGTCAAGAGGTGGTGGCAGGGTGCTAGACATTCATTCCCATTTCTTGCATGGGACCCAAGCATGCAACCAAGGACACATATTTGAATTTTGAACCAATTGATATGCATTAGAGCATGAGCATGTAGTTCAAATTTGAATTATGCACATAAATGCATTAAAAACTCAATTAATGCATTAAAATGTCCAAACGAACCCCGAAAAATAAAAAAAATTGACACAACACTCATGTTGTTCTATGTTGACACGAGAAATTTTTTGAAAGCAATAAGAGGCAATGGATATCGTTTCGTGCCGACAGGTGGAACGTTCCCTACCGAAACCATCATGCTTGTTGTGAGAAGCTCCTGTTTGTGAGAAGCATATACCCAAACCTGCCCCAAATGGGACAAAAAAAATTACCACGGCATGTTGATGCCACTCCATGATAGCATGCCAAGTTTCATGAATTTCAGACGAGTTTTGGATTTACTACAATTTAAAAATAAAGTATCTCAACATTTTGCCGGCAATCAACGGTGCCCTGGTGTTTGAAATTCATTCCCATTTCTTGCATGGGACCTAAGCATGCAACCAAGAACACAGATTTGAATTTTCAACCAATTTATATGTAGTAGAGCTTGTGCATGTAGTTCAAATTTGAATTATGCACATAAATGCATTGAAAACTCAATTAATGCATAAAAATTTCAAAAGGAACCCCAAAAAATCAAGACAATTGACACAACACTCCTCTTGTTCTATTTTGACACTAGGAAACAATTTGAAATCGAGAAGAGGCAACGGATTTCGTTTCGTCCAAAAATGTGAAACGTTCCCGAAACCATCACACTTGTTGTGAGAAGCTTTGGTTTGTGAGAAGCATATCCCCACACCTACCCCAAATGGGACAATTTTTTAACCACGGTATGTTGATGCCGCTTCATGATAGTATTCCAAGTTCCACAAATTTCTGACGAGCTTTGGATTTACTAGAATTTAAAAACCAGGTATCTCAATGTTTGCGTCCAAGTGGCGGTGACAGGGTGCTAGACATTCATTCCCATTTCTTGCATGGGACCCAAGCATGCAACCAAGGACACATATTTAAATTTTCAACCAATTTATATGCATTAGAGCATGTGCATGTATTTCAAATTTGAATATGCACATAAATGCATTGAAAACTCAATTAAAGCATTAAAATGTCCAAACAAACCCCGAAAAATAACAAAAATTGGCGCAACACACCTGTTGTTCTATGTTGACACGAGAAAAAATTTGAAAGCAATAAGAGGCAATGGATATGGGTTTTGTCCCGCCAGGTGGGTCATTCCCCACCGAAACCATCATGCTTGTTGTGAGAAGCTCCGGTTTGTGAGAAGCATATACCCAAACCTGCCCAAATGGGACAAATTTTTTACCATGGCATGTTGATGCCGCTCCCTGATAGCATGCCAAGTTTCATGAATTTCAGATGAGTTTTGGATTTATTACAATTTAAAAATATAGTATCTCAACATTTTGCCGGCAATCAACAGTGCCCTGGTGTTTGAAACTCAATCCCATTTCTTGCATGGGACCTAAGCATGCAACCAAGAACACAGATTTGAATTTTCAACCAATTTATATGTAGTAGAGCTTGTGCATGTAGTTCAAATTTGAATTATGCACATAAATGCATTGAAAACTCAATTAATGCATAAAAATGTCTAAAGGAACCCGAGAAATCAAGACAATTGACACAACACTCCTGATACGGCCACGACTAACATTGATGATAAAGAGGTCGAGACCAGGGTTGCTGCAGTACGTGGGATGAAGTCTGTTCATGTTAAAGAAGAAGTTTCAAAGCAAATCAATTTCAGAGAAACCATTCATGACAAAAACTATGAGCGTATGCACGCATAGTTATTTTAAATACTTTGGGTTACGTACATGCACGAAACATAATATTGACGATGCATGCATTGTTCCATACTTCCTTGGTAATAATGTAAAGGTCGGTTTGTTTGTCAAGAAAATATTAAGAGATCTGGATGTTGGGTCCAAACCATTCACGACTGCTATAGATACGGGAATAATATGATGGATTAAAAGGCAGGAGATCACACTCAGGTTTCAGTTTGTGTTTCTACCGTGCAAGGAATGTGCACGGCAAGGCGTAGAGATACGTGATGCTCTATCTTTAAAAGACACGGGCTGGGGTCCACCATTAGCATTATTAAGTACAGTTCAATTTGTAAGGTTGCATGCCAAGATAAGGCACGTAATCAACTAGGAGTCCAATGTCGTTTAGATTGAATTTTATTTTATTAGGCTTGGCTCTTTATTTTACAAGATAAAGGCAGGTTGGCTATGTTCTATAAATAGCCAGGTTAGTGCGTCAAGTAAAGGATAGGTTATTTCGAGATGAATTAGACACCGCGTGTGTTTCGGCCGTCGCCCATTATCGAGTTTTGTGAAATCTTGTCAAATGTCTCTACTGGCGTGTGAGTTCCTGCAACGTGACGCGTAGGAGATTGCAAGCTGAACCTATACGGTTTGTCCATGTTATTCCTTCAGATCGAGGGGTTGGCGTGTTGTTTTGGCGGGATTTGCGAGCATCTTCATAAACCTACTACGGTTACTTGTTGCGATTGGAGGTTAGTGCCATGAAAGATCGGGCCGACAAAGGATCGACCCTCGTCTCGAGGTTTGCTCCTCATCAAGTGGTATCAGAGACCGGTGTTTCTCATAGCACTTCGGAGGAGACGGCCAGTGCGCCGTCACCAAGGAGCTATTGGAGGCTCTCCGGCGATTTTTTACTCGAGGAGAAGGGTTATGGTGCTGAACTGTTTCACACCTACTGTAAAGTGGGAGACAAAGTTTGTGCCACGACGATTGACTATGACAGTTTAATCAACGCAATTGGCATCGACATGATGGAGAAGCAAGAGCTATCGATGACAACACAGCCATGACCATACTCATTGAGAAGAAGCTATGACAAGATCGACATCACGCACCAAACTATAGTACTGTTTTCAGTCGACAAATTTTCTTGTGAGGTTTTGTGCGACGTAGTTTCAGTACGGATGATTTCGTGTCACATATTGTTGGGAGAGCCATGGTATAGGAGAAACAATGCTACACATGACTATGTTGCCAATACGTACACTGTCGAACGGGATTCAAAATATGTTCTCGTGGCCATGGAGAAGAAGTTGTTCAAAACATGCAGGAAATATGGATTGCAGAAGATAAAGGAGCAGAAAGAATCAGAAAATAGGGTCCTCGAATCTATTGAAATTTTTGTGTCCATTGCTCAATCGATTGAGGAATATATTGTTGAAGAGGTCAACTTAAAACCGAGGACGGTTTTGCTTCTAGGGGGACAGGATGATACAGCCATAGCTAACATTGATGATAAAGAGGTCGAGACCACGGTAGCTGCAGTACGTGGGCTGAAGTCAATTCGTGTTAAAGAAGAAGTTTCAAAGCAAATCAATTCAGAGAAACCATTCATGACAAAAACTATGAGCGTATGCATGCATAGTTATTTTAAATACTCTGGGTTACGTACATGCATGAGACATAATATTGACGATGCATGCATTGTTCCATACTTCCTTGGTAATAATGTACAGATTAGTTTGTTTGTCAAGAAAATATTAAGAGATATGTATGTTGGGTCCAAACCGTCCACGACTGCTATAGATACGGGAATAATATGCTGGATTAAAAGGCAGGAGATCACACTCATGTTTCAGTTTGTGTTTCTACCGCGCAAGGAATGTGCACGGCAAGGTGTACAGATACGTGATGCTCTATCTTTAAATGACATGGGCTGGGGTCCACCATTAGCATTATGAAGTATAGTTCAATTTGTAAGGTTGCATGCCAAGATAAGGCACGTAATCAACTAGGAGTCCAATATCGTTTAGATTGAATTTTATTTTATTAGGATTGGCTGTTTATTTTACAAGATAAAGGCAGGTTGGATATGTTCTATAAATAGCCAGGTTACTGCGTCATGTAAAGGATAGGTTATTTTGAGATGAATTAGCAACTGCGTGTGTTTCGGTCATCGGCCATTATCGAGTTTTGAGAAATCTTGTCAAAAGTCTCTACTAGCATGTGAGTTCCTGCGACATGTCACGTAGGAGATTACAACCTGAACCTATACGGTTCGTCCATGTTATTCCTTCAGATCGAGGGGTTGGCATGTTGTTTCGGTGGGATTTGCGAGCATCTTCGTAAACCTTCTACGGTTACTTGTTGCGATGGAGGTTAGTGCCGTGAAAGATCGAGACGACAAAGGATCGACCCTCATCTCGAGATTTGCTCCTCATCAACTCCTCTTGTTCTATGTTGACACTATGAAACAATTTGAAATTGAGAAGAGGCAATGGATATCGTTTCGTCCAAAAAGGTGAAACGTTCCAGAAACCATCACACTGTTGTGAGAAGCTCCGGTTTCTGAGAAGCATATCCCCAAACCTACCCCAAATGGGACAAATTTTTTACCACGACATGTTGATGTCGCTCCATGATAGTATGCCAAGTTTCATGAATTTCAGACGAGCTTTGGATTTAATAGAATTTAAAAACCAGGTATCTCAATGTTTACGGTCGAGTGGCGGTGGCAGGGTGCTAGACATTCATTCCCATTTCTTGCATGGGACCCAAGCATGCAACCAAGGACACAAATTAGAATTTTCAACCAATTTATATGCATTAGAGCATGTGCACGTACTTCAAATTTGAATTATGCACATAAATGCATTGAAAACTCAATTAAAGCATTAAAATGTCCAAACAAACCCCGAAAAATCACAAAAATTGAAACAACACTCTTGTTGTTCTATGTTGACACTAGAAATTTTTTGAAAGCAATAAGAGGCAATGGATATCGTTTCATCCCGACAGGTGGGACGTACCCCACCGAAACCATCATGCATATTGTGAGAAGCTCCGGTTTGTGAGAAGCATATACCCAAACCTACCCCAAATGGGACAACAAATTTAGCACGGCATACTGATGCCGCTCCATGATAGTATGCCAAGTTTCATGAATTTCAGACGAGCTTTGGATTTACTAGAATTTAAAAACCATGTATCTCAATATTTGCAGCCGAGTGGCGGCGGCAGGGTGCTAGACATTCATTCCCATTTCTTGCATGAGACCCAAGCAAGCAACCAAGGACACATATTTGAATTTTCAACCAATTTATATGCAGTAGAGCATGTGCATGTAGTTCAAATTTGAGTTATGCACATAAATATATTGAAAACTCAATTAATGCATTAAAATGTCCGAACGAACCCCAAAAAATTTGACACAACATTCCTGTTGTTCTATGTTGACACGAGAATTTTTTTGAAACCAATAAGAGGCAATGGATATCATTTTGTCCCGACAGGTGGGACGTTCCCTACCAAAACCATCATGCTTGTTATGAGAAGCTCCTGTTTGTGAGAAGCATATACCTAAACCTGCCCCAAATGGGACAAAAAATTTACCACGACATGTTGATGCCGCTCCATGATAGCATGCCAAGTTTCATGAATTTCAGATGAGTTTTGGATTTACTACAATTTAAAAATAAAGTATCTCAACATTTTGCCGGCAATAAACGGTGCGCTGGTGTTTGAAATTCATTCCCATTTCTTGCATGGGACCTAAGCATGCAACCATGAACGTAATTTTGAATTTTCAACCAATTTACATGCAGTTGAGCTTGTGCATGTAGTTCAAATTTGAATTATGCACATAAATGCATTGAAAACTCAATTAATGCATTAAAATGTCCAAAGGAACCCCGAAAAATGAAAAAAAAATGACACACCACTCCTGTTGTTCTATGTTGACACGAGAATTTTTTTTGAAAGCAATAAGAGGCAATGGCTATCGTTTCGTCCCCAAAGGTGCGACGTACCCTACTGAAACCATCATGCTTGTTGTGAGAAGCTCTAGTTTGTGAGAAGCATATACCCAAACCTGCCCCAAATGGGACAATTTTTTACCACGACATGTTGATGCCGCTCCATGATAGCATGCCAAGTTTAATGAATTTCAGATGAGTTTTGGATTTATTAGAATTTTAAAATAAAGTATCTCAACCTTTTGCCGGCAATCAACGGTGCCCTGGTGTTTAAAATTCATTCCCATTTCTTGCATGAGACCTAATCATGCAACCAAGAACATAGATTTGAATTTTCAACCAATTTATATGCAGTAGAGCTTGTGCATGTAGTTCAAATTTCAATTAAGCACATAAATGCATTGAAAACTCAATTAATACATTAAAATGTCCAAGGGGACCTTGAAAATCCCAAAAATTGACACAACACTCCTCTTGTTCTATGTTGACACTAGCAAAAAAATTGAAATCGGGAAGAGGCAACGGATATAGTTTCATCCAGCAAGGTGAAACGGTCCCTACTAAAACCATCACACTTGTTGTGAGAAGCTTGTACCCAAACCTGCCCCAAATGTGTCAAAAAATTTCCACCGGCATGTTGATGCCGCTCCATTTAGCATGACAAATTTCATGAATTTCGGCAAATTTTGGATTTACTGGAATGACAAAAGCAGGTACGTCGACGTTTGCCGGAGAGCCACTGTGCCGTGGTATTCGAATTTCATCCCCATTTCTTGCATGGGACATAAGCATAAACCCATGTACACATATATGATCTTACAACCCATTTTGGCGCACATGAGCATGTGCATGTAGTTTAATCTTGAATTGTGCACCTGAAATGGCTAGAAAACCAGTTTAATGTATAAAATGTCCAAACGAACCCTAAATAATGCCAATTCTTTCACGACACACATATACTTGCATGTTAATTGCAGATAAAAGGTCTAGCAATTTAAACAACGTCCATTTCCGCTGTGACCCCATTATGTAATTCAAATCAAGATGAAAAATCAAGTAGATCGCACACAATTTATTATGACCAACCGTGTGAGATGCAGCACAAAATATCCTGGAGCATCGTCGGTGTATAGTACGCCATTGGCTTAGACGAGAAGGTGCGTCGGCTACAGTCCACAGTCGGCGTCTCGAGTGCATGCTCAAAAGGTAGCAAGCTAGAAGCTTGGGGATGATAATTTTGTTATATCTACTACTTATTGCAATGATCATGATTTGGGTGATAATTATTCTTATGATCTTGAAACTTTGTTTAAGCCTCATGATGAATATGTTTGCGATGATGTTGAAAGTGGGTTTGGAAGAGTGTCAACTTTAGGTAGAAAATAATCCCGCATATTTTGAGAATGTTCAATCTTATGAAACTTTTAATGAAAGTGGGTTTGGAGAGGTCAGGAGTTACTTTGATGTTAATCCCACTATCTTGGAAGATTATAAAACTTTTATGCATGTGGATCATGATGAGAATATTTTATATGATACAAGTATTGTTGAATTTCATTATAATCTTACATGTAATTATTATAAGAGAGGAAAATATGGTTGTAGAAATTTTCATCTTACTAAATCAACTCTCTTTGCGTTGAAATTGTCAATGCTTCTTTTTTCCTACTTGCATATGCTAGGAATTGCTCGTGTTAATAATTCGTTTTCCTATAAAATTCCGATGCATAGGAAGTATGTTAGACTTAAATGTGTTGATCTTATATTTTATAATGCTCTCTTTGTGCTTCAATTCTTGTCTTTTATGTGAGCATCATTAATATCCCAAGCCTATCTTAATGGCTATAAAGAAATAACTTGTTGGGAGACAACCCAATAGTTTTCTCTCCTTGTCTTTTTTGTGTGCATAGAGTTATGCTATTGTTATGGTTTTATTTCTGTGTTTTAATTAGTGTTTGTGCCAAGTAAAGCCTTTGGGATGATTTGGTTGATAGTTGATTTGATTCTGTGCAAAAACAGAAACTTTTGCGCTCAGTCTAGAAAAATATAAAAATCACTGGGGTGTGCTAATTTGCTGACATATTTACACATGATTGATATAAAACTTTCCCACGTTTTCCTAATTGTTATAATTTTTAGAGTTGCAGAAGTATGGTCATTGTTCGAATCATTACAAACTGTTCTATTTTTTACGGATTCTATTTTCATTGTGTTGTTTGCTTGTGTTGATGAATCTACGGATTGTAGGGGTATAAGCCATGGTGAAGTTAGAATACAATAAGTATATTGAAATAATAAAATATGAACGGGTTTGGAATAGTACCTAAAGTGGTGGTTTTCTTTGTTATACTAACCGGTCTCATGAGTTTATATTGAGTTTTGTGTGCTAAAGTTTTCAAGTTTTGGGTGAGATCATGATGGATGAAGGGATAAGGAGTGGCAAGAGCCTAAGATTGGGGATGCCCAAGGCACCACATGGTATTATTCAAGGACTCCCAAGCATCTAAGCTTGGGGATGCCCTGGATGGCATCCCTTCTTTTTTATACCAACCACCGGTAACATAACTTGGAGCTATATTTTTATTCATCACATGACATAAGTTTTGCTTGGAGCATCTTGTGTTATATGAGTCTTTGAATTGTTTGCTTTTTATTTAATCACAGTCATCTTTGTTGGACACACCTTTTTGAGGGGGATACACATTATTCGTGATTTTTTAGAATACTCTATATGCTTCACTTATATCTTTTGAGCTAGGCAGTTGCTCTAGTACTTCCACTACTGCAGGATGGTCCAAACGCGACAGTACAATCATAGACCCTTTGACAAAACTATGTGCGATGCGTGTCGGCGTTCTAGGAACCAGGGTACCTAGACTTTCTTGACTGTGGCCCATGGCGTGGCTCCATCACCAGCCTGCTACGGCCCATCTTCAGCATCAACACACAAGACCCTCACGGGGGCCAAGCCTCGCGAGGCGGACGACACCAAGGCCTCTGGAAGGAGCGGCGTCCCAAGGCTGGCTCCAGAGGAGCAGAGATCTCTATGCAAGCCCCCACCTCGTGAGGTTCAGATGACGCAAACCATGATGACCAAGGCCAGGCGGGCACCAGCGGGCGCAGTACATCAGGTTTCCTCTTTGGTGCTAAAGAGGTGAGCGCAGGCACGGATTCTTGAGCAATTAGCCAAAGGTTTCCATTCCCCTGGAACAAGACCAAGATTGCCAGGACGACAGGTTGAAGGTCATCACCGAGCCCGCCATGGCGTCACAACCAGAAGCTTTGCAGGCGAAGACCACCTTTCATCAGGATAAGATATACTAGTTGCCTCCCTTCGAATTTGGCCATTGTGGGATCCCTTCATGCCTCCATTTTGGGGGAAGAGGACTGAGGCCACTATAAATATAGCCTAGCCACCACCATAGCAGGGGACGGATCATTCAGACCTCCCTCACCACCACACAAGCAAAAACAAACCTCCTTAGGTTGTTCAACCACTATACTAGTTCATCCTCAGCCCACCTCGATGCAATCCACCACAAAGCAGGAGTAGGGTATTACACTGTGAGGTGGCCCGAACCTGTGTAAACTACCTTGTCCCATTTCCTTCATGTTCATCGAGCTATGTCGTGAGATCGATGAGTAGGAACACAGGGGAAGTTGAGTTCTTCGCATGCACCCCAGTGTTCGAATCTATCAAGGGTCTGCGGAGGCCCGAATACGACATTTGGCGCGCCAGGTAGGGGTGCGTCGGAGTCTCTCTTCTTCCGGTCAGTTTGCCATCGCCTCTCCGTTCCCATGGCAGATGCTCGTCGAGTTCGTGCTGAGCGCCGGGCTGCCCTCGTCACCCGCGTGGCCCAGATAGCACCTCCAGGCGACGACATTCCCAATCGTTCCCCATCACGGATGGCTATATGCTACCACCGGCCCCGCGGCCCATGAGCAGCAAGATTCGTCGCTGCCGCTTTCTACACGGCGCGACAGTTGCACCACTACCCCATGGCTGCTTCGTCCTCCCACGCTCGTCGAGGGCCAACGAACTCGTAGGCTGCGCTGCTCATGGCACGTGAGCTCCTGCGCTACCACCCGGCCGATGACCTCTACGAGGACTGGTTGGACCGCATCGTCGAACACGTCAGCGCCGTGTGAGAAGCTCAAGCATTGTCCCGCTCACTGCCTCCCCCACCACCTCAAGTAGGCGACGTGGCCCAGGGTGCACATCCTCCTCCTCTCCGGCGAGACGTCGTCCCCGAGCTAAGGCGCGAGGCTCCCCAGCACGACCCACCCCGCAGGGCGCCTGCGCGCAATGAAGAAAGCTTTCAGGTGGTGCAGCGGCCCCAAGGCGAGGCGCGTGCGATCCTAGCACCACCTCATCAAGGTTGCATGCCACCCTACGCAACGACACGCAAGCACCCGGACCAGGCTCCACATCAGCACTGGGCACCCGTGAGCACGGCGGGCTGTCGAGCGTTCACCCTGGAGCTGCGTCGCATCATTTGGCACGGCACATTCAAACCAGACCTGCCTCCATGTTATGATGGTACACCCGACCCACCGAGTTCCTGCAGCTCTAGGAGCTGAGCATCGAGGCGGCCAGCAGCGACGAGAAGGTTATGGACTATTGGTCCCACATGGCTCTCAAGGACGGCGCGTGCTCGTGGCTGCAGAACCTCCCAACGAGGTCGATTTCCTCCTAGCATGAGCTGCGCGAACGTTTCATCTCCAACTTCCAAGTAACTCGCGACCGCGCCCCTACGGTAGGCGACCTGCGGTGTATCAAGCAGCAGCCAGGGGAGACCCCGCGCAAGTACATCCAGCGTTTCACCAACGTTTGCATCAAGAGTCCCAAGATGTCAAACAAGGCCATCATCTCGGCGTTCACTGATGGTGTCCGGGACGTCATGATGAATCTAGAGATCGCTATCCATGAGGACATGTGCTCGGCTCTGGAGATGTTCAACATGGCAACCAAGTGCGCAAGACCAGAAGAGGGTTGCCTCTCGCTCGTCGAGCTCCCCGAGGCTGATCCAGAAGACAGGAAGGCCAAGACCCAGGATGTGAAGTGCAAGGGACCAGTTGTACTCGTGGCTGAGCCTGAGATGAAGCGTGGTTGTAACCACCTCGAGTCCTCCAAGGGTAGTCGCGCATTCTTTGTCTTCCACAACATGCACAGCCACAACACCAATGACTGCCAGGAGCTCAGGGCCATCCGCGACGGGCGCCTCGGTCGTCGCCCCGAGCGTGGCGATCGAGGCTACGGCCGTGGAAGTGCTCGTGGTGGAGGATGCTCGGAGAACCGCGACCCCCGCCAAGGCTGGCGCGATCTGCCTCGTGAGGAGCACTGGCAGGGCCAGCCTCGCAAGGGCCCTTGGAGGGATCAACCTCGTGAGGGCCACCCTCATGGCAACGCTGGCCTTCCTCCGCTGCCATCACCACCAAGAAGGAAGGACGACCACCACCAAGATGATGGGGCTGGGGGCTTTCAAGAGCCTCGTGCCATCGCCTGCATCCTGGGGGGCGCTCAGGCACCTGCATTGAAGGAAATATGCCCTAAAGGAAATAATAAAGTTGTTATTTTATATTTCCTTATATCATGATAAATGTTAATTTTTCATGCTAGAATTGTATTAACCGAAAAATTGATACATGTGTGGATACATAGACAAAACACCGTGTCGCTAGTGAGCCTCTACTAGACTAGCTCGTTGATCACAGATGGTTAAGTTTCCTAACCATAGACACGTGTTGTCATTTGATAAACTGGGTCATGTCATTAGGAGAATGATGTGATGGACAAGACCCATCCATTAGCTTAGCATATTGATCGTACAGTTTTATTTTTATTGCTTTCTTCATGTCAAATACATATTCCTCCGACTATGAGATTATGCAACTCCCGCATACCGGAGGAATGCCTTGTGTGCTATCAAACGTCACAACGTAACTGAGTGACTATAAATATGCTCTACATGCATCTCTTAAGGTGTTTGTTGGGTTGGCATAGACCGAGATTAGGATTTGTCACTCCGAGTATCAGAGAGGTATCTCTGGGCCCTCTGGGTAATGCTCATCATAAGAAGCCTTGCTAGCATTTGACTAATGAGTTAATTGTGAGATGATGCATTACAGAACGAGTAAAGAGACTTGCCGGTAACGAGATTGAACTAGGTATGAAGGTACCAATGATCAAATCTCGGGCATGTAACATACCGATGACAAAGGGAATAACGTATGTTTTCATTTGTCGGGACCCCGATCCTAAGTCACACCGATCTAGCATGTAACACACCATATCACTTTGCGGCCTCACGCACGGTATCCCCACGGGTGCCACCTTACCTGGCCCGGGACCGTTTGCGCATTTTGGCTCACGTATATGATAGTGTCGCTAGCATCCATATGACAGAGAACCCGGGCCGACATGACCAGTTATAAACCAAAAGTGGCACTAAATTACAGAGACAGGCATCCATGACCCAGCAACGAACGTGTCGGTTAACAACGTATGAACCCAAGTCGTAGCAAGCTACAAGGACTTAAAGGAACAACGCGTGACATTTCCCCTAAGGGACAGACACAGGAACAAAGAAGGACACATGCCGGTCAGCCTAAGTGTTCCGGAGCAGTAGCAAGCTACCAAGGCTCAGTGGAAAACACTAGGAGACATTTCCCTCTAAGATAGGCTACCAAGGGTAAACAACTAGGTGTCGGATCCCACACATACCAAGCATTTCAATATCATACACGCAATATGCTCAATATGTGCAAATACAACATGGCATCACAACAAGATTCTAATAAACAAAGTATTTATTCATTAGGCTCCGAGGAGCCAAGTATTACAAGCATCGGTATCATGACCCAACATTCAGAGCATACAAGCAACAAGCGGAAGCACTACATGTCTGAGTACAGACATCTACAAATGAAAAAGGCTGAAGAGCCTGACTATCTACAACACTCGTCCAAGATCGTAGCTGAGGTATAAGCTACTTGTCGAAGTCCAAGCGGAACTACTAGTGAGACATCAATCCTATCTGCAAAACATAAATTAAGCAAATATGAGTACAAAGGTACTCAGCAAGACTTACATCAGATCCTATCATACATGCACGTGTATCAAGAAGGCAAAGTGGGGTTTAGTTGCAGCAAGCCAGCTTTGACTCAGTGGCTATCCTATTCTACGATTGCTGGTAACTCTTTGAGGTGGCGCACACGAGTCCACTAAGCACCACACAATACACCACTATGGATTCATTCCCGTCTCCCTAAGAGAAGGCCATCCATAGTACTCACACTTGTCTTGAGTATTTTAGAGTATCCACTTCAAGTTGTCTATGTACCACGTAAGCATCCAAGAAGTCCATATCCGCGGATCCGGCTATTCGAATAGATTATGTTAACCCTGCAGGGGTGTACTTCTTCACACACGCTCTCGCCACTTACCGCCAGGTACACGTCGTGTATCTCGGCAACCTTCAAGCGGAAGCCTGGCGAGGGTGTCGGCCACGACCTGACTAACCACACAAGTCTCTCGTCCAGGTTTATCGCCTATTCGGGTTCCATCCGCAAGGGAGTCCGGCCGAGGTTTCCATCACGGACCCAAACGATGTGTACAGTGTTCCCGAGCCCACCATCCGGGTGCCACTCGGTACACCGGGCCACGTGTGCCTAGTCTGTCCCAAGTCCACCCTGCCGGGTGCCACCTGGTAGATAAATAACACTACCTACAAACGCCAGAAACTAGTTGCAACTCCTGGACAGAGATCATGTTGATTAATAAGTCGAGAGGGGTCGAGTTACCGGAACCCAATGTGTGGTAGTAACTAGTCATTGGACAACATACTCGGAACTCAGTTCTTAGGGACGGTTCCAGTGAGAGAACCCACCATGTACTCCTACATGGCCTCTCACCACTACCTTTACGAAATCGTGTTCACACACTTAACCCTCAGCATCAGAACATATCATTTCACTCCAATTCATTCCCGATGAATTAGACCTGACACACTCTAAGCAATAGCAAGCAAGGCATGGTAAGATCACAACATGGCTTCAATCAACTCCTACACATGCTAGTGGGTTTCAACTATTTACTGTGGAAAGACAGGTCATGCAGAGGAATGGGTTCAACTACCGCAGCATAAAGTAGCAGGTGAAATCGTTGTTGGCCTAATGCAATAACAGGGAGCAGGAGCGAGAGAGTAGGATTGTATCGGAATGAACAAAGGGGTTTGCTTGCCTGGTAAAACAACGTGCAGAACACTGCTCCTCTGACAGGTACTCTGGATCGGTCTCCGGAGCTGGACCTATCGAGAAGAACGGTGCCGACAATCAAACACAAGCATATGCAAAATATGATGCATGAATATGGCATGAAGTTATGATGTTGTTTGGGCTAGTGTAACTAGCATTCAATTTGAAAGAAGTCCATTTGAACCAAGGGTTCAAATGCAATTTTAAAATAAGCATTCTAAATGCCAAATATGTGTTTTCAAGTAAACAGTAGGCTTAACTTCATTTGTCATGCATGAAAATGGTACAGATGGATAGATTGAATTTTTCTGATAATTTTTCATATATAAATTATTTCATTCTGAGCTACGGTTGAATTTCTATGATTTTTTGAAGTTTAGGCCAATTTCTGAATTAAATAAATCATTTAAGATTTATTTAAATAAACAGAACTGGATTACTGCGTCAGCATGACACAGGCATGACATCAGCAGGTCAAAGAGCTGGTCCAGAGTCAAACCTGACAGTGGGGTCCACTGGTCAGTGACTCAGTTAATTAACTGAGTTAATTAACTCTAAATTAAACCTAACAGAAATAGTTAGCAGGGCTGGGCCCACATGTTAGTGGCTAAACTAATTAACAAAACTTAATTAATTTAACTAAAAGGTCAACTAACTAAAGGGTGGGGGCCCACCTGTCATTGACACAGGGGTCAAAGCACGCCGGTCAGCGATCAAATCCCACCGGCGGCTCGACGCCGGCGACCACAGACGCGGCGGAGGGGCACGGAAATGCCGCTCCGGCGGTCATTTGGGCAGCGGAGGTCATCTACGGGGAGCTGAAGCTCACCCGCATCCATCCCAGCCAGCGGCAGCAGCTGGGGTGGCCGGAGCTCGCCGGAAACGAGCTCGCGGTGGCGCCGGAGTTCGGCCCTCATCGGGTCTGGGGCTACAGGGCACGGGGAGACCTACGGATGGGCGCTACGGGCTCCTGGTGATACGGCGGATGCGGTGGTGTGCTCCGCTTGGAGTTTGGGTGGCTGTGGCCACGGCGGCGGCATCGCCGGCGGCGGTGTGGTCGGGCAACTGCGGTGGCAGGGGCTAGAGGCCGCAGACGATGGCGAGGATAGGGGGGAAAGAACCGGGGGCTCACCGCGGTTCTGCTGGGGAGGTTAGCGGGCTCGGGGAGGCGCTGAAGGCGGCGAATTGTCGGCGGCGATCGTCGGGGCAGAGGAAGAAGACGACGGCGTTTACGGTGTTCCAGGGCACCCGGCGTCCTGTGGCTCGACGGAGAGGACGAGGGTGAAGTGGCGGAGCTCTCGGGCTACTCGGAGGGGCGAGGGGTGGCCTGTGGCTACGGCTGCGGCGATCGACGGCGACGGCGGCGTTCGGGAGCTGCGAGGGAGAGCGAGGGAGAGAAGGGGAGAGGGCCAGGAGAATGCGAGAGGGTCGGGGAGAGGTGCGTGGCGCCTCCAGAAGCGGCTAGGCGGCGAGGGGAGGGCAGGCAGGCAGCTCGAGTGGCGCTCCGGCTGTGCGCGCGCGCCGGCCACACGCTCGGCCTCCTGTCGTCGGGGAAGACGACAAGGAAAAGCTCGGTGGGCTGGGCTGCCAGCTGGGCCGGCCCAGTGCTAGGCCAGCAGGTGGCCCAGGTAAGCTCTATCCTTTTATTTATTTCTGTTTTCTAATTTTCTGACATTGGTTTTGATTTAACAACTAAATTAAATCAATTATTTCTTCTGACATATTTATTTTGCAGGGACCTAGAAATTAACCCAAGCCCCAAAAAAATAAACAACCAGAATTTTGGATATATATAAAATATATAATATATATATATCCAATGCAAATAACTATTGCATTAATTCCAAATGCCCAAATAAATACTTATGAGCTCCTAATAATATTGGCTTGATTTTTATCTCTGACCAATATTTTTAGAGGACCACATGAACATTTTCTTGGACCTTTTTGGACCAACTTTTATTTGGGTCATTTTCAAAAGGGTTTCTGAGGGTTTCACAAGTCCTCATTTCAATTTCATTTGAAATTTTAAACATGATGCAACAACAAGGCTAACCTAGTGCATACCAGAACTAGGGTTGTGACAACTCGCATCCACTCGAAAGAATCTCGTCCCGAGATTCAGGAGTAGGCGGAAAGAAGGTGGGGTACTCCAGTCGGAGACGATCTTCTCGCTCCCAAGTAGCTTCTCTCTCGGAATGATGAGACCACTGAACTTTGAGAAACTTGATGTTATGACGTCGAGTGACACGCTCTGTTTGATCCAGAATGCGAACGGGATACTCTCGATATGTGAGGTTATCTTGGAGATCAAGCGTTTCGTGGTCCACTCCGCGGATGGGATCCGAGAAGCAACGCCTGAGTTGAGAGACGTGGAAGACATCATGAACTCGAGAAAGATGTGGGGGTAGTTCCATTTGGTAGGCAACCTCTCCTCATTTAGCAAGAATGCGAAAAGGACCAATGTAACGAGGAGCCAACTTGCCCTTGATACCGAAACGATGGGTACCCTTCAAAGGAGTAACCCGAAGATAAGCTTTGTCACCAACTTCATAAGCCACTTCCTTATGATGACGATCATATTGGCTCTTTTGACGAGACTGGGCTGTTTTCAAATTCTCACGAATGATACGAACTTGCTCTTCTGCTTCCTGGATCATATCCGGTCCAAAGAATTGTCTTTCACCGGTTTCTAACCAGTTCAAAGGTGTTCGACATCTTCGTCCATAGAATATCTCAAAAGGAGCTTGTTTGAGACTAGATTGATAGCTATTGTTATAAGCAAACTCGGCGAAAGGAAGACATTTCTCCCAATCCATACCGAGTGAGATAACGCAAGCTCTAAGCATGTGTTCGAGAATTTGGTTAACCCGTTCCACTTGACCACTTGACTGAGGGTGGAAAGCGGTACTGAAAGAAAGATGGGTGCCCATGGCAGTCTGGAAACTCTCCCAGAAATGAGAAGTGAAAAGACTACCACGGTCTGAATTGATCTCTAGTGGGACACCATGAAGTGACACTATTCGAGAAATATACAAGTCAGCAAGCTGACTGGCAGTGATACTCTCTCGAACAGGTAGGAAGTGAGCCACTTTGGAGAGACGATCAATGACTACGAAGATAGCATTATTCCCTCTCTTGGTCCTGGGAAAGCCGGTGATGAAGTCCATACCAACTTTATCCCATTTCCACTCAGGAATAGCTAGAGGCTGAAGGGTGCCAGCAGGTCTTTGATGTTCTGCCTTAACGCGACGACAAACGTCACATTTAGCAATGAACTCAGCAATTTCTCTCTTCATCCTAGTCCACCAGAACCTCTGGCGTAGGTCCTGATACATCTTAGTACTACCGGGATGAATCGTGAGAGGAGATTCATGAGCCTCTTTAAGGATCAATTGCCGAAGATGTTGCTTCTTGGGAACCACCAGCCGGTTTTGGAAGAGAACAACACCTCGATCATCCATAGAGAAACATCCACCAACTCCCTTTTTAATGTTTCTCTTGATCCGGGTAATTCCGGTATCATGCTTTTGGGCTTCTATGATATGATCCACAAGAGTAGGTTTCGCCACCAAAGTTGAAAGGAATCCGTGAGGAGCAATGTGAAGGTTAAGCTTACATAGTTCCTCATGGAGAAGTGGTTGGCCCTGCTGCAACATGAGATTGTTGCAATAGGTCTTACGACTTAGCGCATCAGCCATGACATTTCGCTTGCCTGGGGTGTAGGTAATTCCTAAGTCATAATCTGAGATCAACTCCAACCAACGTCTTTGCCTAAGGTTCAAATCTGGTTGGGTGAAGATATACTTGAGACTCTGGTGATCGGTGTAGATCTCGCAACGATTACCAAGGAGGTAATGCCGCCAGGTCTTAAGTGCATAGACTACAGCTGCAAGCTCTAGATCATGTGTAGGATAATTTTCCTCATGTGGATGCAACTGTCGAGATGCATAGGCAATCACACGACGATCCTGCATAAGAATGCAACCTAGTCCCTGTCGTGAGGCATCACAGTAGATAACAAAGTCCTTAGTGAAATCCGGTGGCACAAGTATGGGAGCAAAGGTCAGGCGTCTTTTCAGTTCCTGAAAACTATGCTCACACTGTGGGGACCACTCAAACATTTTATCTTTCTTAAGAAGTTCCGTGGGAGGTTTGGCCACTTTCGAGAAGTTTTCAACAAAGCGGCGACAATAGCTGGCTAGACCAAGGATACTCCTAACTTGTTTAACTGTTTCAGGCGGAGTCCAATCAAGAACGGCCTGAACTCTCTCAGGATTGACAGCAATGCCCTTCCCTGAGATTACGTGGCCGAGATAGGTCACTTCTGGCAACCAAAATTCGCACTTGGAGAACTTGGCATAAAGGCGGTGCTCTCTGAGTTTTTCTAGAACAAGTCTAAGATGTTCGGCATGCTCTTCCTCGTTCTTTGAGTAAATAAGAATATCATCGAGGTAAACCACGACGAACTTATCCAAATACTCCATGAAGATCGAGTTCATCAAGCGGGAGAAAGTGGCTGGAGCATTGGTTAGACCGAAAGACATGACGGTGTACTCGTACTGGCCATAACGAGTGACAAAAGCCGTCTTAGGAATGTCTCCGTTTTTAATTTTGATTTGATGGTAGCCTAACCTCAAATCCATTTTGGAGAAGACTGAGGATCCAGCGAGCTGATCATACAGGTCGTTGATCCTGGGGAGCGGATACTTGTTCTTTATCGTGACCAAATTAACGGGACGATAATCTACAACCATCCGTTCCGTGCCATCCTTCTTCTTGACGAAGAGGACGGGGCAAGCCCAAGGAGAAGAACTAGGACGAATAAAACCCTTTTGCAAGGACTCATCAAGTTGTTTCTTAAGCTCAGCTAGTTCTAGGGGTGCCATTTTGTAGGGTCTCCTAGAAATTGGAACAGTTCCTGGGATAAGATCTATGACGAACTCTACATCCCTATCAGGTGGAACACCTGGTAGTTCTTCTGGAAAGACATCCGGAAATTCTCGGACTACCGGGATATCTTCAAGGTCTGGAAGGGGGCTGGCATTAAGAGAATAGAGTTGACGCCTTGCAACCCTAGTGGAGACAGTGACTATCTTGCCAGATGGGTGTGTAAGCTGAACAGATCTAGTGTAACAATCGATCTTGGCATGATGAGCTGTCATATAGTCCATACCCAAAATGATGTTAATATCTGAAGACTTGAGGGCTATGAGTGAAGCAAGGAATACAAGTCTGTCAACAAGGATTCCATTACCATGGCTTATTCTGGTAGTTTGCCATCTAGACCCCGGGGTTTGGATTTCAAGCGGAGTTGGCATGTCACAAAATGACATGTCGTGCAAACGAGCATAGCCTTCAGAGATAAAGGAGTGGGATGCTCCGGTATCGAACAGAACCGAAGCCGGATGGCAATTGACAAGGAGTGTACCAAGAACGACATTTGGATCATCATTAGCGTCTTTAGCTGAGACGTGATGCACACGTCCATGTTTAGTGGGAGCTGGATTGGCAATGATAGTCTTGCGTGGTGGCTTACTACGAAGAACGGACTTCTCGGCCTGGGGTGGAGCAAGACTGGCCTGAGAACAGTCACGTGCATAGTGTCCTAGCTTTCCGCATGTAAAGCAAGTCCCTGAGGTAGGTCGTGGACCCGCATTGACAAGCGGTTTGCCAATAGGCTTGGGTGGAGCATAAGACCGAGCTGGATAAGGTACCACACAAGATGGCCTCAGAGGATAAGTGGGTGGAAGAATAGAGTTCGGAACCCAAATCCGACGCTTCTGGGAACTAGTACCGGAGGAAGATCCCAATTCAAGGGTGTGCTTACGAGACTCCTCGTAAGTGAGTTGAGCTGTCTCTGCATTGATGGCCTTGTTCACAAGAGCCTGGAACGTGTTGCAATGATGCAAGTGGAGATCACGACGCAGTTTGGGGTTGAGACCCTTCCGGAACCTAGCCTGCTTCTTGGCGTCCGTGGACACTTCTTCTGTAGCATAGCGGGCGAGGTTCTCAAACTCTCGACTATAAGCATCAACAGCCATCTTAGCCTGTGTAAGACTACAGAACTCTTCTCTCTTACGATCGATAAGGGCTTGAGGAATATGATGCTCACGAAAAGCCTCGGTGAAAACTCTCCAGGTAGGAATCTGGCCAGCTGGAATCATGGCCTCATAGTTCTGCCACCAAAGACTAGCAAGACCTTCCAGGTGATAAGTGGCATAGATAACCTTGTCATCTTCAGCTACGTTCGCAGAACGCAGCTTGTGAGTGATACTACGGAGCCAGTCATCTGCGTCGAGTGGCTCAATGGGATGATGGAAGGTTGGTGGTTTCAGACGAATGAAGTCATGGATGGTTGCTGATTCCTTGCACTGATGTGCGGTGTTCTCCTCAATACGTGCCAACAAGCGGTTAGACTCACGCTTGTTTCTCTCCATCTCTATCATTAACTCCGCCAACGAAGGCTGGTCGGGAGGATCCTCCTTATCCCTACCACCTCCGTGGTTCTGTCTACGAGCAGCTGAGCTTCGCTTAACTGAAGACATCCTGACAAGCGAAACCGAAGACGGAAACATCAACAACTACAGGATGCATAAGGTAGAACAAGAAATTAGTATCTCTCGAACTACTAGGATAATTCCGGCAGCATAACGGCAGTAAAATGCTCAGAATGAGACATCCTACCAGAAAAGGGTAGTACAACATCTCAACATCATCACTCAAGGTACTGTGTTAGTACTAATCAAACTAAACTAGAAGAACTAGATATGGGAGTAGGACTCTGATCAACCAATCCTAAGGGACTACGGAGTAGTAACTCGTGATCCTGATAGACGGAAAAGAAAGCCTAGTTCCTTAACCCCGTAGGAAAGGTAAGATGACTCAGATAAGAAGACATGAGGTAAAAGGAGTAAAAAGAGTCTTACGTTCCCTTCCACAACCAATTCCCTTATATAACTAAGGAATTTCTAGACTCAACTTCGACCATTTGGGCTTGGTAATCCTACAGGCAGTCAGGCTCTGATACCAACGCTGTCGGGACCCCGATCCTAAGTCACACCGATCTAGCATGTAACACATCATATCACTTTGCGGCCTCACGCACGGTATCCCCACGGGTGCCACCTTACTTGGCCCGGGACCGTTTGCGCATTTTGGCTCACGTATATGATAGTGTCGCTAGCATCCATATGACAGAGAACCCGGGCCGACATGACCAGTTATAAACCAAAAGTGGCACTAAATTACAGAGACAGGCATCCATGACCCAGCAACGAACGTGTCGGTCAACAACGTATGAACCCAAGTCGTAGCAAGCTACAAGGACTTAAAGGAACAACGCGTGACATTTCCCCTAAGGGACAGACACATGAACGAAGAAGGACACATGTCGGTCAGCCTAAGTGTTCCGGAGCATTAGCAAGCTACCAAGGCTCAGTGGAAAACACTAGGAGACATTTCCCTGTAAGATAGGCTACCAAGGGTAAACAACTAGGTGTCGGATCCCACACATACCAAGCATTTCAATATCATACACGCAATATGCTCAATATGTGCAAATACAACATGGCATCACAACAAGACTCTAATAAACAAAGTATTTATTCATTAGGCTCCGAGGAGCCAAGTATTACAAGCATGGGTATCATGACCCAACATTCAGAGCATACAAGCAACAAGCGGAAGCACTACATGTCTGAGTACAGACATCTACAAATGAAAAAGGCTGAAGAGCATGACTATCTACAACACTCGTCCAAGATCGTAGCTGAGGTACAAGCTACTTGTCGAAGTCCAAGCGGAACTACTAGTGAGACATCAATCCTATCTGCAAAACATAAATTAAGCAAACATGAGTACAAAGGTACTCAGCAAGACTTACATCAGATCCTATCATACATGCACGTGTATCAAGAAGGCAAAGTGGGGTTTAGTTGCAGCAAGCCAGCTTTAACTCAGTGGCTATCCTATTCTACGATTGCTGGTAACTCTTTGAGGTGGCGCACATGAGTCCACTAAGCACCACACAATACACCACTATGGATTCATTCCCGTCTCCCTACGAGAAGGCCATCCATAGTACTCACACTTGTCTTGAGTATTTTAGAGTATCCACTTCAAGTTGTCTATGTACCACGTAAGCATCCAAGAAGTCCATATCCGCGGACCCGGCTATTCGAATAGATTATGTTAACCCTGCAGGGGTGTACTTCTTCACACACGCTCTCGCCACTTACCGCCAGGTACACGTCGTGTATCTCGGCAACCTTCCAGTGGAAGCCTGGCGAGGGTGTCGGCCACGACCTGACTAACCACACAAGTTTCTCGTCCAGGTTTATCGCCTATTCGGGTTCCATCCGCAAGGGAGTCCGGCCGAGGTTTCCATCACGGACCCAAACGATGTGTACAGGGTTCCCGAGCCCACCATCTGGGTGCCACTCGGTACACCGGGCCACGTGTGCCTAGTCTGTCCCAAGTCCACCCTGCCGGGTGCCACCTGGTAGAGAAATAACACTACCTACAAACGCCAGAAACTAGTTGCAACTCCTGGACAGAGATCATGTTGATTAATAAGTCGAGAGGGGTCGAGTTACCGGAACCCAATGTGTGGTAGTAACTAGTCATTGGACAACATACTCGGAACTCAGTTCTTAGGGACGGTTCCAGTGAGACAACCCACCATGTACTCCTACATGGCCTCTCACCACTACCTTTACGAAATCGTGTTCACACACTTAACCCTCAGCATTAGAACATATCATTTCACTCCAATTCATTCCCGATGAATTAGACCTGACACACTCTAAGCAATAGCAAGCAAGGCATGGTAAGATCACAACATGGCTTCAATCAACTCCTACACATGCTAGTGGGTTTCAACTATTTACTGTGGAAAGACAGGTCATGCAGAGGAATGGGTTCAACTACCGCAGCATAAAGTAGCAGGTGAAATCGTTGTTGGCCTAATGCAATAACAGGGAGCAGGATCGGGAGAGTAGGATTGTATCGGAATGAACAAAGGGGTTTGCTTGCCTGGTAAAACAACGTGCAGAACACTGCTCCTCTGACAGGTACTCTGGATCGGTCTCCGGAGCTGGACCTATCGAGAAGAACGGTGCCGACAATCAAACACAAGCATATGCAACAATATGATGCATGAATATGGCATGAAGTTATGATGTTGTTTGGGCTAGTGTAACTAGCATTCAATTTGAAAGAAGTCCATTTGAACCAAGGGTTCAAATGCAATTTTAAAATAAGCATTCTAAATGCCAAATATGTGTTTTCAAGTAAACAGTAGGTTTAACTTCATTTGTCATGCATGAAAATGGTACAGATGGATAGATTGAATTTTTCTGATAATTTTTCATATATAAATTATTTCATTCTGAGCTACGGTTGAATTTCTATGATTTTTTGAAGTTTAGGCCAATTTCTGAATTAAATAAATCATTTAAGATTTATTTAAATAAACAGAACTGGATTACTGCGTCAGCATGACACAGGCATGACATCAGCAGGTCAAAGAGCTGGTCCAGAGTCAAACCTGACAGTGGGGTCCACTGGTCAGTGACTCGGTTAATTAACTGAGTTAATTAACTCTAAATTAAACCTAACAGAAATAGTTAGCAGGGCTGGGCCCACATGTTAGTGGCTAAACTAATTAACAAAACTTAATTAATTTAACTAAAAGGTCAACTAACTAAAGGGTGGGGGCCCACCTGTCATTGACACAGGGGTCAAAGCACGCCGGTCAGCGGTCAAATCCCACCGGCGGCTCGATGCCGGCGACCACAGACGCGGCGGAGGGGCACGGAAATGCCGCTCCGGCGGTCATTTGGGCAGCGGAGGTCATCTACGGGGAGCTGAAGCTCACCCGCATCCATCCCAGCCAGCGGCAGCAGCTGGGGTGGCCGGAGCTCGCCGGAAACGAGCTCGCGGTGGCGCCGGAGTTCGGCCCTCGTCGGGTCTGGGGCTACAGGGCACGGGGAGACCTACGGATGGGCGCTACGGGCTCCTGGTGATACGGCGGATGCGGTGGCGTGCTCCGCTTGGAGTTTGGGTGGCTGTGGCCACGGCGGCGGCATCGTCGGCGGCGGTGAGGTCGGGCAACTGCGGTGGCAGGGGCTAGAGGCCGCAGACGATGGCGAGGATAGGGGGGAAAGAACCGGGGGCTCACCGCGGTTCTGCTGGGGAGGTTAGCGGGCTCGGGGAGGCGCTGAAGGCGGCGAATTGTCGGCGGCGATCGTCGGGGCAGAGGAAGAAGACGACGGCGTTTACGGTGTTCCAGGGCACCCGGCGTCCTGTGGCTCGACGGAGAGGACGAGGGTGAAGTGGCGGAGCTCTCGGGCTACTCGGAGGGGCGAGGGGTGGCCTGTGGCTACGGCTGCGGCGATCGACGGCGACGGCGGCGTTCGGGAGCTGCGAGGGAGAGCGAGGGAGAGAAGGGGAGAGGGCCAGGAGAATGCGAGAGGGTCGGGGGGAGGTGCGTGGCGCCTCCAGAAGCGGCTAGGCGGCGAGGGGAGGGCAGGCAGGCAGCTCACGTGGCGCTCCGGCTGTGCGCGCGCGCCGGCCACACGCTCGGCCTCCTGTCGTCGGGGAAGACGACAGGGAAAAGCTCGGTGGGCTGGGCTGCCAGCTGGGCCGGCCTAGTGCCAGGCCAGCAGGTGGCCCATGTAAGCTCTATCCTTTTATTTATTTCTGTTTTCTAATTTTCTGACATTGGTTTTGATTTAACAACTAAATTAAATCAATTATTTCTTCTGACATATTTATTTTGCAGGGACCTAGAAATTAACCCAAGCCCCAAAAAAATAAACAACCAGAATTTTGGACATATATAAAATAT
>LR738713.1:273819996-273844156 GCA_902687465.1 Secale cereale | reverse complement strand
ATATATATATATATCCAATGCAAATAACTATTGCATTAATTCCAAATGCCCAAATAAATACTTATGAGCTCCTAATAATATTGGCTTGATTTTTATCTCTGACCAATATTTTTAGAGGGCCACATGAACATTTTCTTGGACCTTTTTGGAGCAACTTTTATTTGGGTCATTTTCAAAAGGGTTTCTGAGGGTTTCACAAGTCCTCATTTCAATTTCATTTGTAATTTTAAACATGATGCAACAACAAGGCTAACCTAGTGCATACCAGAACTAGGGTTGTGACATCATTACGGTTTGACCGATAAAGATCTTCGTAGAATATGTGGGAGACAATATGAGCATCCAAGTTCCGCTATTTTTCCATTGACCGAATAAGTGACTCGGTCATGTCTACATAGTTCTCGAATCCGTAGGGTCCGCACGCTTAACGTTCGATGACGATTTGTATTATGTGTTATGTGTTTTTGTTGACCGAAGATTGTTCAAAGTCCCGAATGAGATCACGACATGACGAGGAATCTCGCAACAATCAGGAGATAAAGATTGATATATTGGATGATGATATTCGAACACCGGAATGGTTTCGGATCGTTTTGGGTATTTTTTGGAGTACCCGGAGGTTATCGAAACCCTCCGGAGAAGTATTGGGCCTACATGGGCCATAGGGGAGAGGGGAGGCAGCCCACAAGGGGTGGCTGCGTCCCCCTCCTATAGGGAATCCGAATTGGACTAGGGGAGGGGGTGTGCCCCCCTTTCCTTCTCCTCTTCCCTCTACCTTCCTTCTTTCCATCTCCACAAAAGGGAAAAAATGGGGGGGGGGGTGAATCCAACTAGGATTGGAGTCCTAGTAGGACCCCCCCCATGGAGCACCCCTAGGGCCGGCCTCCTCCCTCTCCTCCTTTATATACATGGGCAGGGGGCACCCGAAAGCACATCAATTGTTCTTAGCCGTGTGCGGTGCCCCTCCTCCACAGTTTGCTCCCCAGATCATATTGTTGTAGTGCTTAGGCGAAGCCTTGCGTGATCAAGTTCACCATCACCGTCACCACGCCGTCATGCTGCTGGAACTCTTCCCAGACACTCTACTGGATCAAGAGTTCGTTGGACATCATCCAGATGAACGTGTGCAGAACTCGGAGGTGACGTACGTTCGGTGCTTGATCAGTTGAATCGCGAAGACGTTCGACTACATCATCCGTGTTAAACTAACGCTTCCCCTTTCGGTCTACGAGGGTATGTGGACACACTCTTCCCGTCTCGTTGCTATGCTTCTCCTACATAGATATTGCGTGAGCTTAGGATTTTTTTTGAAATTGCATGCTACGTTCCCAACAGTGGTATCAGAGCCAGGTTTATGTGTAGATGATATGCACGAGTAGAACACAAAGGAGTTGTGGGCGGTGATAGTCATACTGCTTACCACCAACGTCTTATTTTGATTCGGCGGTATTGTAAGATGAAGCAGCCCGGACCAACATTACATGACCGCATTCATGAGACCGGTTCCACCATTATGTGTAACTTGTTTGCATAAAGGTGGCTGGCGGGTGTTTGTCTTTCTTGCTTTAGTTGAATCGAATTTGACTACGGCTGGTCCTTGTTGAAGGTTAAAACAACAAACTTGGCGAAACACCATTGTGGTTTTGTACCGTAGGTAAGAACGGTTCTTGCTAGAAGCCCGTAGCAGCCACGTAAAACTTGCAACAACAAAGTTGAGGACGTCTAACTTGTTTTTGCAGGGCTTGTTGTGATGTGATATGGTCAAGATATGATGAGTTATACGTTATTATATGAGATGATCATGTTTTGTAAATTATCGGCAACCGGCAGGAGCCTTATGGTTGTCTCTTTATTGTATAAATTACAAGCGCCATGTAATTCCTTTACTTTATCGCTATGAGTTAGCAATAGTCGTAGAAGCAATAGTTGGCGAGACGACCACGACACTACGATGGAGATCAAGGAGTCAAGCCGGTGACGATGGAGATCATGACGATGCTTTGGAGATGGAGATCAAAAGCTCAAGATGATGATGGCCATATCATGTCACATATTTTGATTGCATGTGATGTTTATCTGTTTATGCATCTTATTTTTCTTAGAACGACGGTAGCATTATAAGATGATCCCTTACTAAAATTTCAAGGTACAAGTGTTCTCCCTGAGTATGCACCGTTGCGACAGTTTGTCGTGCTGAGACACCACGTGATGATCGGGTGTGATAAGCTCTACATTCACATACAACGGGTGCAAGACAGTTTTGCACATGCGGAATACTCCGGTTAAACTTGACGAGCCTAGCATGTACAAACATGGCCTCGGAACACTTGAGACCGAAAGGTCGAGCATAAATCATATAGCAGATATGATCAACATAAGATGTTCACCATTGAAAACTACTCCATCTCACATGATGATCAGACATGGTTTAGTTGATATCGATCACGTGATCATTTAGATGACTTGAGGGTTGTCTATCTAAGTGGGAGTTCTTTAGTAATGTGATTAATTGAACTTAATTTATCATGAACTTAGTCCTGGTAGTTTTTGTATATCTATGTTGTAGATCAATGGCCCGTGCTACCGTTCCCTTGAATTTTAATGCATTCCTAGAGAAAGCTAAATTTAAAGATGATGGTAGCAACTACACGGACTGGGTCCATAACTTGAGGATTATCCTCATTGCTGCACAGAAGAATTATGTCCTTGATGCACCGCTAGGTGAAAGGCCTGCTGCAGGAGCAACTACTGATGTTATGAACGTCTGGCAAGCTTGATCTGATGACTACTTGATAGTTCAGTGTGCCATGCTTTACTGCTTAGAATCGGGAGTTCAAAGACATTTTGAATGTCATGGAGCATATGAGATGTTCCAAGATTGAAGTTAATATTTCAAGCAAATTCCCGAGTTGAGAGATACAAAGTCTCCAATGAGTTCTATAGCTGCAAGAAGGAGAAGAATAGTTCTGTTAGTGAACACATACCCAGAATGTCTGGGTACCATAACCACTTGACTCAGCTGGGAGTTAATCTCCCACATGATAGTGTTATTTACAGAGGTCATCATTCACTGCCACCAAGTTATAAAGGCTTCATGATGAAGTATAATATGCAAGGGATGGAGAAGACTATTCCCGAGCTCTTCGCAAAGCTCAAAGCTACGGAGGTAGAAATCAAAAAGGAGCATCAAGTGTTGATGGTTAATAGGACCACTAGTTTCAAGAAAAAGGGCAAGGAAAAGAAGGGGAACTTCAAGAAGAATAGCAATTAAGTTGCTACTCCCGGGAAGAAACCCAAGTCTGGAGCCAAGCCTGAAACTGAGTGCTTCTACTGCAAAGGGACTGGTCACTGGAAGCGGAACTGCCCCAAGTATTTGGCGGATAAGAAGGATGGCAAAGTGAACAAAGGTATATTTGATATACATGTTATTGATGTGTACCTTACTAATGCTCGTAGTAGCGTCGGGTATCTGATACTAGTTCGGTTGCTTATATTTGTAACTCGAAATAGGGGCTATGGATTGAACGAAGATTGGCTAAGGACAAGGTGACGATGCGCGTGGGAAATGGTTCCAAAGTCGATGTGATTGTTGTCGGCACGCTACCTCTACATCTACCTTCGGGATTAGTTTTAGACCTAAATAATTGTTATTTGGTGCCAGCGTTGAGCATGAACATTATATCTGGATCTTGTTTGTTGCAAGACGGTTATTCATTTAAATCAGAGAATAATGGTTGTTCTATTTATACGAGTAATATCTTTTATGGTCTTGCACCCTTGATGAGTGGTCTATTATTGTTGAATCTCGATCTTGGTGATACACATATTCATAATATTGATGCCAAAAGATGCAAAGTTTATAATGATAGTGTAACATATTTGTGGCACTGCCGTTTAGGTCATACTGGTGTAAAGTGTATGAAGAAACTCCATGCACATGGGCTTTTGGAATCACTTGATTATGAATCATTTGATACTTGTGAACCATGCCTCATGGGCAATATGACTAAAACTTCGTTCTCCGGAACAATGGAGCAAGCAACTAACTTATTGGAAATAATACATACCGATGTATGCGGTCTGATGAGTGTTGAGGCTCGCGGCGGGTATCGTTATTTTCTAACCTTCACAAATGATTTGCGTAGATATGGGTATATATGGACTTGATAAAACACAAGTTTGAAACATTTGAGAAGTTCAAAGAATTTCAAATTGAAGTAGAGAATCATTGTTACTTGAAAATAAAGTTTCTACGATCTGATCGAGGAGGCGAATATTTGAGTTACGAGTTTGGTCTTCATTTAAGACAATGTGGAATAGTTTCGCAACTCACGCCACCTGGAACACCACATCGTAATGGTGTGTTCGAACGTCATCACCATACTTTATTAGATATCGTGCGATCTATGATGTCTCTTACCGATTTTACGCAATCATTTTGGGGTCATGCATTAGAGACAAGTGCATTCACATTGAATAGGGCACCGTCTAAATCCGTTGAGATGACACCATATGAATTGTGGTCTGCCAAGAAACCTGAGCTGTCATTTCTTAAAGTTTGGGGTTGCGATGCTTATGTGAAAAAGCTTCATCCTTATAAGCTTGAACCCAAATTGGAGAAGTGCATCTCCATAGGATACCAAAAAGAAACTGTTGGGTACAATTTATATCACAGATCCAAAGGCAAGACTTTTGTTGCTAAGAATGGATCCTTTCTAGAGAAGGAGTTTCTCTTGCAAGAAGTGAGTGGGAGGAAAGTAGAACTTGATGAGGTAATTCTACCTTCTCTCCAATTGGAAAAAGGCTCATCACAGAAAATCGCTCTCGTGATGCCTACACCAATTAGTGAGGAAGCTAATGATGATGATCATGAAACTTCAAATCATGTTACTACCGAACCTCGTAGGTCAACTAGAGTACGTTCCACACCAAAGTGGTACGGTAATCCAGTTTTGTAAGTCATCTTACTAGACCATGATGAACCTACAAATTATGAGGAAGCGATGATGAGCCCAGATTCCGCAAAATAGCTTGAGGCCATGAAATCTGAGATGGGATCCATGTATGAGAACAAAGTATGAACTTTGGTTGACTTGCCCGATGATCGACAAGCCATAGAGAATCAATGGATCTTCAAGAAGAAGACTGACGCCGATGGTAATGTTACCGTCTACAAAGCTCGACTTGTTGCAGATGGTTTTCGACCAGTTCATGGAGTTGACTATGATGAGACCTTCTCACCCGTAGTGATGCTTAAGTCTGTCCGAATCATGTTAGCAATTACCGCATTTTATGATTATGAAATATGGCAAATGGATGTCAAAACTGCATTCCTCAATGGATTTCTTAAGAAGAGTTGTATATGATGCAACCAGAAGGTTCTGTCGATCCTAACAAAGTGTTGGGGAATGTAGTATTTTAAAATTTTCCTATGATCACGCAAGATCTATCTAGGAGAAGCATAGCAACGAGCGGGAGAGTGTGTCCACGTACCCTCGTAGACCGAAAGTGGAAGCGTTTTAGTAACGCGGTTGATGTAGTCGAACGTCTTTGCGATCGAACAGATCCAAGCACCGAACGTACGGCACCTCCGCGTTCAGCACACGTTCAGCCGATGACATCCCATGAACTCCTGATCCAGTTGAGTGTTGCGGGAGAGTTTCGTCAGCACGATGGCATGGTGACGGTGATGATGAAGTTACCAGCGTATGGCATCGCCTAAGCACTGCAACGATATGACCGAGGTGTGTAACTGTGGAGGGGGGCACCGCACACGTCTAGGAACAATTGATGTGTGTCCGAGGGGTGCCCTCCCCACGTATATAAAGGAGGGAGAGGGAGGAGGCGGCCGTCCTAGGGAGAGGGCGCGCCAAGGGGGAGTCCTACTCCCACTAGGACTAGGACTCCCCTTTCCTAGTGAGAGTAGGAGAAGGGGAAGGGAAGGAGAGGACGAGAAGGAAGGAGGGGGCGCCGCCCCTCCCCCCTAGTCCAATTCGGACTAGGCTTGGGGGCGTGTGGCCCAGCCCTAGGCAGCCCCTCTCTCTCTCCACTAAAGCCCACTAAGGCCCATTAACTCCCCGGGGGGTTCCGGTAACCTCCCGGTACTATGGTATTTATCCGGGGACCCTTGGAACCCTTCCGGTGTCCGAATATAACCTTCCAATATATCAGTCTTTATGTCTCAACCATTTCGAGACTCCTCGTCATGTTCGTGATCACATCCGGGACTCCGAACTACCTTTGGTGCATCAAAACACATAAACTCATAATACCAATCGTCATCGAACGTTAAGCGTGCAGACCCTATGGGTTCGAGAACAATGTAGACATGACCGAGACTCATCTCCGGTCAATAACCAATAGCGGAACCTGGATGCTCATATTGGTTCCCACATATTCTACGAAGGTCTTTATCGGTCAAACCGCATAACAACATACGTCGTTCCCTTTGTCATCGGTATGTTACTTGCCCGACATTCGATCGTCGGTATCATCATACCTAGTTCAATCTTTTCACCGGCAAGTCTTTTTACTGGTTCCGTAATACATCATCTCATGACTAACTCATTGGTCGTTTGCTTGCAAGGCTTATTATGATGTGTATTACCGAGAGGGCCCAGTGATACCTCTCCAACACTCAGATTGACAAAACCTATTCTCGATCTATGCCAACACCACAAACACCTTCGGAGACACCTGTAGAGCATCTTTATAATCACCCAGTTACGTTGTGACGTTTGATATCACACGAGGTGTTCCTCCAGTATTCGGGAGTTGCATAATCTCATAGTCATAGAACATGTATAAGTCATGAAGAAAGGAATAGCAGAAAAACTAAACGATCATATTGCTAAGCTAACAGATGGGTCTTGTCCATCACATCATTCTCCAAATGATGTGATCCCATTGATCAAATGACAACTCATGTCTATGGATAGGAAACATAACCATCTTTGATCAATGAGCTAGTGTAGTTGAGGCATACTAGTGACACTCTATTTCGTCTATGTATTCACACATGTATCAAGTTTCCGGTAAATACAATTCTATCATGAATAAAAGGCATTTATCATGATGTATAAGGAAATATAAATAACAACTTTATTATTGCCTCTAGGGCATACTTCCTTCACAAAGTGTGCAAGCTCCAGCAATCCGTCTATAGACTGGTGCAAGCATCTCGGAGTTGGAATATACGCTTTGATGATGTGATCAAAGCATATGGTTTTATACAGACTTTTGGAGAAGCTTGTATTTACAAGAAAGTGAGTGGGAGCTCTGTAGTATTTCTGTTATTATATGTGGATGACATATTGGTGATTGGAAATGATGTAGAATTTCTGGATAGCATAAAAGGATACTTGAATAATAATGTTTCAATGAATGACCTCGGTGAAGCTTCTTATATATTAGGCATCAAGATCTATAGAGATAGATCAAGACGTTTAATTTGACTTTCACAAAGCACATACCTTAATAAAGTTTTGAATAGGTTCAAAATGGATCAGTCAAAAAAAGGGTTCTTGCCTGTGTTACAAGGTGTGAAGTTGAGTCAGACTCAATGCCCGACCACTGCAGAAGATCAAGAGAAAATGGAAGTCATTCCTTATGCCTCAGCCATAGGTTATATCATGTATGCAATGTTGTGTACCAGACCTGATGTGTGCCTTGCTATAAGTTTAGCAGGGAGGTACCAAAGTAATCCAGGAGTGGATCACTGGACAACGGTCAACAACATCCTGAAGTACCTGAAAAGGACCAAGGATATGTTTCTCGTTTATGGAGGTGACAAAGAGCTCGTCGTAAATGGTTACGTCGATGCTAGCTTTGACACTGATCTGGATGACTCCAAGTCTCAAACCGGATACATATTTTTGTTGAATGGTGGAGCTGTCAGTTGGTGTAGTTCCAAGAAGAGTGTCGTGGTGGGATCTACGTGTGAAGCGGAGTACATAGATGCTTCGGAAGCAGTAAATGAAGGAGTCCGGATGAAGGAGTTCATATCCGATCTGGGTGTAATACCTAGTGTATCGGGTCCAAAGAAAATCTTCTGTGATAACACTGGAGCAATTGCCTTGGCGAAGGAATCCAGGTTTCACAAGAAAACCAAACACATCAAGAGACGCTTCAACTCCATCTGCGATCAAGTCAAGGAGGGAGACATAGAGATTTGCAAAATACATACGGATTTGAATAAAGCTGACCCATTGACTAAGCCTCTTCCACGAGCAAAACATGATCAACACCAAGACTCCATGGGTGTTAGAATCATTACTATGTAATCTAGATTATTGACACTAGTGCAAGTGGGAGACTGAAGGAAATATGCCCTAGAGGCAATAATAAAGTTGTGATTTTCTATTTCCTTATATCATTGTAAATGTTTATTATTCATGCTAGAATGGTATTAACCGGATACTTGGTACATGTGTGGATACATAGACAAAACACAGTGTCCCTAGTGAGCCTCTACTAGACTAGTTCGTTGATCAAAGATGGTTAAGTTTCCTAACCATATACATGTGTTGTCATTTGATGAGCGGGATCAAATCATTAGGAGAATGATGTGATTGACAAGACCCATCCTTTAGCTTAGCCTATTAATCATACAGTTTTATTGTTATTGCTTTCTTCATGTCAAATACATATTCCTCCGACTATGAGATTATGCAACTCCCGGATACCTTAGGAATGCCTTGTGTGCTATCAAACGTCACAACGTAACTGGGTGATTATGAAGATGCTCTACAGGTATCTCCGAAGGTGTTTGTTGGGTTGGCATAGATCGATATTAGGATTTGTCACTCCGAGTATCGGAGAGGTATCTCTGGGCCCTCTCGGTGGTGCACATCATAAGAAGCCTTGCAAGAACTATGACTAATGATTTAGTTGCGAGATGATGCATTATAGCACGAGTAAAGGGACTTGCCGGTAACGAGATTGAACTAGGTATGAAGATACCAACGATCGAATCTCGGGCGGTGCTGGTTGCCATTGCCTCCATTTCCCGACTTGACATTGTTGTTGCTTTGGCGGTTGTTCCCATTCCCTCCATGGTTCTGTCCTCCATGATTATGTCCTCCATGGTTGTGATGGGTGTGTCCTCCCGAGTACGAGGTGTAGCGTGGCTTCTGTTGAGCTCCAGAGTTGTACTTCTCCTTGCCATACTTTCGCTTGCGGTTCTCTATCTGATGTTGCTTGCCTTCAATAACGATGGCCTTATCTACCAGCCCCTGCTAGTTGTTGAAGGTTGCCACCATCAGCTGCATACTCAGTTCGTCGTTGAGTCCGTCAAGGAATTTCTCCTGCTTTGTGGCATCTGTGGCCACATCACCCAGGCATAGCGAGCTAACAGGCTGAACTCATCCACATACTGCCCCGTAGTACGATTCCCCTAGTGTAAGTTGCGAAACTCACGCTTTTTCAGACTCATTGCTCCGGCTGAAACATGAGAAGTGTGAAAGGCTCGCTGAAACTGATCCCACGTGACTGTGGCAATGGGATAAGTGGTGGTGTAATTCTCCCACCAAGCGGATGCGGGTCCTTGCTACTTCTCAAGCTTGCGTTGTATTCCCTTGAAGAGGAAAGGTTAATGCAGCATAGTAGCGTAAGTATTTCCCTCAGTTTTTTAGAACCAAGGTATCAATCCAGTAGGAGACCACGTGCAAGTCCCTCGCACCTGCACAAACAAATAAGAACTTCGCAGCCAACGCGATAAGGGGTTGTCAATCCCTTTACGGTCACTTACGAAAGTGAGATCTGATAGATATGATAGTTTGATATTTTTGGTATTTTTGGATATAAGAACAGAAAGTAAAAGCGGAAAAGTAAAGTAGATTGTAGATTGATATGTTGAGAATAGACCCGGGGGCCATAGTTTTCTCTAGTGGCTTCTCTCATGATAGCGATATTCTACGGCAGGTAAACAAATTACTGTCGAGCAATTGATAGAAAAGCGAATAATTATGAGAATATCTAGGCATGATCATTATATATAGGCATCACGTCCGAGACAAGTAGACCGAAACGAATATGCATCTACTACTATTACTCCACACATCGACCGCTATCCAGCATGCATCTAGAGTATTAAGTTCATAAGAACAGAGTAACGCCTTAAGCAAGATGACATGATGTAGAGGGATAAACTCAAACATAGTGATATTAACCCCATCTTTTTATCCTCGATGGCAACAATACAATACATGCCTTGCTGCCCCTACTGTCACAGAGAAAGGACACCGCAAGATTGAACCCAAAGCCAAGCACTTCTCCCATTGCAAGAACTATAGATCTAGTAGGCCAAACCAAACCAATAATTCGAAGAGGCTTGCAAGGATATTATAATCATACATAAAGAATTCATAAAGGAACCAAATATTTCTCATAGATAATCTTGATCATAAACCCACAATTCATCGGATCTCGACAAACACACCGCAAAAAGAGATTACATCGAATAGATCCCCTCGAAGACCGAGGAGAACTTGTTATTGAGGTCCAAAGAGAGAGAAGAAACCATCTAGATACTAGCTATGGACCCGAAGGTCTGTGGTAAACTACTCACAACTCATGGTGAGGCGATGATGATGATGTAGAAGCACTCCGTTGAAGATCTTCCCTCCGGCGGAGCTCCGGAATAGGCCCCAAGATGGGATCTCATGGGAACATAAGGTTGCGGCGGTGGAACTAGGGTTTTCTCTGATGTTTTGATGGTTTCGGGGTATGTAGATATATATATATATATATATATATATATATAGGAAGAAGGATGGCACCGGGGGCCAGACGTGGGGCCCACGAGGCAGGGGGCGCGCCCTATGGGGGGGCGCCCCCACCCTCGTGGACGCCACCTTAGCTCTATTCCATGGTTCTCAAGTCTCTCGTGCATATTTTTCTCCAAAAATATCTCTCCTGAAGTTTCATTCCGTTTGGACTCCGTTTGATATTCCTTTTCTGTAAAACCCTGAAATAGGCAAAAAATACAGCAATCTGGACTGGGCCTTTGGGTTAATAGGTTAGTCCCAAAAATAATATAAAAGTGTATAACAAAGCCCATCAAACATCCAAAACATCTTAAATAATAGCATGGAACCATAAAAAATTATAGATACGTTTGAGACGTATCAAGCATCCCCAAGCTTAATTCTTGCTCATCCTCGAGTAGGTAAATGATAAAAACAGAATTTTTGATGTGGAATGCTAACCAACATAGTTTTCAATGTAATTCTCTCAATTGTGGCATGAATGTTCAGATCTGAAAGATTCAAGACAAAAGTTTATATTGACATAAGAAATAATAATACTACAAGCATACTAACAAAGCAATCATGTCTTCTCAAAATACTACGGCTAAAGAAAGTTATCCCTACAAAATCATATAGTCTGGCTATGCTCCCTCTTCATCACACAAAATATTCATATCATGCACAACCCCGGTTTTAGCCATGCACTTGTTTTCATACTCTATTGTTTCAAACCTTTCAACTTTCACGCAATACATGAGCGTGAGCCATGGATATAGCACTATGGGTGGAATAGAGAGGTGGTTGTGGAGAAGACAAAAAGGAGGGAGATAGTCTCACATCGACTAGCCGTATTAACGGGCTATAGAGATGCCCATCAATAGATATCAATGTGAGTGAGTAGGGATTGCCATGCAACGAATACACTAGAGATAAGAATGTATGAAAGCTCAACAAAAGAAACTAAGTGGGTGGGCATCCCACTTGCTTGCTCATGAAGACCTAGGGCATTTGAGGAAGCCCGTCGTTGGAATATACAAGCCAAGTTCTATAATGAAAATTACCACTAGTATATGAAAGTGACTAAACATGAGACTCTCTATCATGAAGAACATGGTGCTACTTTGAAGCACAAGTGTGGAAAAGGATAGTAGCAATTGTCTCTTCTCTCTTTTCTCTCTTTTTTTGGAGGGGCTTTCTCTCTTTTTTCTTTTTTTTTATTTAGCCCCTCTCTATTTTTTATGGGCCATCTCTTTTTTATTGGCCTTTCCTCACATGGGACAATGCTCTAATAATGATGATCATCACACTTTTATTGATTCACAACTTGATACTAGAAAAAAGTATGACTCTATATGAATGCCTCCGTCGGTGTACCAGGATATGCAATGAATCAAGAGTGACATGTATGAAAAATTATGCATGGTGGCTTTGCCACAAATACGATGTCAACTACATGATCATGCATGCCAATATGAAAATATGAAGAGTGCTACATGAACGAGATGGTGGAAAGTTGCATGGCCATATATCTCGGAATGGCTATGGAAATGCCATTATAGGTAGGTATGGTGGCTGTTTTGAGGAAGATATATGGTGGCTATTTTGAGCAAGGATATATAGTGGGTGTATGGTACCGGCGAAAGTTGCGTGGTACAAGAGAGGTTAGCAATGGTGGAAGGGTGAGAGTGCGTATAATCCATGGACTCAACATTAGTCATAAGAACTCATATACTTTTTGAAAAAATTTACGAGTCATCAAAACAAAGCAATCAACGCATGCTCCTAGGGGGGAGGTTGGTAGGAGTTAACCATCACGTGCCCCCGACCTCCACACAAAGGATGACACTCTACAAATACCTCATGCTCTAACTTCGTCACATAGCGGTTCACCATGCATGCATGCTACGGGAATCACTAACTTTAACACAAGTATTTGTCGATTTCATAATAACTCCACTAGCATGACTCTAATATCACTATCCTCATATCTCAAAACAATTATCAAGCATCCAACTTCTCAACATATTCAATGCACTTAGTGTGAAAGTTTTTACTACATTGATCTTCGATGTCTATCATGTGAAGGCTAGTTTTATAGCCAAAGCACATTACCATGTTCTTCTAATAGACTCTCAAAAGGATATAAGTTAAGCATGAGAGTTCAAAAATTTCTACAAAATATAATTACCACCGTGCTCTAAAAGATGTAAGTGAAACACTAGAGCAAAAACTATTCAACTCAAAAGATATAAGTGAAGCACATAGAGTGTTCTTACAATTCCTAGGCCATATTTATCTCTCTCAAAAAGGTGTGTCCAGCAAGGATAATTGTGGCAAACTAACAAGCAAGGACTCAAATTTAAAGTGCAGTATATCGACTAGAGGGGGGTGAATAGACGATTTTATGAAATGCTTCAAAACACGGTAGTTTTGAAGACAAAAGATAAACGCAATCCTATTAGTATGCAGCGGAAAGTAGACTACACTAGACTAGCCATAGTCATGTATTCAATGAAGTGAAAGCACGAAGACTAATAGCAGCTAGGCAGTAGGGATCATGATGGAAGAAGGAATGAAGCCAATCATAACAAATAGATACTCAATGAAGTCAATCAGATAAGGCAAGCATACAATGACTTCGCAACATAGAGCAGTAAGTAAAGGGAAGGAAAGGATAGAACCAGTAGCTCGGGGAAGACAGTGATTTGTTAGACCAGTTCCAGTTGATGTGACAACTGTATGTTTGTTTAGGGAGGCTGAGATTTAACTCAGAAGACCGCGTCTTCACCTTGTTCCCCTTGAGCTAAGGACACCTAGTCCTCGCCCAATCACTCTGGTAAGTCTTCAAGGTAGACTTCCAAACCTTCACAGACTTCGTTCACCGGAGTTCCACAATGACTCTTGGATGCTCAGAACGCAATGCCTAACCGGCTGGAGGAAACACAGTCCTCAAGTGTAATAAGTCTTCAGGTCACACAGACAGAAAGACTTCAGTGATGCCTAACACTCTTTGTCTCTGGGTGTTTTGGCTTTGTCCTCGCAAGGATTTCTCTCTCAAATGCTTCGGAGGTGGGTTGCTCTCAAACGACAAAAGCCGTGCAATAACTTCGAGCAGCCACCAATTTATGGTGTAGGGGGTGGGCTATTTATAGACACTGGGCAACCCGACTTGATTTGTCCGAGGTGACCCTGGGTCACTAAGGAATTGACACATGTTCCAACGGTCAAATTTCAAACACTCACACGGCAACTTTACTTGGGCTACAAGTAAGGCTGACTCATCCGACTCTGGATAAGATTTGCTCTCATAGTCTTCGCTCGAAGACATAGGATTTGGTTGAGCATCACTTCAGTCACTCTGACTTAGTTCACTTGGACCCCACTTAACAGTAAGGTGGTTCCTATGACTCAACAAAGAAGAAAAGGAAACAACAAAACATCTACGTCTTCGCTCTCCATAGTCTTCACACAATATCTTCTCATGTCATGGTCTTCAATATGATTATCTTCATATACCACCACTGATGTCAATGTCTTCATACATATTTAGGGGTCATCTTCGGTAGGTAAACCGAATCAATGAGGGACTACTACCTGTGTTATCCTGCAATTCTCACAAACACATTAGTCCCTCAACTAGGTTTGTCGTCAATACTCCAAAACCAACTAGGGGTGGCACTAGATGCACTTACAATCTCCCCCTTTTTGGTGATTGATGACAAACTGGTTGAAGTTTTCAACGGGGATAAAGATATGTGAAATTGTAAAGGATAAAGGTATTGTCTTCGTAAGTAGCAAAAGGCTCCCCTTGAAGATGTGCATATAGTTGATTTGCTTTTGAATGCAAATGCACATGGCAGGTTGTACTTGTGGAGATCCTCTTAAACTTATGAAGACAATTCATCATGCACGATTGATATGTCGAAGATAATGACATGCATAATGAAAAATGGACGTCTGCAATAATGACTAAGTGCGGAATATAAGATAGCAGATGTGGAATTTATCATCGCATTACAGAGTAGCATAAAAACGTAGCAGACGACCATCAGTTTAAGTGTTACAACTCAAAGAACCAAATGTAGCAAAACGAGAGTTGTAAACACCAGGCAAATTATAAAGCACCCGCCCATATGGACCCGCTTGAAGACTATCAACTCATATGCTTCTCCCCCTTTTGTCAGTAACGACCAAAAAGGTTTGAAGACATAGAGCCTCTACTCATTCCCAGTTGGTGCAGGAGAGGATGCAGGGTCAACGTTGGTGTTTGCCGGTGCAGAAGTAGTTGGTGCAGTGTCGATGCACGCTGAAGTAGGAGGTGAGGTAGCATCATCTTGATCATCGATCACCCTGGCGTCAATTGTTGCAGCAGAGGAGGAGTATTCAGAATCTTCAAGAGATGGAGTTCGACGCATAACAGCAGTCCTTGGAGGAGTGTGGTCAAACTTGAATCTCTCTGTGAAGCCATCGTCTTGAAGATCTGGTTCAGCACTCAGCAAGGTCAAACTCTTCCAAAACCTCTGACAGGTTTCATGAGCAACAAAGGCATTCTTGGTGGCAAGATTGCGAATGCGATTGACATCCACCAAGAGGCTTTGCATCTGACGCTTTAGCCAGAGGTGATGCTTATCCTGTTTCTGATGGAGGGAAACCAGAAGCTCTCGGTTATTTAGAACACGAGATCGCTTCTGAGGCCTTTGGGCGATGGTGCTCTCAGTGGCTTCGGTTTCAGCGTGTCGAGGTAGACGAGTACGGCCAGCCAGAGGATAAATGCGAGAGACTGCTGGAACTCCTTCAATCTGCTGAGTGAAGCTCTGGTGATCAGCGTTGTGAAGACAAACAGGCTCTTTGGCAGGCTCTTGGTAGATAGCTTCAGCTGACATATCAACCTCGGGCAAGAAGATGTGATGGTTGCGAGCAGAGGGCTGATAGGTGACAGCTGAGTGCAGCTTGATGAGGTGCATAATCCAAGGGGCATAGAATTTCAGACCAAATAGATCAGATCCAGACATAGCCATTTGCCGAATGAAGAAATCTTGAGCATTGAAGCTGATGCCATTGAAGATATAGAAGACCAAAGTCTTCATAGTGCCTTCAAGCTTGGCTGATGAAGAATGTCCTTTGACGGGCCATAGAGTACGCCTGATGATGTGATAGATGGTGCGTGGCAGGTACTCTAGGTCTTCAACAAAGAATTCTTTAGGATATTCAGCATCACTTGGCAGAGGCTTCATCATGCTTAGCATTTGGCTCATGTTGGGCTGGCGCTTCTGAAATATATTCTCCAAGGCTTCATTGTGCAATTGACAGCCAGGTTCATACATATCTCCTGGAGTGGGCAGGCCAGTAAGCTCAATGAGATCAAAGCCTTTGGCTTCATGATGGACATTGCCTGTCATCCACTCAAGGACCCATGTCTTCGGATCCCTGCTGTAGCCTCGAATGTGGAGGGTTGCATAGAATTGCAGAAGCAGCTCTTCATTCCAATGCTCTTTTGTTTGTTACAAAATTGAGCAGGCCAGCATCACGGAAGCAGTCAAGAGCTTCCTCCAGGCAAGGCAGACCAGCAATAGCTTCAGTGTCAAGACGCATATGAGGGAAAATGCGCCCTTGATCATAGAGTACTCTTGAGTAGTAAATGCGTTGCTGATGGCTCCAGAACCTATCTGATGATATTCTTGGCTTGGAATATGGGTTCTTAGCACTGTCAAAGAAGGTGTTGTGCGCAGTGAAGCTATTGGCATTGAATGACCCTTGAGAGGTTGCAATACCTGGAAACCTTGGCAGTCTTGGCTTAGGCTTCTTAACTTGAGGCATGTGCTCAACATGATGATCAAACTAAGGACCAGCAGAATGCGGTCCAGTGGTAGGTGGTGGAGTCAGAATGGGCCACCGGACAGTAACGAGTTGATCATCTTGGTTGTATGCTTGCTGAATTGTATGGGGCCTAGGAGGCGGAACAGGAGCAGAGGCATTAGCTTCAGGCTGCAGATTTGCTTCAGGTGCAGCACTGTCTTCAGGCACCATTGTGTCTTCAGGTGCCACATTAGCTTCAGCCATGACCACGTCATTGGCTTCAGTGTTGGTGGTGGCAGCCTCTGAATTTGTAACCTCCACTTCAGGAGCTTGAGGGTCGGACACGTTCTCCTCGCGAACAGGGGGTGTGGCAGTACGTTCATCTTCCGCTTGGGGTTGTTCTTCTCCTTCGGGTGGTTCTTCTTCGGCTGATGCAGCCGGAATATCTTCAGCCGCTTTGGCTTCAGATACTAAGGGGTTCACAGTAGGAGCAGCGTCAGGTACAGATGGTTGCTCTACTCCTTCTGGAACACTTGTGGCGATGACTTGAGGCCTTGGTCCTTTGCGAAGCCTACGAATAGCTGGCGACGCTTGAGGGGATGGAGGTTGTTGGGCCTCAAAGTCTTCATCTTAAAGCACCGAACTGGTGTCTTGAGTTGGCTGAGTTGTGGCTGATGTATCATGTGGGTGATCAGCCCACGAGTCATCATGTGCAATTGGCGTCAATGGACGACCAATGCTGATGCGTTCGCTGTTCGTAAGAACAGGCGAAGATTCAACGTTGTACTCGATCTGAGGAAGGACTTCATCATCTTCAACATTGTCATGAGGACCAATGTCTTAAGCTGTGGTGGGGTCAACAGCTGGAATGCCTTCAGCCTCTGTGGGAGCAGGCTCATGAACAGTCATTCGACGTTCTCTTTGGGCAGATGCAGGGCGAGCAACTGAGATGGGCTCGACAAAGATAGGCTCTTTGGAAGCAGCCTTATCCTTCTTGGTTTTGCGCTTCTCGGTGGGTGGAGCTTCATCAGTAGTGCTTGCGCTTGCGAGCTTCAGCTTCAGCCATCTTTGTCTTCTTGAGCTTTGAAGCGGTTGGGGTTGCCTTAGGCTTCGTGCCAGTCATGCTAGAAGGGAAGACTATGCGAGGCCTTTCCTGCCCTGATTCTTCAGCTTCGGGCACAGGATGCTTCTTCTTTTTCTTGGCAGCCATTCTTGGGTCAATGCCTGGACGCCCAAGGGCCTTGCGCTTTTCAGCTTCATTGAACGCTTGAACGCATTTGGCAGCCAAGTCCTTGATTCGCTCACGAGAACCTTTAGCTTCATCACGCCTCTAGCGAAAGGCTTCCTTGAGCTCATGCATCATAACTTTGAAGTTTTGAATTTCTTGTACGCTGAGCTTGTCCACATGCTTCTTGAACTGAGCCTTTTCATAGTCGATCTTTTGCTTCAGCTCAACAATTCTCTGAGCCAGAGCCAGCTCAGAAGCAATGGCGCCATGGAAGGAGATGTTGAGGCCAACTGGAAGTTCAAGATCATCGAAGCTGAGGTTGGGGGTGTCAAACCATTCATCAATGAAGTTATTGAGCACTTCCACGTCAAAGAGCAGCAAATCATTGAAGATTTCAGCATATTGCTTGCTCTTGATCAGTAGCTCCAGAGCATCGTCACCAAGATCTTCATCACTTGAGCGATCAAGGGCATCATTGGCAGTCTTCAGAACAGCGTCAGGAGTGAGAGCTAGACTGGGGTTGTGCGAGGGCTTCTTCTTCAGCTGTCTACTCTTGGAGATGCGAGAGTGATCCTCAAACTGCACACTTGGTGCTGGTGGAGTAGTGGCCAAAGGCTTCACTCTAGAAGCAATTGGTGGAGTGGTCTTCGAAGCCTTTGATTTCTTCTTCTTGGGCTTTGGTGTTGCAGGCGCTTCTTCAAAATCAGCATCTGCTGCAGGCTGATCCATATCTGCCCCTTGAACCCTGATGTGACTGATGAGGCCTTCTAAGTTGTAGAAGGGCCCAACCAGGTTTGGTTCAGCTTCGCGCATGCCATCAACGCGGGGCGCAGAGGGGCCAGGATTGAAGTCTAATCCCCAATGCTTCTTGTTCTCTTTGGCCGAGTTCTTGGCATATTGAAGATTTCACTTGAACAGATTGTCGTCGCGACATTAGAGTAGAGAGCTAGGATCATCATCAACAGGCTGAGGCCCTCTGACCATGCAAGGATAGAAGCCTTGAGCAATGGCTTCAGCACGAGTCTTGTGGGGGAGATTTTTATAGGTGATATCTTCCCATGGATGCTTGATGGCGTTCTTCTCAGCATACTCTTGGGTCACGAACCTGTACTTGAACCACTGTTCAGCCCAGTATCTTCGAATCCAATGGATTCATGACTTTCTCTGATTATAATCCTCCTCTGGATCAGTCTTGTACATCTCAATGAGATCAAGAGGCAAATCAATGGAGGTGTTGCCACGACGCTGTCTGCCATCCTTTCTAACTGTCTTGTCAGTTGCCATTTGCTTCAACCTGAAGGGCTTCAAACTGAATGGCTTCAAAATAGGCAAATGCTTCAGTCTGCTGGTCAGACAGGAACTGTCTTCAGGGGAGTGAATGTGACGCTGCAAAAATTCTGCAAATGAATGGGGACTATGAGAACCAAGGGATTCTCCCACGGACATGTACCTGTGACAGCATTAGAGATGCGAGGGAAGGGGAAGAGGTCATATGCATTCTCAAAAGTTTTTGAAGATAAAACAGTGTTGAAGACTTTGACCTCATAGCGCGAAGACATTCACTCATATGATGAGAGTTGGTTCCAGATTTGTACGAATCCACGAATAGGTACAAGTGAGGAATCTAACTATGTTTGAAGCATATGTGAATGTACTAGGCAGGATATGAGATGCAGACAGGATAGATATATAAATATATGTAGGCAGAAACCACTTGTGATAAAAGAGATGAATCTTTATGGATCAAGAAGATGGTAAAAGGCAAGTTTTATTTACCACACGATGAACTGCTTAGATGGAGAGGAGTTGGATGCCCAGCAGTTCGATCTTCCATGCCCTAACTTGGCGACGGAGGACAGCTATGGAGGTGGCGGAGTAGAAGATGTCCGCGGCCGGCGTGAGGACGGCATCGACGAGGTTGCGGCAGCGAAGCGCTTCGTCACCGACGTCGTCGAGAGCTAGCGGAGGCGCTAGGGTTGGTCGAGGTGGAGAGGTGGTAGAAGAACTTTTGACCCGGATGGGATGTGCATTTATAGGCATAGGAGATGGCACAACGCAATTATGCAGGTGCCCCTGATGGTTCACGTACGAGTGACACGTGGCTGTCATATAACGCATTGGGAGTTGTCCCACGATCCCACGTTCACCACGACTGTCAGAGTGGTCGTTCCGGGTTCTCCGGGTTTCAGGCATAAAGGATGGAGCATTAAAATCAGATTTAAAGTTTGTCTCCATTTCTTCTGCTGACAAGGATGCAGAGAAGATACTCGACAGTTTCAACAGAATGCATATGATTTGGACAGACAGAGTGCGAGATGAGAAAGCATAGAGAGGTTAGGGTCCGATCACATTCACTTAGTTCAAAATATTCAAATACGAAGACATAGCTATAAGTGAATGATGTTGAGGACAGAACACAACTCTATGTATATATATCCTATATGAAGATAAACCAAGTGCGAAGACTTTGCAAATGTAACGCCACGAGAAACACTTCAAACAAGAATTTGGTGGTGGATTTACTCACCGTATAGGAAGTATTAGACCCAGACTCAGCGCACAATTATCATGGCGCTCCGAAGTCAAATTCCATGTTAATGTATTCACACTTGGAATGTAAGTCTTCATTGATTGAAGATATACTTTACTTCGTGTGTTGCACATCTAAGTCATCAATATGCATAAGTGTTAGGATGTGTGCCTGATTACAGGACATTTGCGGATTCTAAGATATTTAGCTCACACCGCATCTTGCAAAACCTTTTCTCATCCAAGGGCTTTGTGAAGATATCTGCCAGTTGCTCTTCTGTGCTGACGTGTATGATATCAATATCTTCCTTCATGACATGATCTCTGAGAAAGTGATCACGAATTTCAATGTGTTTTGTCTTCGAGTGCTGAACTGGGTTGTTGGCAATCTTGATAGCGCTTTCATTATCACGGTAGAGTGGCACATGCTTCAGATGGACGCCATAGTCCTTGAGTGTTTGCTTCATCCAGAGAAGCTGAGCGTAGCAAGATCCAGCAGCAATGTATTCAGATTCAGCAGTGGAGAGTGATACACAGTTCTGCTTCTTTGAAGACCAACAGACAAGAGACTGTCCTAGAAAGTGACATGTCCCTGATGTGGACTTGCGATCAACCTTGTCACCAGCATAATCAGCATCTGAGAATCCAACCAGATCAAATTCTGAGCCCTTTGGATACCATAATCCTAGTGTTGGGGTGTAAGCCAAATATCAAAGTATTCACTTCACAGCTAAGTGATGCGACTCCTTTGGTGCCGCTTGATATCGAGCACACATGCAAACACTAAGCATAATATCTGACCTAGATGCACATAAATAAAGCAAAGAACCAATCATGGAGCGGTATACCTATTGATCAAACTCTTTACCATTGGCGTCGGGACCCAGATGATGTTTAGCAGGCATTGGCGTCGAGTACCCTTTGCAGTCTTGCATTCCAAACTTTTTCAAGCAATCTTTAAGGTACTTCTCTTGAGATATGAAGATGTCGTTGCTTTGCTGATGAATTTGAAGACCAAGGAAGAACTTCATCTCACCCATCATGGACATTTGATATTGCTCTTGCATCATGTGACCAAACTCATCACTGTATTTCTTGTCCGTGCAGCCGAAGATAATGTCGTCCAAATAGATTTGGCAGACAAATAGCTCATCATCATATGTCTTTGTGAAGAGTGTGGGGTCTAGGGATCCAGGTTTGAAGCCTTTGCTCTTCAGGAAGTCTTTGAGTGTGTCATACCAAGCACGAGGCGCTTGTTTGAGGCCATACAGTGCCTTGTTGAGCTTGTATACCATATCAGGATGTTTTGGATCTTCAAAGCCAGGTGGTTGTGCAACATACACTTCTTATTCAATCCTTCCATTGAGAAAGGCACTCTTTACATCCATTTGATATATAAGTTGTTGTGATGATTTGCATAGGCTAGCAGTATACGAATAGCTTCAAGTCTAGACACAGGAGCAAATGTTTCATCGAAGTCAATCCCTTCGACTTGAGTTTATCCTTGAGCAACGAGACAAGCTTTGTTTCTGACCACTTGACCATGCTCATCTTGCTTGTTGCGATAGATCCATTTTGTGCCTATTATGTTGTGCTTGCGAGGGTCAGGACACTTGACAAGTTCCCATACATTGTTCAGCTCAAACTGTTGAATCTCTTCTTGCATTGCTTGAATCCATTCGGGTTCCATAAAAGCTTCAGCAACTTTCTTGGGTTCAGATATTGAGACAAAAGCAAAGTGCCCACAGAAATTTGTAAGTTGTGTTGCTCTTGAGCGAGTCTGTGGACCAGGAGCATTTATGCTATCAATTATCTTTTCAACTTGTACTTCATTTGCAACACGAGGATGAGCTGGACGAAGATTTTGCTCTTGCCGTACATTGTCATCATCAGGAGTGTTGTCTTCAGGCTGAGCATTGTCGTCAGGTTGATTTGGAGCAGATATGATGAGTTCCTCGTCAGGTTGTGCTTAGAAGGCATGATCTCACCGGTTCCCATTAGCTTGATAGATTCATTTGGTGGAGCCTCATCTAGCATAGTTGGTAGGGACTCTCTTTGCGAACCATTTGTCTCATCAAACCGCACATCCACAGTTTCAACAGTTTTATAGAGAAAGATGTTGAAGACTCTGTAGGAGTGTGAATCCCTTCCATATCCGAGCATGAAGCCTTCATGTGCTTTTGGTGCAAATTTTGACTTGTGATGAGGATCCTTGATCCAGCACTTAGCTCCAAATACTCTGACGTAACTTACGTTAGGCTTCTTTCCAGTGAGGAGTTCATAGGATGTTTTCTTCAGAAGCTTGTGAAGATAAACACGGTTGATGATATGGCATGCAGTATCAATAGCTTCGGGCCAGAACCTTCTTGGTGTCTTGTATTCATCGAGCATCGTTCGAGCCATCTCAATTAGAGTTCTGTTCTTACGCTCAACGATCCCATTTTGCTGAGGTGTATATGGGGCTGAGAATTCATGGGTGATTCCCATTTCATCCAGATAAAGATCGAGGCCAGTGTTCTTGAACTCAGTTCCATTGTCACTTCTGATATGCTTGATCTTGATGCCATAGTTGTTCATGGCACGGTTGGCGAAGCATCTGAAGACATCTTGCACTTCAGTCTTGTAGAGTATTATGTGCACCCATGTGTATCTTGAATAATCATCAACAATGAAGAAGCCATAGAGACATGCTGTGGTAGAGAATGTGGAGTAGTGAGTAGGGCCAAATAAGTCCATGTGAAGCAGCTCGAAGGGTTTGGATGTCGTCATGATTGTCTTCGAGGGGTGCTTGGCACTAGTCATCTTCCCAGCTTCACAGGCACCACATAGATGATCTTTCTTGAACTTGCTTCCTCGATGCCTATGACATGCTTCTTATTTGCGAGAGTGTGCAAGTTCCTCATGCCAGCATATCCTAGCCTCCGATGCCAGAGCCAGCACTCTGAAGCTTTTGCTAGAAGACACACGGCCATCTGCGATCCAGTTGAGAAATCTACCATATACAGATCACCTTTTATGTATCCTTCAAGTACTAAAGACTTGTCAGATTCCATAAGTACAAGGCAACGAAATTTACCAAAGATCACAATCATTTTTAAGTCACAAAGCATTGAGACAGACATTAAGTTGAAGCCAAGTGATTCAACAAGCATGACTTTATCCATGTGCTGATCTCTTGTGATTGCAACTCTACCTAGACCCAACACTTTGCTTTTACCAGTATCAGCAAATGTGATGTGACTCTTGTTAGATGGACGTAAGGTTGAGTCCATGAGAAGATTTCGATCAGCAGTCATATGATTTTTGCATCCGCTATCCATAATCCATGCTGAAGACTTTGGTGTCACTCTGTCATTGGGGCATTTGATCTTGTGCCCTACAAGTGTTTTAGGTCGCCAGCAATACCATCAGAAGCTTTTGATTTTCGGTTGGAGACCTTTCCCTGTAAGAGAAAGTTAGTTCTTCTTAAGCACCCACATTTTCAGGGGTGGCTTAGAAGCAATGAGTCTAAGAGCAGCATCTGAGAATTTTGGCTTTGAAGCCCTAGCAAATAATCTTGCAGGAGGAGAATAATACTCATAAGAATAGGCATAAAAATTCTTTGATTTATGAATATAGAGGTTTGAAGAAACACGCTCATATTCATGGGTCTGAGTATGGTTTCCCTGCAAAACATCCGCGTTAGGGTGACTCAGGTGGGTCCTTTGTCTGTATGAAGCATTAGGACCATATGAAGCCTTTGGTCTGGGGTTTGTCTTCATCCCAGGAGGTGTCATGATAATGTTTGCTGGAAGTTTCTCAAGACAACCTTTGGGTACCCAGATCTTCTTCATAGGTGGCCCGTTCCTGCAGTTAGTAC
>LR738713.1:273789313-273819205 GCA_902687465.1 Secale cereale | reverse complement strand
CAGTAGAACATTCAGCAACAGATGTAGCATGATCACGCTCAATGCATTTTAGACATGGTGGTTCAAACTCTTCGTGAGTGGAGCTAATCAGTTGTGTGCGGAGTGACTCATTTTCTTTTTGAAGATCTTCATGAGCCTCTTTCAATTTCTCAAGTTCTTGTTTCCTTTGAATGTAATCGTGGGAAAGCTTTTCATGAGTTTTTGAGAGCGATTCATAAAGACCTTCAAGTTCCTTGTACTTAACATGAAGATTTTTTATGTCTTCAATTAAGGACTAAGAACGGGTCATTTCCGCGTCCAACAGGTCATCGCTTTTGTCTAACAGTTTTTGAATATGTTCCATGGCTTTCTGCCGTTCAGTGGCAATTTTAGCAAGTGTTTTGTAGCTAGGTTTTGATTCGCAATCAGAGTCATCTTCACTAGATGTTTGAAAGTAAGCATCGCGTGATTTTACCTTGGCACCGTGTGCCATGAAGCAGAAGGTGGGAGCAGAGTCGTCGTCCTCATCATCAATGTTGGGGACGGAGCCATTGACTTCAGTGTTGAAGATGGACTTGCCCACGTAGGCAGTGGCTAAAGCCAGACTTGCAGCACCAGAATCAGACTCCTCCTCCGACTCCGCCTCTTCAGAAGCAGACTCTTCCTCAGAATCCATCTCCTTGCCAACAAATGCGCGAGCCTTGCCAGATGAATTCTTCTTGTGTGATGTATACTTTGATGAAGACTTAGAAGAAGACCTTGAGGATTTCTTCTTTTTTTTGTCATCAGAATCATATTCCTTGCTCTTCTTCTTCTTCTTCTCATTGTCCCACTGAGGACACTCAGAGATGTAGTGACCAGGTTTCTTGCACTTATCACAAGTTCTCTTCTTGTAGTCATGGGTAGAAGCTTCATCATTTCTTGAGCTAGATCTCGAAGACTTTCTGAAGCCTTTCTTCCTAGTGAATTTCTGAAACTTCTTCACAAGCATGGCAAGCTCCTTTCCAATATCTTCAGGATCATCAGAACTGCAGTCAGATTCTTCTTCAGATGAAGAAACAGCCTTTGCCTTTAAGGCGCGAGATCGGCCATAGTTGGGACCATAGATGTCACGTTTCTCAGATACCTGGAACTCATGTGTGTTGAGCCTCTCAAGTATGTCAAACGGATCGAGAGTCTTGAAGTCAGGACGTTCTTGAATCATCAGGGCAAGGATATCAAATGACTTGTCGAGTGATCTCCGGAGAGTCTTGACGATTTCATGCTTGGTAATCTCAGTGGCGCCAAGTGCTTGAAGATCATTTGTGATGTCAGTGAGACGATCAAATGTGTGCTAGACATTCTCATTGTCATGTCTCTTGAAGCGATTGAAGAGATTGCGAAGGACGCAGATCCTTTGATCTATCTGGGTAGAGACTCCTTCATTGACCTTTGAGAGCCAGTCCCAAACTTCCTTTGGCGTGTCCAGAGCACTTAGACGACCATACTGTCCTTTGGTCAGATGACCACAGATGATATTCTCGGCCGTTGAATCCAATTGAACGAGCCTCTTGACATCAGCAGGGGTGATACCTTCACCAGTCTTGGGAACGTCGTTCTTGACGACAAACCAGAGGTCCACGTCAATGGCTTCAAGGTGCATGCACATCTTGTTCTTCCAGTAGGGATATTCGGTGCCATCGAAGACGGGGCACACAGCGGAGACTTTGATTATCCCTGTAGTCGACATAGCTAAAAACTCCAGGTGGTTAAACCGAATCACACAGAACAAGGGAGTACCCTACTCTGATACCAATTGAAAGTGCAGTATATCGACTAGAGGGGTGTGAATAGGCGATTTTTATGAAATGCTTCAAAACACGGTAGTTTTGAAGACAAAAGATAAACTCAATCCTATTAGTATGCAGCGGAAAGTAGACCACACTAGACTAGCCATAGTCATGTATTCAATGAAGTGAAAGCACGAAGACTAATAGCAGCTAGGCAGTAGGGATCATGATGGAAGAAGGAATGAAGCCAATCATAAAAAATAGATACTCAGTGAAGTCAATCAGATAAGGCAAGCATACAATGACTTCACAACATAGAGCAGTAAGTAAAGGGAAGGAAACGATAGAACCAGTAGCTCGAGGAAGACAGTGCTTTGTTAGACCAGTTCCAGTTGTTGTGACAACTGTACGTTTGGTTAGGGAGGCTGAGATTTAACTCAGAAGACCGTGTCTTCACCTTGTTCCCCTTGAGCTAAGGACACCTAGTCCTCGCCCAATCACTCTGGTAAGTCTTCAAGGTAGACTTCCAAACCTTCACAGACTTCGTTCACCGGCGATCCACAATGACTCTTGGATGCTCAGAACGCGACGCCTAACCGGCTGGAGGAAACACAGTCCTCAAGTGTAATAAGTCTTCAGGTCACACAGAGAGAAAGACTTTAGTGATGCCTAACACTCTTTGGCTCTGGGTGTTTGGGCTTTGTCCTCGCAAGGATTTCTCTCTCAAATGCTTCGAAGGTGGGTTGCTCTCAAACGACAAAAGCCGTGCAATAACTCTGAGCAGCCACCAATTTATGGTCTAGGGGGTGGGCTATTTATAGCCACTAGGCAACCCGACCTGATTTGTCCGAAGTGACCCTGGGTCACAGAGGAGCTGCCACGTGTTCCAACGGTCAGATTTCCAACACTCACACGGCAACTTTACTTGGGTTACAAGTAAGGCTGACTCATCCGACTCTGGATAAGATTTGCTCTCATAGTCTTCGCTCGAAGACATAGGATTTGGTTGAGCATCACTTCAGTCACTCTGACTTAGTTCACTTGGACCCCACTTAACAGTACGGTGGTTCCTATGACTCAACAAAGAAGAAAAGGAAACAACGAAACATCTACGTCTTTGCTCTCCATAGTCTTCACACAATGTCTTCTCATGTCATAGTCTTCAATATGCTTATCTTCATATACCACCACTGATGTCAATGTCTTCATACATTTTTAGGGGTCATCTCCGGTAGGTAAACCGAATCAATGAGGGACTACTACCTGTGTTATCCTGCAATTCTCACAAACACATTAGTCCCTCAACCAGGTTTGTCGTCAATACACCAAAACCAACTAGGGGTGGCACTAGATGCACTTACACAAATTATACATGATGCTCCAAGTAAAACACATATCATGTGGTGAATAAAAATATAGATCCGAGTATAGTTACCGATAGATGAAGAGGAAAGAGGGGATGCCTTCCCGGGGCATCCCCAAGCTTAGGCTTTTGGTTGTCCTTGAATTTTACCTTGGGGTGCCTTGGGCATACCCAAGCTTAGGCTCTTGCCATTCTTTGTTCCATAGTCCATCCAAGCAATACTCAAAACTTGAAAACTTCACAACACAAAACTTAGACAAAAATCTCGTGAGCTCCGTTAGTATAAGAAAACAAACCACTACTCAAAGGTACTGCAATGAACTCATTCTTTGTTTATATTGGTGTTAAACCTACTGTATTCCAACTTCTCTATGATTCATATCCTCCAATACTAATCATAGAAGCATCAAAATAAGCAAACAACACACGAAAAACAGAATCTGTCAAAAACAGAACAGTCTGTAGTAATCTGTAACTTTCGCATACTTCTGTAACTCCAAAAAAATTGAAATAAATTGTTAAACATGAGGAATTTTTCTATTAATCATCTGCAAAAAGAATCAACTAAATAGCACACTCCAGTAAAATCTGGTGACCATTCTAGCGAGCGCTAACGATTCTGTTTTCACAGCAAGATCGTATAAACTTCACACAAGTCTTCCCAAAGGTTCTACTTGGCACAAACACTTATTAAAACACAAAAACCACATCTAAACAGAAGCTAGATGCAATATTTATTCCTAAACAGAAGCAAAAACAAAAAATATAAACTTGGGTTGCCTCCCAACAAGTGATATCGTTTTACGCCCCTAGCTAGGCACGATACATGGATAGATCTAGGTATTGCCATCTTTGGAAGGCAATCCATAAGTGGCTCTCATAATAGATTCATATGGTAATTTAATTTTCTTTCTAGGAAAGTGTTCCTTGGCTTTCCTTCACGGAAATTGGAATCTAATATTTCCTTCCTTCATATCAATAATTGCACCAATCGTTGTAAGGAAAGGTCTACCAAGAATAATAGGACATGGAGGATTGCAATCTATATCAAGAACAATGAAATCTACGGGCACATAATTCCTATTGGCAACAATAAGAACATCATTAATCCTTCCCATAGGTTTCTTAATGGTAGAATCCGCAAGATGCAAATTTAAATAACGATCATCAAGCTCATGGAACCCTAGCAAATCACACAAAGTTTTTGGGATAGTGGAGACACTTGCACCCAAATCACACAAAGCAAAGCATTCATGATCTTTAATTTTAAATTTAATAGTAGGTTCCCACTCATCATAAAGCTTTCTAGGGATAGAAAATTCTAATTCAAGTTTTTCTTCATAAGATTGCATCAAAGCATCAACTATGTGTTTGGTAAAAGCTTTATTTTGACTATAAGCATGCAGAGAGTTTAGTACGGATTGCAACAAGGAAATACAATTAATCAAAGAGCAATTATCATAATTGAATTCCTTGAAATCCAAAGTAGTGGGTTCATCACAATGCAAAGTTTTAATCTCTTCACTCCCACTTTTAACAATTTTAGCATCAAGATCTAAAAACTCTGAATCATTGGGACACCTTAAAGTAGACTCATCTCCAATCTTATCTTTATCAAGATTCATACTAGAAAACAAGGATCTAATAGGAGACACATCAACAACTTTCAGATCTTCATCTTTATTTTCATGCTCTTCTGGTTTAGCAGCCATCTTATTAACTAAGGTGGACTTTTTATCCAAAATCTGGGCTATTAAGTTCTCAAGATGAGCAAACTAAGATTTCAAACCATAAAATTCCTTAGACATATCATCAAGGTCTTTATTCCTATATTCCATAAAAAAATTGTTCTTTAAGCTCGTTTCTGAAGAAATCATTGTGCTCAAATTGCACAGACATAAAATGTCTAACATTGTTTTTTATCTCCTCCAGCCTCTTGAGGTGAGGATCAACACTGATAGGGAGAGCCATAGTGACAAGCAAGCAATCCAACACTCAAGCAAACAAGAAGCAAGCAAACGGTAAACACACGACAGAAGAAGGGCGAATAAAACGGCAAGGGTGAAGTGGGGGAAAGGAAAACGAGAGGCAAAAAATGTAATGCGAAGGATAAGTGAAAGTGCTGTATATCGACTAGAGGGGGTGAATAGGCGATTTTTATGGAATGCTTCAAGACATGGGAGTTTCGAAGACAATCGATAAAACCAATCCTATTTATATGCAGCGGAAGGTAGACTACACAAGACAAGTCATAGTCAAGTATTCAATGAAGTGAAAGCACTAAGACTAATAGCAGCTAGGCAGTATGGATCAGGATGGAAGATAGAATGAAGCCAATCAGAACAAGTAGTCACACAGTGAAGTCAAACAGATAAGGCAAGCAGGCAATGACTTCACAAAGAGATACAATAAGTAAAGAGAAGGAAAGGATAGAACCAGTAGCTTGGAGAAGACAGTGATTTGTTAGACCAGTTCCAGTTGTTGTGAAAACTGTACGTCTGGTTAGGGAGGCTGAGATTTAACAAAGAAGACCGCGTCTTCACCTTATTCCCCTTGAGCTAAGGAAACCTAGTCCTCGCCCAATCACTCTGGTAAGTCTTCAAGGTAGACTTCCAAACCATCACAGACTTCGTTCACCGGCGATCCACAATGACTCTTAGATGCTCAGAACGGGACGCCTAACCAGCTGGAGGAAACACAATCCTCAAGTGTAACAAGTCTTCAGGTCACACACACAGAAAGACTTCAGTGATGCCTAACACTCTTTGGCTATCGGTGTTTGGGCTTTTTCCTCCCAAGGATCTCTCTCTCAAATGCTTCGGAGGTGGGTTGCTCTCAAACGAGAAAAGCCGTGCAATAAATCTGAGCAGCCACCAATTTATGGTGTAGGGGATGGGCTATTTATAGCCACTGGGCAACCCGACCTGATTTGTCTGAAGTGACCCTGGGTCACTAAGGAACTGACACATGTTCCAACGGTCAGATTTTAAACACACGCGGCAACTTTACTTGGGCTACAAGTAAAGCTGACTCATCCAGCTCTGGATAAGATTTGCTCTCATTGTCTTCGCTCGAAGACATAGGATTTGGTTGAGCATCACTTCAGTCACTCAGACTTTGTTCACTTGGACTCCACTTAACAATACGGTGGTTCCTATGACTCAACAAAGAAAAAAACGAAACAACAAAACATCTAAGTCTTCGCGCTCCATAGTCTTCACACAATGTCTTCTTGTCATAGTCTTTAATATGATTATCTTCATATACCACCATTATCGTCAATGTCTTCATACATTTTTAGGGGTCACCTCCGGTAGGTAAACCGAATCAATGAGGGACTACTATCTGTGTTATCCTGCAATTCTCACAAACACATTAGTCCCTCAACCAGGTTTGTCGTCAATACTCCAAAACCAACTAGGGGTTGCACTAGATGCACTTACAATCTCCCCCTTTTTGGTGATTGATGACAAACTGGCTGAAGTTTTCAATGGGGATAAAAGTATGTGAAATTGTAAAGGATAAAGGTATTGTCATCATAAGTAGCAAAAGGCTCCCCCTGAAGATGTGCATATAATTGATTTGCTTTTGAATGCAAATGCACATGGCAGGTTGTACTTGTGGAGATCCTTTTCAAATTATGAAGACAATTCATCATGCACAATTGATATTTTGAATATAATGATATGCATAATGAGAAATGGGCGTCTGCAAAATGACTAAGTGCGGAATATATCGTAGCTCTTGCGGAATTTATCATCGCATTACAGAGTACAAGAAAACGTAGCAGATGGCCATCAAGTTTAAGAGTTACAACTCAAAGAACTAAATGTAGCAAAAGCGAGAGTTGTAAACACTGGGCAAAATATAAAGCACCCGCCCATATGGACCCGCTTGAAGGCTATCAACTCATATGCTCTCCCCCTTTCGTCAGTAAGGACCAAAAAGGTTTGAAGACATAGATCCTCTACTCGTTCCCAGTTGGAGCAGGAGAAGATGCAGGGTCGGCGTTGGTGTTTGGCGGTGCAGAAGTAGTTGGTGCAGTGTCGACATGCGCTGAAGGAGGAGGTGGTGAGGTAGCATCATCTTGATCATCTATCACTCTGGCATCAACCGTTGCAGCGGAGGAGGAATAGTCAGAGTCTTCAAGAGACGGAGTTCGACGCAAAACAGCATTCCTTAGGGGAGTGTGGTCAAACTTGAATCTTTCTGTGAAGCCATCGTCTTGCAGATCTGCTTCAGCACTCAGCAAAGTCAAACTCTTCCATGACCTCCGATAGGTTTCATGAGCTACAAAGGCATTCTTGGTGGCAAGGTTGCGAATGCGATTGACGTCCACCAAGACGCTTTGCATCTGACGCTTCAGCTAGTAGTGATGCTTATCTTGTTTCTAATGTAAGGCAACGAGAAGCTCTCGGTCATTGAGAACACGAGATCGCTTTCGAGGCCTTTGGGCAATGGTGCTCTCAGTAGTTTCAATCTCTTCATGGCGAGGTAAGCGAGTATGGCCAGCCAGAGGATAAACACGAGAGACTGCTGGAACCCCTTCAATGGGCTGAGTCAAGCTTTGGTGATGAGCATTGTGAAGATAAACAAGCTCTTTGGCAGGCTCTTGCTATATGGGCTTCAGCTGACATATCAACCTCTGGCAAGAATATGTGATGGTTGCGAGCAGAAGGCTGATAGTTGATAGCAGAATGAAGCTTGATGAGGCGCATAATCCATGGAGCGTAGAACTTGAGACAAAAAAGATCAGAGCCTGACACAGCCAACTGCCTGATAAAGAAATCTTGAGCATTGAAGCTGATGCCATTGAAGATATAGAAGACCAACGTCTTCATTGTTCCTTCAAGCTTGGCTGATGAAGAGTGTCATTTGATAGGCCATAGAGTTCGCCTAATGATATGATATATGGTGCGTGGCAGATACTCAAGGTCTTCAACAAAGAACTCTTTTGGGTATTCATCATCGAGCGGCAAGGGCTTCATCATGCTTAGCATTTGGCTCATGTTGGGCTTGGGCTTCTGAAAGATACTCTCCAAGGCTTCGCTGTGTAGTTGACAGCCAGTGGGCAGGCCAGTTAGCTCAATGAGGTAAAAGGCTTTGGCTTCATGATGGACATTGCATGTCATCCACTCAAGGATCCATGTCTTCGGATCCCTGCTGTAACCTCGAATGTGGAGGGTTGCATAGAATTGCAGAAGCAGCTCTTCATTCCAGTGCTCTTTGTCAGTCACAAAGTTCAGCTATCCAGCATCACGGAAGTAGTCAAGAGCTTCTTCAAGACAGGGCAATCCAGTAATGGCTTCAGTGTCAAGACGCATATGAGGGAAGATGCGCCCTTGACCATAGAGTACTCGTGAATAATAACTGCGATGTTGATGACTCCGGAACCTATCTGATGAAATCCTTGGTTTGGAGTAGGGGTTCTTGGCGCTGTCAAAGAAAGTGTTGTGCGCAGTGAAGCCATTTGCATTGAAGGACTGTCACATCCCTAGTCAATGCTTGCATTAGGACTAGCTAGAGTGTGCATCATGTTTACTTTCCAAAGAAACTTGAAATGGGAATGACAGAAACCCCAGCACCCCTCTTCTAACAACTAGGGTTTAATAAAATCTTTTCCAATGTACCCAAAATGCCCTTCAAAAATGTTCATCATTTCTGCCTTGGTCTTAAACCTCTGCCAAAAATGGTGCACAATTTTCTAGGACACCCAAGGTCTCTGGATTAATTCATATGGTGTTTGCATTTGGGCATTTAAATGCTATAAAATATTTTGTGTGCCCAAATAATCATAAACTAAAATGTTCCATACTATTCATATTATATACAGTGGGCATGACTAGTTTTATGAGCTATAAAAATGTTCTAGCATTTTTATTAATTCAACAAAGCTTCAAAAGAAATGAAACAGAAAGAAATAGAAAAGAGAGAAGAGAGAGAGAGCTTACCTGGCGCCTAACAGACCCACCTGCCGGCCCAGCCTAGCCACCGCTCCAGCGAGCTGCTTGGCTCGGCCAGGCAGGCAGGCAGGTGCTCGACAGTGGCCGCAGCGCGCGCCACGCCGCTGCCCGCCGCCCTGCTTCTTCCCCTCGCCGTTCTGGTGGGTGGGATCGATCACCCACTTCCTCCCCGAGCTCGCTGACACGCTTGACCCTCTCCAGGTCCTCTCCTTCGCCTTCCCCGCACCATGGCCGATGCCGCCGCGCTCGCGCCGTCGTGATAGCCGCGTCCACTGCCGTCCCTGAGCTCCGTCACCGTGTCCGTCCGCTCCACCGTCATCGACTACGTCGAGCAGGCTGAGCCCCGAGCGCTCGCCCACTCTGGAGTCGCCCCCTACCCCGTCTTCCCCAACTCCGGCCGCGGAGTTCCCCATCGCCGCCCCGTTCAGCTCCGACCGTCCCCGAGCCCGCCTCGACGTTCACTGCAACTGCCATGAGCTCAGCTCCGTCCTTCCCCTCTCCGTTAGTTCTCTGTTGCACCGTACGCATTGCACGAGGCTCACCTGCACGCGCCGCCGCGGAGCTCGTCGCCGACGAGGCTCCGGCCATCTAACGGCCCGGCCACCGTGCCCACCAGCTTCACCGTCATGTGTAGGTGCTGTAGGATCACTCCACACACCTCTACGAGCACCGCACCGACGAGTTCGACCTCGCCCGAACTCCGGCAGCCGCTGGACTCGTCGTCGGCGTCGTTTCCGGCGACCCCGAGGCCAGCCACCACCACCACTCGACGCGGCTCACTCCCAGCTGCCCGTAGGCGTGCTTCGCCGTCATTTTGGCAGCCGAAGCACAAATCCCGCACCTCACCGCCGCGTTTGACCTCGCCGGCGGCTAAACGCCGGCGAGTTAGCCCCGTTTGACCAAGGTTTTGACCCCCCCTGTGTCACTGACATGTGGGGCCGGCCGTTGACTAATTTCAGTTTAGGTTTTTAATTAAGTACTAATTGTTGTCATTAGTTTAGTGAGCCACTGACATGTGGGGCCCAGCCCCTGTTAACTATTGGTTTAGTGTTAAGCTCTTTTTAGTTAGCTTCAGAGACACTGACATGAGGGACCCACTTGTCAGGTTTGACCTGGGCGCCCTGTTGACTTGCTGACGTCAGCATGATGTCATGCTGACGCAGTAAAGGATTTTCTCGGATTATTTGATTTAAAAACAATTCAGGAAATTCCAGAAATTACTTTAAACTTAAGAAATCATATAAATTCAACAGTAGCTCAGATGAAAAAGATTTATATATGAAAATTGATCAGAGAAATCCAATCTTTCCAATGGCACTGGTTTCATGCATGTTTGAGCAAGTTAACCTTGTTGTATACTCTAAAACATGATAATGCACTTAATTAAATAATAGTTCAAGTTTCAATTTGAATCTTTGATTCAAATGGGCTCAAACCCTTCTGGTTATAGTTGCATTAGCCCAAAACACATGCATCTTGCCATATCATGAGCATGCATAATATTGTTGCATTTGTTTGCTTATTGATTGTATCGTCGGTATTCTCCGTGTTAGGTCCTGCTCCCGAGGATACTTCTGCGTATCCAGCTGAAGAGCAGTACCCGACAACCACCCTGTCAGGCACGCAATCAGTGATCATTCCGATACAAACCCAATCTTCTCGCTCCTGCTCTCTTTTACTGCATTAAGGCAACAGCGTGTGAACTGCTAATTGATGCGGTAGTTGAACCCTATTCCCTTGCATGACCTGTCATTGCCACAGTAAATAGTTGAAACCCACTAGCATGTGTAGGAGTTGATTGAGCCATGTGATGTGTGATCCACCATGCTATTTGTTTATGTTGCCTGCTATGCTTAGAGTTGTGTCAGGTCCATTCATCTGGGTGATGGATCAGAGTGAAATGATCATATCGATAAAGAGAAGGAAGTGTGGAACATGTTTGGTAAATGTATCGATGAAAGGCCATGTAGGAGTACGTGGTGGGTTGTTTCATTGGAACCGCCCATAGGACCCGAGATCTGTGTGTGTGGTTGAAGTTTCAGCTACTACCACACATTGGGATCCTTAATTGACCCTCTCGACTTATTAATTATCCTTGATCTCTGTCCAGGAGTTGCAATTAGTTTCTGGTGTTTGTAGTTTACTGGTGGTCGTGCACAGCGCTGACCCTCGGGGTGGGCTGTGATGCGACAGGTACGTGGTACGGTGTACCGGTTGCCCGTTTGGTGACTTGGGAACCCTGTACACATCGTTTGGGGCCGTGAGCGACACCCCGGCCGGATCTCCACATGGATGGAACCCAAATAGGCGATAAACCTAGACGAGAGACTAGTGTAGTTAGTCAGGTCGTGGCCGACACCCTCGCTGGGCTTCCGCTTGAAGGTTGCCGAGTACATGTCGAGTAAACGGCGATAAGTGTTGGAAGCGTGTGTGAAGAAGTACACCCCTGCAGGGTTACAATCTATTCGAATAGCCGTTGTTCGCGGTACGGACTACTTGGTTACTCTTACAGTTCATAGACAAGTTGATGGATACTACTAAAAGCCTCAAGACAAGTGTGAGTGCCGTGGATGGCCCTTCCGTAGGATGAAGGAAGAGGTTCCTCGGTGGTGTATTGTTGTGGTGAGTAGAGGACTCGTGTTCGTAGTAATACCTTGCAATCTGTTGAGAGTTGTAGTATAGGTTAGCCAAGAGTCAAAGTTGGCTTTCTGCTATGAACTCCACTACCCCCTGTTGATAATGTTGCATGTATGATAGGTTCTGTTCTAAGACTTGCTGAGTACCTTTGTACTCATGTTTGCTTAGTAACTGTTGCAGAGGAGAACCCTGCCCCTTCTGATGGGTTCTACATAGACGTTGACGTCGACGAGTAGCTTGCTACCCAGACGGAGATATGGAGCTTGTGAAGGGCCTTGTAGATAGTCAGGCTACACCAAGCCTGTTTTATTTTCTAAGTTGTCTGTACCCAGACATGTAGCTTCCGCTTGTGCTTGTATGACTGTATGACTTGAGTGTTGGGTCATGTGACCCCTACCTGTATGGATATGTTATGTATGGATCTTGGAGCCTCTTAAATAAAGTACTTTGAGTCATAGAGTTCTGTTGTGATGCAATGTTGTATTTGCACATATTGAGCATATTGTGTGTAAGATTGAAATGCTTGGTATCTGTGGGATCCGACACCTAGTTGTTTTCCTTTGGTAGCCCGTCTTACAGGGAAATGCCTCCTAGTGCTTCCAATGAGCCTTGGTAGCTTGCTACTGCTCGGAACACGTAGGCTGGCCGGCATGTGTCCTTCTTCGTTCCTGTGTCTGTCCCTTAGGGGAAATGTCACACGTGGTTCCTTTAAGTCCATGTAGCTTGCTACGACTTGGGTTCATACGTTGATGACCGACACGTTCGTTGCTGGGTCATGGATGCCTGTCTCTGTAATTTAGTGCCACTTTTGGTTTATAACTAGCCATGTCGGCCCGGGTTCTCTGTCATATGAATGCTAGCGACACTGTCATATACGTGTGCCAAAATGCGCAAACGGTCCCGGGCCAGGTAAGGTGGCACCCGTGGGAATACCGTGCGTGAGGCCGCAAAGTGATATGACGTGTTACAGCTAGATCGGTGTGACTTAGGATCGGGGTCCTGACAGCGTTGGCATCAGAGCTAGACTGCCTGTAGGTTTCTCAAGCCAAACTGGTCGATGTTGAGTCTAGAAAAATTCTTAGTTATATGTAGGGGAATTGTTTGTGGAAGGGAACGTAAGGCTCTTTTACTCCTTTACCTTATGCCCTGCTGATCTGAGTCAGTCTATTCTTTCCACAGGGATTTAGGACTAGGCCTCTTATCCTTACTAGGTTCACGTGTTACTAATCCGTAGACTCTTAGGATTGTTGGTTTCAAGCCTCATTTCAGTTTATACCCTTTTAGTATGATGATTTGTTGGACCCGAAACCTTGATATGATATTGTTGAGTGGCTATGCTATCATTTGTATGATGTCTCAAAATCTTTTTTGAGCATTTACAGTTGTTATGCTACCCGATTTCTTCCAGAAACACTAATGCCTTTGCATTACTTCGTATTTCAGATGTATGGCCGCACACCTCACCAGGTGGTTCGTTTGACTCGGTGCATTAATGTGCCCGGTCACACGGCCATGCTAGTCCGTGTGATGACTGAGACCGATTACCGCTGGTATCCTGAGTACACCGTGGAGGAACAGTACCGGGATTTTAATCAGAGTCAGTATTTCTGCACAGTCCGGATATACCCCTCATATCCCGGAGCTAACGACCCCATCCATTGGTCTTATGGACTCGGGGTTACTATCGAGATGGCAGTGCAGGATGCCGCTTATTCGATGATGACCATCCTCTGGGCTAGGCATGCCCTGTTGCTGAACACTGAGTTCTGTTACATGCCATCCTCACTTCCCGGAGAGGAAGGCTACTACACTGGTTTGTATACTGATGCTGCTCATGAGGAGCCACTGCTTTAGACTACTGTTCAGATGCTGGAGGATAGGGACCGTGAGGTCCGTGCTCTCCGAATGGAGCTGTATAACACTCGAGCCGCCCACTGGACTACTTTGACACGGCTTGCACCTGCTGTGCACGCCGGATATCTAGATATGCGGGATTTGTACCCCATGCGGACTCGTCTGCCTGATCGTATGGATTGGCGTGACGTTGGGGGTATTACACCTCCACGTGGGCCTCGGTTACCACCACCATCAGGCCCGAGGCCACATCCATGTCCCTATGGTCCACAGCCTTTGAGTGCTCGAGAGTTTCAAGATCCATCTGTTCCACTCCTAGGCTACGGTGGTAATCTTTACGAACATTACTACGGGAATGTCTGAGCTAGACCGTGGCAGTAGTAGTATCGTAGTAGTTGTACTTCCACAGTCCTGCGCGTCTTGTGGAATATGACTTAGCTAGTACTGAGTTCCGGAGGTGTAGTTAAATAATGCATAGGAGCTTGGAATGCCTCTGATGGGATGTATCGTCTTTCACCGCAGTTGTACTTTAGCCTTGGCTTGTACTAAACTATGTATGGTGTGTATGACCACTGGTGTATATATGGCAGTTTCTATATTACCATGTCGTACGGATGAACATCTCTGCATTCCATGTCATCCATTACATTCTGCACTCCTATGTTAAGTTTTTGCCATCCTTGTCTAAACCGTTGTTTTGTTTTCCTAGGATGGTCAACACTCGCAGCACTCCTGCTGCTCACGAGCAGGGTGAGGCTAGTGGGGCTAGAGATGAGAATCTGCCCCAGCCACCCTCCTTGGCTGAAGTTATGCTCGAGGCAGAACGGAACAAGAGAGAGACCAACCATCTGCTGGAACACATAGAGCAGAACACTGGGTTTCATCAGAGGAATGACGTGGTGTCAATCAACGACTTTATCAAGATGTGCCCACCTAAGTTCCATCATTCCACTGAAACTCTAGATGCGGATGACTGGCTTTGTAGTATCACCCACAAGCTACACTCTGCCCGTGTGGCCGAAGCTGACAAGGTTACCTACACCGCCTACCATCTTGAGGGCCCTGCCAGTCTATGGTGGGAGAACTTTGAGGCTATGCATCCTGCTGGCCAAATCACTACTTGGGTTGAGTTCAGTGAGGCATTCCGTGAACATCACATTCCGAAAGGTCTCATGGATCGCAAGCGGGAGGAATTCTGCAATTTCACCCAGGGCCGGTTAACTGTGGATGGTTATAGTCGCGAGTTTGGCAACTTGGCACGCTATGCACCTGAGAAAGTATCCACCGATGCCAAGAAGCAGGCGAGGTTCCGTAAGGGACTCAGCCCCGAACTCCGCCGAGACCTACGACTGCACGAGTGCACTTTCTTCCAGAAGCTGGTAAACAAAGCTACCAGTGCTGAGATGGGCCATACTGATTTCGAAGCCACACGCAAGCATCCTCGTGACTATGGTTCCTCATCCGGCTCTGGCTCTCACAAGCGCCGTGTGTGGGTTCCTAACACTGCTCTGCCACCCAAGTACACTCCAAGGCCATCCTATGAGGCGCCTCGCCCAACTCAACAGTATGCACCTACCAAGACATATGGATGACCACCTACCAACCTTGCTCCACGCACTGGCACTGTGACATGCTTCAAGTGTGGAGAACCGGGGCACTACATGCGTGAGTGTCCCCAGAACCAGCCAGGAAAGCCCGTTGGCCGTGGTAAGCCAACCGGCAAGGTGAATTATGTCAAGCTAATCCCCACTGCACGTGGTCATGTCAACTACGTCTCTGCTGAGGAAGCTTATGAGGATCCTAACGTCATCCTTGGTACGCTTCTCGTTAAATGCCATCCGGCATCTGTTCTTTTCGATACTGGAGCATCCCATTCGTTCATATCTGAGAGCTATGCTCGAATGCACAACATGACTTTTTGTGACATGCCTACTTCCATGGTTATTCAAACTCCTGGTTCAAAGTGGCAAACCTCTAGGGTAAGCCAGGGAAATGAAATTCTTGTCGATAGACTTGTTTTCCTTGCATCTCTAATCGCTCTCAAGTCCTCGGACATAAACATCATCTTGGGTATGGACTGGATGACAACTCATTACGCCAAGATTGATTGTTACACTAGGACCGTTCAACTTACACACCCATCCGGCAAGACAGTCAATGTCTTGACCCGAATGGCTGAGCGTCAGCTCTACTCTCTTAATGCCAACCCTCTACCAGAACTCGAAGATATCCCGGTAGTCCGTGACTTTCCGGATGTTTTTCCAGAAGAATTGCCAGGTGTTCCACCTGACAGAGATGTCGAGATCGTGATAGATCTTATTCCTGGAACTGTCCCAATCTCTAGGAGACCTTATAAGATGGCACCCCTAGATTTAGCTGAGCTTAAGAAACAACTCGATGAGTCCTTGAAAAAGGGTTTCATCCGTCCTAGCTCTTCCCCTTGGGCATGTCCCGTCCTCTTCGTCAAGAAGAAGGATGGAAGGGAGCAGATGGTTGTAGATTACCGACCTGTTAATTTGGTCACCATAAAGAACAAGCATCCGCTCCCCAGGATCAACGACCTGTATGATCAGCTCGCTGGATCCTCGGTGTTTTCGAAAATGGATTTGAGGTTGGGCTACCATCAAATCAAAATCAAGAACGGGGACATTCCCAAGACCGGTTTTGTTACTCGTTATGGCCAATATGAGTACACCGTCATGTCCTTCGGGTTAACCAATGCCCCAGCCACCATCTCCCGGCTAATGAATTCTATATTCATGGAGTATTTGGATAAATTCGTCGTGGTATACCTCGATGATATACTCATCTACTCCAAGAACAAGAAATATCATGCCGAGCATCTAAGGCTGGTATTGATGAAACTTCGAGAACACCGCCTTTATGCCAAATTCTCTAAATGTGAATTATGGTTGCCGGAAGTGACCTATCTAGGTCATGTGATGTCTGGCAAGGGTATTGCCGTCAATCCCGAGCGAGTTCAAGCCGTCCTTGATTGGACTCCCCCTGAATCATTCAAGCAAGTTAGGAGTTTCCTTGGCTTTAGCGAGTTATTGCCGACGCTTTGTCGAGAATTTCTCCAAGGTTGCTAAACCTCTAACTGAACTCCTCAAGAAAGATAAAAAGTTTGAGTGGACCCCACAGTGCGAGTCCAGCTTTCAGGAACTGAAAAGACGCCTGACATCTGCACCCGTAGTGGTACCACCAGACTTTTCCAAGGACTTTATTATCTACTGCGACGCCTCGCGACAAGGACTAGGTTGCATACTCATGCAAGATCGTCAAGTGATCGCATACGCATCTCGATAGTTGCGTCCACATGAGGATAACTATCCTACACATGATCTCGAGCTTGCAGTTGTAGTCCACGCACTCAAAACATGGCGACATTACCTTCTTGGTAATCGCTGTGAAATCTTCACCGATCACCAAAGTTTGAAATACATCTTCACCCAGCCGGATCTAAATCTCAAGCAAAGACGTTGGGTTGAGTTGCTCACAGATTACGACTTAGGAATCACTTACACCCCTGGGAAGGCCAATGTCATGGCTGACGCACTAAGTCGTAAGTCATATTGTAACAACTTGATGTTACAACAAGAGCAACCACTTCTCCACGAGGAATTCCAAAAGCTTAACCTTCATATTGTTCCTCGAGGATTCCTTTCCACCTTGGTGGCGAAACCTACCCTTATGGATCAAATCATAGCTGCCCAGCGGTATGATAGAGGTATATCTCAGATCAAGGAGAACATTGCGAGCGGAGTTGCTAGAAGTTTCTCTATGGATGATCGAGGTGTTGTGTACTTCGAGAACCGCTTGGTGGTACCCAAGAAACAACAACTACGATAGATGATTCTTAAGGAGGCTCATGAATCTCCTCTCACGATTCATCCTGGTAGTACCAAAATGTATCAGGACCTACGCCAGAGGTTCTGGTGGACTAGGATGAATAGAGAAATCGCTCAGTTCATTGCTAACTGCGACGTTTGTCGTCGAGTTAAAGCAGAGCATCAACGGCCTGCTGGCACCCTTCAACCTTTAGCTATTCCTAAATGGAAATGGAACAAGATCGGTATGGACTTCATTACCGGGTTTCCCAGGACCAGGAAAGGGAATAATGCTATCTTCGTCGTTATCGACCGCCTCTCTAAAGTAGCCCATTTCCTGCTTATTCGAGAGAGTATTACCGTTAGCCAGCTAGCAGAACTGTATATCTCTCGGATAGTATCACTTCATGGTGTGCGGTTGGAGATTAACTCAGACCGTGGAAGTCTTTTCACTTCACGATTTTGGGAAAGTTTCCAGAATGCTATGGGAACTCATCTCTCTTTCAGCACCGCCTTCCATCCTCAGTCAAGTGGTCAAGTGGAACGAGTCAATCAAATTCTGGAAGACATGCTTAGAGCCTCTGTCATCTCTTTCGGTATGGATTGGGAGAAGTGTCTTCCATTTGCCGAATTCGCTTATAACAATAGTTATCAAGCCAGCCTAGGCAAGGCTCCCTTCGAAGTTTTAAATGGACGAAGGTGTCAAACACCTCTTAACTGGTCAAAAACCGGGGAAAGACAATTCTTTGGTCCGGATATGATCCAGGAAGCAGAAGAGCAGGTACGCATCGTTCGTGAGAAATTGAAAACAACCCAGTCTCGCTAGAAGAGCCAATATGATAGTCATCATAAGGCTGTAACTTTTGAAGTCGGCGATAAGGCTTACCTTCGGGTTACTCCTCTTAAGGGAACCCATCGCTTCGGTATCAAAGGCAAGTTGGCCCCTCCTTACATCGGTCCTTTTCGCATTCTTGCCAAACGAGGAGAAGTTGCCTACCAATTGGAACTACCTCCGCACCTTTCCAGAGTTCATGATGTCTTCCACGTCTCTCAACTCAGGCGTTGCTTCTCGGATCCTATCCGCGGAGTGGACCACGAAACGCTTGATCTCCAGGACAATCTCACATATCGAGAATACCCCGTTCGTATTCTTGATCAAACCGAGCATACCACTCGACGTCACAATATCAAGTTTCTCAAGGTTCAATGGTCACATCATGCCGAGAGTGAAGCTACCTGGGAAAGGGAGGATCGTCTTCGACTTGAGTACCCCACCCTCTTTCCGGAGGAACCCGAATCTCAGGACGCGATTCTTTTGAGTGGGGGTGAGTTGTCACATCCCTAGTCAGTGCTTGCATTAGGACTAGCTAGAGTGTGCATCATGTTTACTTTCCAAAGAAACTTGAAATGGGAATGACAGAAACCCCAGCACCCCTCTTCTAACAACTAGGGTTTAATAAAATCTTTTCCAATGTACCCCAAATGCCCTTCAAAAATGTTCATCATTTCTGCCTTGGTCTTAAACCTCTGCCAAAAATGGTGCACAATTTTCTAGGACACCCAAGGTCTCTGGATTAATTCATATGGTATTTGCATTTGGGCATTTAAATGCTATAAAATATTTTGTGTGCCCAAATAATCATAAACTAAAATGTTCCATACTGTTCATATTATATACAGTGGGCATGACTAGTTTTATGAGCTATAAAAATGTTCTAGCATTTTTATTAATTCAACAAAGCTTCAAAAGAAATGAAACAGAAAGAAATAGAAAAGAGAGAAGAGAGAGAGAGCTTACCTGGCGCCTAAGAGGCCCACCTGCTGGCCCAGCCCAGCCACCGCTCCAGCGAGCTGCTTGGCTCGGCCAGGCAGGCAGGCAGGTGCTCGACGGCGGCCGCAGCGCGCGCCACTCAGCTGCCCGCCGCCCTGCTTCTTCCCCTCGCCGTTCTGGTGGGTGGGATCGCTCACCCACTTCCTCCCCGAGCTCGCTGACACGCTCCACCCTCCCCAGCTCCTCTCCTTCGCCTTCCCCGCACCATGGCCGACGCCGCCGCGCTCGCGCCGTCGTGATAGCCGCGTCCACCGCCGTCCCTGAGCTCCGTCACCGTGTCCGTCCGCTCCACCGTCATCGACTACGTCGAGCAGGCTGAGCCCCGAGCGCTCGCCCGCTCTGGAGTCGCCCCGACCCCGTCTTCCCCAACTCCGGCCGTAGAGATCCCCATCACCGCCCCGTTCAGCTCCGACCATCCCCGAGCCCGCCTCGACGTTCACTGCAACCGCCATGAGCTCAGCTCCGTCCTCCCCCTCTCCGTTAGTTCTCGGCTGCACCGTACGCACTGCACGAGGCTCACCTGCACGCGCCGCCGCGGAGCTCGTCGCCGACGAGGCTCCGGCCATCTAACGGCCCGGCCACCTTGCCCACCAGCTTCACCGTCATGTGTAGGTGTTGTAGGATCACTCCACGCACCTCTACGAGCACCGCACGCACGAGTTCGACCTCGCCCGAACTCCGGCAGCTGCTGGACTCGTCGCCGGCGTCGTTTCTGGCGACTCCGAGGCCAGCCACCACCACCACTCGATGCGGCTCACTCCCAGCTGCCCGTAGGCGTGCTCCGCCGTCGTTTTGGCAGCCGGAGCACAAATCCCGCACCTCACCGCCGCGTTTGGCCTCGCCGGCGGCTAAACGCCGGCGAGTTAGCCCCGTTTGACCAAGGTTTTGACCCCCCTGTGTCACTGACATGTGGGACGGCCGTTGACTAATTTTAGTTTAGGTTTTTAATTAAGTACTAATTACTGTCATTAGTTTAGTGAGCCACTGACATGTGGGGCCCAGCCCCTGTTAACTATTGGTTTAGTGTTAAGCTCTTTTTAGTTAGCTACAGAGACACTGACATGAGGGACCCACTGGTCAGGTTTGACCTGGGCGCCCTGTTGACTTGCTGACGTCAGCATGATGTCATGCTGACGAAGTAAAGGATTTTCTGGGATTATTTGATTTAAAAACAATTCAGGAAATTCCAAAAAATGCTTTAAATTTCAAAAGATCATATAAATTCAACAGTAGCTCAGATGAAAAAGATTTATATATGAAAATTGATCAGAAAAATCCAATCTTGCCAATGGCACTGGTTTCATGCATGTTTGAGCAAGTTAACCTTGCTGTATACTCTAAAACATGACAATGCACTTAATTAAATAATAGTTTAAGTTTCAATTTGAATCTTTGATTCAAATGGGCTCAAAACCTTCTGGTTATAGTTGTATTAGCCCAAAACACGTGCATCTTGCCATATCATGAGCATGCATCATATTGTTGCATTTGTTTGCTTATTGATTGTATCGCCGGTATTATCCGTGTTAGGTCCTGCTCCCGAGGATACTTCTGCGTATCCAGCTGAAGAGCAGTACCCGACAACCACCCTATCAGGCAAGCAATCATTGATCATTCTGATACAAACCCAATCTTCTCGCTCCCGCTCTCTTTTACTGCATTAAGGCAACAACGTGTGAACTGCTACTTGCTGCGGTAGTTGAACCCTATTCCCTTGCATGACATGTCATTGCCACAGTAAATAGTTGAAACCCACTAGCATGTGTAGGAGTTGATTGAGCCATGTGATGTGTGATCCACCATGCTATTTGTTTATGTTGCCTGCGATGCTTAGAGTTGTGTCAGGTCTAATTCATCTGGGTGATGGATCAGAGTGAAATGATCATACCGATAAAGAGAAGGAAGTGTGGAACATGTTTGGTAAATGTATTGATGAAAGGCCATGTAGGAGTACGTGGTGGGTTATTTCATTGGAACCGCCCATAGGACCCGAGATCTGTATGTGTGGTTCAAGTTTCAGCTACTACCACACATTGGGATCCTTAATTGACCCTCTCGACTTATTAATTATCCTTGATCTCAGTCCAGGAGTTGCAATTAGTTTCTGGTGTTTGTAGTTTACTGGTGGTCGTGCACAGCGCTGACCCTCGGGGTGGGCTGTGATGCGACAGGTACGTGGCATGGTGTACCGGTTGCCCGTTTGGTGACTCGGGAACCCTGTACACATCGTTTGGGGCCGTGAGCGACACCCCGGCCGGATCTCCCCACGGATGGAACCCAAATAGGCGATAAACCTGGACGAGAGACTTGTGTAGTTAGTCAGGTCGTGGCCGACACCCTCGCTGGGCTTCCGCTTGAAGGTTGCCGAGTACATGTCGAGTAAACGGCGATAAGTGGTGGAAGCGTGTGTGAAGAAGTACACCCCTGCAGGGTTACCAATCTATTCGAATAGCTGTTGTTCGCGGTACGGACTACTTGGTTACTCTTACAGTTCATAGACAAGTTGATGGATACTACTAAAATCCTCAAGACAAGTGTGAGTGTCGTGGATGGCCCTTCCGTAGGATGAGGGAAGAGGTTCCTCGGTGGTGTATTGTTGTGGTGAGTAGAGGACTCGTGTTCGTAGTAATACCTTGCAATCTGTTGAGAGTTATAATATAGGTTAGCCAAGAGTCAAAGCTGGCTTTCTGCTATGAACTCCACTACCCCCTGTTGATAATGTTGCATGTATGATAGGTTCTGTTGTAAGACTTGCTGAGTACCTTTGTACTAATGTTTGCTTAATAACTGTTGCAGAGGAGAACCCCGTCCCTTCTGATGGGTTCTACATAGACGTTGACGTCGACGAGTAGCTTGCTACCCAGACGGAGATCCGGAGCTTGTGAAGGTCCTTGTACATAGTCAGGCTACACCAAGCCTGTTTTATTTTCTAAGTTGTCTGTACCCAGACATGTAGCTTCCGCTTGTGCTTGTATGACTGTATGACTTGAGTGTTGGGTCATGTGACCCCTACCTGTATGGATATGTTATGTATGGGCTCTTGGAGCCTCTTAAATAAAGTACTTTGAGTCATAGAGTTCTGTTGTGATGCAATGTTGTATTTGCACATATTGAGCATATTGTGTGTATGATTGAAATGCTTGGTATGTGTGGGATCCGACACCTAGTTGTTTTCCTTTGGTAGCCTATCTTACAGGGAAATGCCTCCTAGTGCTTCCAATGAGCCTTGGTAGCTTGCTACTGCTCGGAACACGTAGGCTGGCCGGCATGTGTCCTTCTTCGTTCCTGTGTCTGTCCCTTAGAGGAAATGTCACGCGTGGTTCCTTTAAGTCCATGTAGCTTGCTACGACTTGGGTTCATACGTTGATGACCGACACGTTCGTTGCTGGGTCATGGATGCGTGTCTCTGTAATTTAGTGCCACTTTTGGTTTATAACTAGCCATGTCGGCCCGGGTTCTCTGTCATATGAATGCTAGCGACACTGTCATATACATGTGCCAAAATGCGCAAATGGTCCCGGGCCAGGTAAGGTGGCACCCGTGGGAATACCGTGCGTGAGGCCGCAAAGTGATATGACGTGTTACAACTAGATCGGTGTGACCTAGGATCGGGGTCCTTGCAAGGACCCTGACGATGTGGCAGTACCTGGGAACATTGGCAGTCTTGGCTTGGGCTTCTGAACCTGAGGCCTGTGCTCGACGTGGTAATCAAATTGAGGACCAGTAGCAGACGGACCAGCAGCAGGCGGAGGAACCAGAATTGTCCATTTGACAGAGATGAGCTGGTCATCTTTGTCGTATGCTTGCTCGATGGTGTGTGGCCTTGGAGGCGGAACAGGAGCAGTGGCATTGGCTTCGGGCTGTTGAGTGGCGTCAGGTGCAGCTCTGGCTTCAGGCGCCATCACTTCAGTCACCACATTGACTTCAGGTGCCACATTAGCTTCAGCCATGACAACGTCATTGGCTTCAGTGGTGGTGGTGGTAGCCTCAGAATTTGTAACCTCCACTTCAGGAGCTGGAGGGTCGGACACGTTCTCCTCAAGAATAGGGGGTGTGACTATACGTGCTTCTTCTTCTCTCGGTTGGTCTTCATCGGCGGATGCAGCGGGAATATCTTCAGCCGCTTTGTCTTCAGACTCGGGGAGGTTCGCAGTTGGAGAGGCTTCAGGAAACACTTGTTGTGAAGCATTTTGGTGCACATCTCCTTCTGGAACACTGGGAGGATCGACTTGAGGAATTGGTCCTTTGTGAAGCCTGCGGAATGCTAGCGACGCTTGTGGAGATGGAGTTGGTTGGGCCTCAAAGTCTTCGTCTTCAAGCACCGAACTGTTGACTTGAGTAGGGGGGTTACTGGTGTGTCTTGTGGGTGATCAGCCCATGAGTCATCCTGAGCAATTGGCGTCAATGGACGACCAATGCTGATGCGTTCGCTGTTCATGAGAACGTGCGATGATACCACATTGTACTCGATCTGAGGAAGGACTTCATCATCTTCAACATTGTCTTGAGGACCAATGTCTTCAGCTGCGGTGGGGTCAACAGCTGGAATGTCTTCAGTAGCCTCTATGGGAGCAGGCTCATGAATAGTCATGCGACGTTCTTGGTGTGCAGATGCAAGACGAGCAACAGAGATTGGATCAACGACAAGGGGCTCTGTGGGAGCAGCCCGGACCTTCTTGATTTTGCGCTTCTTGGTGGGAGGAGCTTCATCAGTGGTGTTCTTGGTTTTGCGCTTGCGTGCTTCAGCTTCAGCCACCTTTGTCTTCTTAAGCTCTGAAGCGACTGTGGTGACCTTAGGCTTCGTGCCTGTCATGATGGCAGGGAAGACAATGCTAGGTTCTTCCTGCCTTGATTCTTCAGCTTGGGCGATAGTTGGCTTCTTCTTCTTCTTGGCAGCCATCCTGGGGTCGATGCCTGGACGCCCAAGGGCCTTGCGCTTTTCAGCTTCATTGTAAGCTTGAACACACTTGACAGCCAAGGCCTTGATGTGCTCACGAGAACCCTTAGCTTCTTCACGCCTCTTGTGAAAGGCTTCCTTGAGCTCATGCATCATCACTGGATATCTTCGACGCTGAGCTTGGCCATGTGCTTCTCGAACTGAGCCTTTTCATAGTCAACCTTTTGCTTCTGCTCGATAATTCTCTGAGCAAGAGCTAGCTCAGAAGCAATGGCACCATTGAAGGAGACGCTTAGGCCAACTGGAAGTTGCAGATCGTCAAAGCTGAGATTAGGGGTGTCAAACCACTCATCAATGAAGTTGTTCAATACTTCCACGTCAAAGAGGGGCAAATCATTGAAGATTTCTGCATCTTGCTTGCTCTTGATCAATTGCTCAAGAGCGTCCTTAGCTAGATCTTCATCACTTGATAGATCAATAGCTTCATTCGTGTTCTTCAGTACAGCATCAGGAGTCAGAGCTGGACTGGGGTTGTGCATGGGCTTCTTCCTTAGTTGTTTGCTCTTGGATATTCGAGAGTGCTCTTCAGATTGCACACTTGGTGCAGGTGGAGCAGTGGCCAAGGGCTTCACTCTTGAAGCTGTTGGTGGAGTGGTCATCGAAGCCTTGGATTTCTTCTTCTTCTTTGGCTTCGGAGATGCTGGCGCTTCATCAGAATCAGCATCGTCTGCAGGTTGATCCACATCCGCCCCTTGAACCCTTAAATAACTGATGAGACCTTCTAGGTTATAGAAGGGCCCAACAAGGTTTGGTTCAGCTTCACGTGTGCCATCGGCACGAGGCGTAGAGGGGCCATGATTGAAGTCTAATCCCCAAGTCTTCTTGTTTTCCTTTGCCGAGTTCTTGGCATACTGAAGATTGCGCTTGAACAGATTATCGTCGCGACACCATAGCAGTGATGAAGGGTCGGCATCTGCTGGTTGTGGCCCTCGTACCATGCAAGGATAGAAGCCTTGAGCAATGGCTTCAGCTTGGGTCATGGGTGGAAGATTCTTGTACATAATGTCTCCCCATGGTCACTTGATAGCATTCTTCTCAACGTACTCTTGGGTCACAAACATGTACTTGAACCATTGTTCTGCCCAATATCTTCGAATCCATTGGATTCGAGTCTTCCTCTGATTGTAGTCCTCCTCTGGACCAGTCTTGTACATTTCAATGAGGTCAGGAGGCAAATCTTTGGAGGTGTTGCCACGGTGCTGTATGCCACCCTTCCTAATAGATTTCTCAGTTGTCATTGGGTTCAAACTAAAAGGCTTCAAACTAAAAGGCTTCAACACTGTCAAAGGCTTCCGTCTGCTGGTCAGACAGGAACTGCCTTTGGGAGAATGAATGTGACGCTGTAAGAATTCTGCAAATGAATGCAGACTATGAGAACCAAGGGATTCTCCCACGGACATGTACCTGTGACAACATTAGAGATGCGAGGGAAGGGGAAGAGGTCATATGCATTCTCAGAAGATTTTGAAGATAAATCAGTTTAGAAGACATTGACCTCATAGCGCGAAGACATCCACTATTATGTTGAGAGTTGGTTCCAGATTTGTACGAATCCAAGAATAGGTACAAGTGAGGTATCTAACTATGTGTGAAGCATATGTGAATGTACTAGGCAAAATATGAGATGCACACAGGATAGATCCAAATATGTGGAGACAGAAACTTCTTATGGTAAAGAGGATAAATCTATTGGATCAAGAAGATGGTAAAAAGAGAGTTTCAATTTACCACACGATGAACTGCTAGGCGGAGAAGTGGATGCCGAGCAGTTCGATCTTCCATGCCCTAACTTGGCGACGGAGGACACCTACGGCAGCGGCGGAGAAAACGATGTCCGCGGCCGGCGTGAAGACGGCGTCGACGAGGTCGCGGCAGCGAAGCGCTTCGTCGCCGACGTCGTCGAGAGCTAGAGGAGGCGCTAGGGTTGGTTGAGGTGGAGAGGTGGTAGAAGAGTTTTTGACCGTAATGGGACGGGCATTTATAAGGATGGGAGACGGCACAACGCAATTACGCAGGTGCCCCAGGCGGTTCACATCTGAGGGACACGTGGCGGACATGTAACACATTGGGAGTTGTCCCACGATCCCACACACGCCTGGACTATCGGGGTGGTCGTTCCGGCTTCTCCGGTTTCAGGCATAAAGGATTGAGCATTAAAAAACAGATTTAAAGTTTGTCTTTGTATCTTCTGCTGACAAGGACGCAGAGAAGATATTCGACGGTTTCAACAAAATGCATATGATTTGGATAGATAGAGTTTGAGGTGAGAAAGCATAGAGAGGTTAGGGTCCGATCACATTCACTTAGTTCAAAAGATTCAAATAAGAAGACATAGCTATAAGTGAATGTTGTAGAGGACATAACACAAGTCTATATATGTATGTCCTATATGAAGATAAACCAAATGCGGAGACTTTGCAAATGTAACGCCAAGAGAAACACTTCAACCAAAGATTGAGGTGGAGAGGTGGTAGAAGAGTTTTTGACCGTAATGGGACGGGCATTTATAAGGATGGGAGACGGCACAACGCAATTACGCAGGTGCCCCAGGCGGTTCACATCTGAGGGACACGTGGCGGACATGTAACACATTGGGAGTTGTCCCACGATCCCACACACGCCTGGAATATCGGGGTGGTCGTTCCGGCTTCTCCGGTTTCAGGCATAAAGGATTGAGCATTAAAAAACAGATTTAAAGTTTGTCTTTGTATCTTCTGCTGGCAAGGACGCAGAGAAGATATTCGACGGTTTCAACAAAATGCATATGATTTGGATAGATAGAGTTTGAGGTGAGAAAGCATAGAGAGGTTAGGGTCCGATCACATTCACTTAGTTCAAAAGATTCAAATAAGAAGACATAGCTATAAGTGAATGTTGTAGAGGACAGAACACAAGTCTATATATGTATGTCCTATATGAAGATAAACCAAATGCGGAGACTTTGCAAATGTAACACCAAGAGAAACACTTCAACCAAAGATTTGGTGGTGGCGTTACCCACCGTATAGGAAGTATTAGACCCAAACACGGCGCACAATTATCGTGGCGCTCCGAAGTCAAATTCTGCGTTAATGTATTCACACTTAGAATGTAAGTCTTCATTGATTGAAGACATACTTTACTTCATGTGTTGCACATCTAAGTCATCAACCTACATAAGTGTTAGGATGTGTGCCTGATTACAGAACATTTGAGGATTCTAAGATATTTAGTTCACACCGCAATTTGTAAAACCTTTTCTCATCTAAGGGCTTTGTGAAGATATCTGCCAGCTGCTCTTCAGTGTTGACGTGTATGATGTCAATATCTTCCTTCCTGACATGATCTTTGAGAAATTGATGACGAATTTCAATGTGCTTTGTCTTCGAGTGCTGAACTGGGTTATTGGCAATCTTGATGGCGCTTTCATTGTCGCAATAGAGTGGCACATGCTTCAGATGGATACCATAGTCCTTGAGAGTTTGCTTCATCCAGAGAAGCTGAGCGCAGCAAGATCCAGCAACAATGTATTCAGATTCAGCAGTGGAGAGTGATACACAGTTCTGCTTCTATGAAGACCAACAGACAAGTGATCGTCCCAGAAAGTGACATGTGCCTGATGTATACTTGCGATCAACTTTGTCACCAGCATAATCAGCATCCGAGAATCCAACTAGATCAAACTATGAGCCATTTGGATACAATAATCCTAGTGTTGGGGTGTAAGCCAAATATCGAAGAATTCGCTTCACAACTAAGTGATGCGACTCCTTTGGTGCCACTTGGAATCGAGCACACATGCAAACACTAAGCATAATATCCGGCCTAGATGCACATAAATAAAGTAAAGAACCAATCGTGGAGCGGTATACCTTTTGATCGAAATCTTTACCATTGGCGTTGGGACTCAAATGACTTTTAGTTGGCATAGGCGTCGTGTATCCTTTGCAGTCTTGCATACCGAACTTCTTCAGGCAATCTTTGAGGTATTTCTCTTGAGATATGAATATGCCATTGCTTTGCTGACGAATTTGAAGACCAAGGAAGAACTTCAGCTCACCCATCATTGACATCTGATATTGCTCTTGCATCATTTGACCGAACTCATCACTATATCTTTTGTCAGTGCAGCCGAAGATAATGTTGTCCACATAGATTTGGCAAACAAACAGTTCACCATCATATGTCTTCGTGAAGAGTGTGGGATCCAGGGAACCAGGTTTGAAGCCTTTGCTCTTCAGGAAGTCTTTGAGTGTGTCGCACCAAGAACGAGGGGTTTATTTGAGGCCATACAGTGCCTTGTTGAGCTTGTATACCATATCAAGACGTTTTGGATCTTCAAAGCGAGGTGGTTGTGCAACATACACTTCTTCTTCAATCTTGCCACTACTAGGAAAAAGGCTATAGATAGGATTGTTACTAATGGCGCACCAGACATGCGGTGCGCCATTAGTATATACTAATGGCGCACCATGTGTTGGTGCGCCATTAGTATGCAAATACTAATGGCGCACCGTTGATGTGGTGCGCCATTAGTAACAAAAAAAGTTTCATTTTTTTCAAAACTACTAATGGCGCACCAGTGGATAGTGCGCCATTAGTAGTTTAACTACTAATGGCGCACCACATCCATGGTGCGCCATTAGTAATTTTTTTTTTTTCAAATTTTGTTTTTATTTTTTTTTAATTTTATTTTCAAAACTAGTAATGGCGCACCGTGGGAGTGGTGCGCCATTAGTAGTTAAACTTACTAATGGTGCACCATTCCCACGGTGCGCCATTAGTATTTTTTTCATATTTTGTTCTTTTTATTTTTTTTATTTTTTCAAACTAGTAATGGCGCACCGTGGGAGTGATGCGCCATTACTAGTTGAACTACTAATGGCGCACCACTCCAACGGTGTGCCATTACTAACTTGGCCATTACTGCACCCCCGCCCCTCGTGGACCGCCTTTTCCAGTTTAAAAAATAAATAAAAGAAAATGATGTAAATGTCAAGAAAAATAAAAGAAAATAAGTTTCCCATGTGATATGTGGTCTACTTGTTGGGAAAATTTACAAATATGAATTTTGACTTTATTTGCAAAATATGTCTGAAATTTAGTAAAACGGGCATAACTTTTGCATACGAACTCGAATTAAAAAGTTTTTTATATGAATAATCATCTATTCAAAAAGTTACATCCGAACTTAACCGGGGAAACCCCGTTAAACATTTTCAAAATCCCCAAAAACCTAACAGAAAAAATTTACGGGGCTTTTAAGATCTAGAGGCAAAAAAATTTAAAAAATTTAAAACTTACTAGTGGCGCACCGTTTGCTAGGTGCGCCACACCGTTTGCTAGGTGCGGCACTAGTAACAGAAAAAAAAATTATAAAATTTTCGAAAAAAAATTTATAATTTTTTTCCAAAATATAATACGTAATATGATCGGGAAGTTTGAAATATATTTTCAAAATTTCATCATACTCATGAACATTAACAAACTCCTAGACATCAAGAAGGGTTAATAGGATTGATATGATAGATATATCAACAAGTGCCTGTGAAGTGAGCTGGTGCTGGGGTTGGATAGAACTACGAAGTTAAGCGTGCTCGGGCTGGAGTAGTGTGAGGATGGGTGACCTTATGGGAAGTTTGACCACATAGTGCGATTTGACTTGAGATTAAGCAAATTGACCCCATATTAAGCCATAATGACCTGAGATTAAGATAAAAAAAATTGAAA
>LR738713.1:273690733-273789303 GCA_902687465.1 Secale cereale | reverse complement strand
TGCGGCACTAGTAACAGAAAAAAAAATTATAAAATTTTCGAAAAAAAATTTATAATTTTTTTCCAAAATATAATACGTAATATGATCGGGAAGTTTGAAATATATTTTCAAAATTTCATCATACTCATGAACATTAACAAACTCCTAGACATCAAGAAGGGTTAATAGGATTGATATGATAGATATATCAATAAGTGCCTGTGAAGTGAGCTGGTGCTGGGGTTGGATAGAACTACGAAGTTAAGCGTGCTCGGGCTGGAGTAGTGTGAGGATGGGTGACCTTATGGGAAGTTTGACCACATAGTGCGATTTGACTTGAGATTAAGCAAATTGACCCCATATTAAGCCATAATGACCTGAGATTAAGATAAAAAAAATTGAAAAAAAATACTGATGGCGCACTTCTATATAGTGCGCCATTAGTATGCCAAAGCACCTGGATATATATGGCCCCCTGAGAGGCATACTAATGGCGCACCACAGGTGCGCCATTAGTATCCAAATACTAATGGCGTGGTACTAATGGCGCACCAGTAGTGCGCCATTAATGGCCAAAACTGGTGCGCCATTAGTAGGCTTTTTTCTAGTAGTGTGCCATTTAGAAAAGCACTCTTCACATCCATTTGATACAGAAGAATGTTGTGATGGTTTTCATAGGCTGACATTATGCGAATAGCTTCAAGCCTAGCCACAGGAGCAAACGTTTCATCGAAGTCAATCCCTTCAACTTGAGTGTATCCTTCAGCAACGAGACGAGCTTTGTTTCTGACAACTTGACCATGCTCATCTTGCTTGTAGCGATATATCCATTTTGTGCCTATTATGTTGTGCTTGCGGGGGTCAGGACGTTTGACAAGTTCCCATACGTTGTTCAGCTCAAACTATTGAAGCTCTTCTTGCATTGCTTGAATCCATTCAGGTTCCATGAAGGCTTCATCAACTTTCTTGGGTTCAGATATTGAGACAAATGCAAAGTGCCCACAGAAATTTGCTAGATGTGTTGCTCTTGAACGAGTGAGTGGACCAGGTGCATTTATGTTGTCAATTATCTTCTCAGCTTGTACTTCATTTGCAACACGAGGATGAGTTGGACGAAGATTTTGCTCTTGCTGGTCATTCTCATCATCAGGAGGATTGTCTTCAGACTGAGCATTGTCTTCAGGTTGATTGGGAGCAGAAATGATGAGTTTCTCGTCAGGCTGTGCTTCAGAAGGCATGATTTCACCTGTTCCCATTAGCTTGATAGATTCACTAGGTGGAGCTTCATCCAGCACATTTGGCAGGAACTCTCTTTGTGAGCCATTTGTTTCATCAAACCGCACATCCACATTCTCAACCACTTTATATAGAAAGATGTTGAAGACTCTGTAGGAGTGTGAGTCCTTTCCATAGCCGAGCATGAAACCTTCATGTGCTTTTGGTGCAATACTTTGATTTGTGATGTGGATCCTTGATCCAGCACCGAGCTCCAAATACCTTGCAGTAACTGACATTTGGCTTCTTGCCAGTAAGGAGTTCATAGGACGTTTTCTTCAGAAGCTTGTGAAGATAAACACGATTGATAATATGGCATGCAGTATCAATAGCTTCGGGCTAGAACTTTCTTGGTGTCTTGTATTCATCGAGCATCGTTCGAGCCATCTCAATTAGGGTTCTGTTCTTGCGCTCTACTATGCCATTCTGCTGAGGTGTGTACGGAGCTGAGAACTCATGAGTGATTCCCATTGTATCCAAATAAAGATCAAGGTGTCACTTCTGATATGCTTGATCTTGACTCCATAGTTGTTCATGACACGGTTGGCGAAGCGTCTGAAGACATCTTGCACTTCGGTCTTGTGGAGAATTATATGCACCCATGTGTATCTTGAATAATCATCAACAATGATGAAGCCATAAAGACAAGCTGTGGTGGTGAACATGGAGTAGTGAGTAGGGCCAAAAAAGTCCATGTGAAGCAGCTCAAAGGATTTGGATGTCGTCATGATTGTCTTCGAGGGATGCTTGGCCCTAGTCATCTTCCCAGCTTCGCAGGCACCGCACAGATGATCTTTCTTGAACTTGACGCCCTCGATGCCTACGACGTGCTTCTTCTTCGCGAGAGTGTACAAGTTCCTCATGCCGGCATGTCCTAGCTTCCGATGACAGAGCCAGCACTCTGAAGCTTTTGCTAGAAGACATACGGCCATCTGCGGTCCAGCTGAGAAATCTACCATATACAAATCACCTTTCCGATATCCTTCAAAGACTAGAGACTTGTCATATTCCATTAGTACAAGGCAACGATATTTTCCGAATATCACAATCATGTTTAAGTCACAAAGCATTGAGACATACATTAAGTTGAAACCAAGGGATTTAACAAGCATGAATTTATCCATGTGCTGATCCCTTGAGATTGAAACTCTACCTAGACCCAATACTTTGCTTTTACCAGTATCAGCAAATGTGATGTGACTCTTGTCAGATGGACGTAAGGTTGAGTCCATAAGAAGACTTCGATCTCCAGTCATATGATTAGTGCATCCACTGTCCATAATCCACTCTGAAGTCTTTGGTGTCATACCCTACAGTGCAGTTAGGGGGATAGGCTTCACGAATAGTCAATGTGAAGCATAAACATTTGACGTACAAGCAGATTATGAAAGCTTAGATCCAAGTTAGGACTGATATGATGATTGGCAAACGATTCAGGAACAAAATACATAGGAAGACCATTTGGGCATTTGATCTTGCACCCTACAAGTTGTTTTAGGTCCCCAGCAATAGCATCAGACGCCTTTGATTTTCGGCTGGAGACCTTTCCCTGCAAGAGAAAGTTAATTCTTCTTAACCACCCACATCTTCAGGGGTGGCTTAGAAGCAATGAGTCTAAGAGCAGCATCTGAGAATTTTGGCTTTGGAGCCCTAGCAAATAGTCTTGCGGTAGGAGAATGATACTCATAAGAATAAGCAGAAAAGTTCTTTGTTTTGTGAATATAGCGGTTTGAGGAAACACGCTCATATTCATGAGTCCGAGTATAATTTCCCTGCAAAATATTGGCGTTAGGGTGACTCAGGTGAGTCCTCTATCTGTATGAAGCCTTAGGACCGTATGAGGCCTTTGGTCTGGGGTTTGTCTTCTTCCCAGGAGGTGTCATGACGACATTTACTGGAAGCTTTTCAAGACAACCTTTGGGAACCCAGATCTTCTTCATAGGTGGCCCGTTCCTGCAGTTAGTACCAATATACCTGGCAAACACTTCACCATTCTGATTCTTAAACAGTTTATAGTTTGCATCAAAGGATTCATCAATGATAATAGGATTAGCACAAGTGAAGCCAGATAAGGTCGACGATCCACTAAAGGTTCCTTTGCAGCAACCCACGTGGTTTTAGGGTACTGCTCAGGCTTCCAGTATGAACCATCAACATTCATTTTCCTCTCGAACCCTACACCCTCTTTTCTAGGGTTTCGGTTCAGAATCTGCTTTTTGAGGACATCACATAAAGTCTGATGCCCTTTGAGGCTTTTGTACATCCCTGTTATGTACCATTCCTTCAGCCTTGCATTTTCAGTCATACTAGCAATGTCCTCAGATGAGGAATTAGTTGTAGCAGAGGCAGTTGAACAATTTGTAGCATTTGAAGCATTTGAGTATTCAGGTGAAGAATTAGCAGTCTCACGTTCAATGCATTTCAAGCATGGAGGAATGAATTCTTCCTGAAAAGCGCTGATTTGTTGAGCAAGTAATGAATCACGCTCCTTCTGAAGATCTTCATAACTCACTCTTAGCTTTTCAAGATCTTGCTTTCTTTGAAGAATTTCATAAGAGAGCTTCTCATGATCAGATAAGAGAGTGTTATGATGACTTTGAAGAGTGTCAAACCTAGTCTGAAGTCTCTGAAGACTTTCAGCCAAGTCTTTCGACTGATCCATTTCTTCACCCAACATATCATTGCTCTCATTAAGCATTTTTTGAGCTTTTTCCATAGCTATTTGTTGTTTAGTGGCAAGGGAAGCAAGTTTGACATAGCTGGGTCCAAATTCATCACCAGATTCATCATCACTAGACTCAGATAGGTAGCATTCGGTTACCTTGGCACCTTTTGCTATAAGACTTGGTGCTGAGGATGATGTTTCTGGATCGAAAGTCATCGTCTTGAGAGATTCTTTGAAATCCTTAAACAAGGGATCATCACGAGTTCGATGACCTTCATAGACCTCAGAGAGACGGTCCCAGATAAGCTTCGCATGATCGAGATGCATGACATTCCTGAACTGATTTTGAGACAGGCAGGAGCAGATGACGTCCTTCGCTGTGAGGTTGAGAAGAGTGAACTTGCGAATGTCATCAGCTTCTGCCATCTTGCACAGATCGGTAAGACCAATCTCAGTGACGGTCCACAGCTCACTGTTTACCCCGAAACCATCAGCTTCTGTCATCAGCTTCTGCCATCAGCTGTGATGAGACGCTTCTTCATCATGGCCTTCCACTTGGGATACTCGTGACCGTCAAACATGGGGCAAGACACAGTCTTCATTCCTGTGGTCGACATAACTACAACTCCAGGTGGTTAAACCGAATCACACAGAACAAGGGAGTACCTTGCTCTAATACCAATTGAAAGTGATGTATATCGACTAGAGGGGGGTGAATAGGCGATTCTTATGGAATGCATCAAAACATGGAAGTTTCGAAGACAATCGATAGAACCAATCCTATTTATATGCAGCGGAAGGTAGACTACACTATACAAGCCATAGTCAAGTATTCAATGAAGTGAAAGCACTAAGACTAATAGCAGCTAGGCAGTATGGATCAGGATGGAAGATAGAATGAAGCCAATCAGAACAACTAGTCACACAGTGAAGTCAAATAGATAAGGCAAGAAGGCAATGACTTCACAAAGAGATACAGTAAGTAAAGAGAAGGAAAGGATAGAACCAGTAGCTTGGGGAAGACAGTGATTTGTTAGACCAGTTCCAGTTGCTGTGACAACTATACGTCTAGTTAGGGAGGCTGAGATTTAACTCGGAAGACCGCGTCTTCACGTTATTCCCCTTGAGCTAAGGACACCTAGTCCTCGCCAATCACTCTGGTAAGTCTTCAAGGTAGACTTCCAAACCTTCACAGACTTCGTTCACCGGCGATCCACAATGACGCTTGGATGCTCAGAACGCGACGACTAACCGGCTGGAGGAAACACAGTCCTCAAGTGTAACAAGTCTTCAGGTCACACAGACAGAAAGACTTCAGTGATGCCTAACACTCTTTGGCTCTGGGTGTTTGGGCTTTCTCCTCGCAAGGATCTCTCTCTCAAATGCTTCGGAGGTGGGTTGCTCTCAAACGACAAAAGTCGTGTAATAACTCTGAGCAACCACCAATTTATGGTGTAGGGGGTGGACTATTTATAGCCACTGGGCAACCCGACCTGATTTGTCCGAAGTGACCCTGGGTCACTAAGGAACTGACACGTGTTCCAATGGTCAGATTTTAAACACACGCGGCAACTTTACTTGGGCTACAAGTAAAGCTGACTCATCCAGCTCTGGATAAGATTTTCTCTCATTGTCTTCGCTCGAAGACATAGGATTTGGTTGAGCATCACTTCAGTCACTCTGACTTTGTTCACTTGGACCCCACTTAACAATACGGTGGTTCCTATGACTCAACAAAGAAGAAAAGGAAACAACAAAACATCTATGTCTTCGTGCTCCATAGTCTTCACACAATGTCTTCTCTTGTCATAGTCTTCAATATGATTATCTTCATATACCACCATTGTCGTCAATGTCTTTATACATTTTTAGGGGTCATCTTCGGTAGGTAAACCGAATCAATGAGGTACTACTACCTGTGTTATCCTGCAATTCTCACAAACACATTAGTCCCTTAACTAGGTTTGTCGTCAATACTCCAAAACCAACTAGGGGTGGCACTAGATGCACTTACAATAAGGGTTTGTGATAGGTACTTGGTATATGACTTTTGCGTAAGCCTCCCCGGCAACGGTGCCAGAAATTCTTCTTGCTACTTCTCGAGCTTGCGTTGTATTCCCTCGAAGAGGAAAGGGTAATGCAGCACAGTAGCGCAAGTATTTCCCTCAGTTTTTGAGAACCAAGGTATCAATCCAGTAGGAGACCACGCGCGAGTCCCTCGCACCTGCACAAACAAATAAGAACTTCGCAGCCAACGCGATAAGGGGTTGTCAATCCCTTTACGATCACTTGCGAAAGTGAGATCTGATATATATGATAGTTTGATATTTTCGGTATTTTTGGATATAAGAACAGAAAGTAAAAGCAGAAAAGTAAAGTAGATTGTAGATTGTTATGTTGAGAATAGACCCGGGGGCCATAGTTTTCTCTAGTGGCTTCTCTCATGATAGAGATATTCCACGGCGGGTAAACAAATTACTGTCCAGCAATTGATAGAAAAGTGAATAATTATGAGAATATCTAGGCATGATCATTATATATAGGCATCACATCCGAGACAAGTAGACTGGAACGATTCTGCATCTACTACTATTACTCCACACATCGACCGCTATCCAGCATGCATCTAGAGTATTAAGTTCATAAGAACAGAGTAACGCCTTAAGCAAGATGACATGATGTAGAGAGATAAACTCAAACATAGTGATATAAACCCCATCTTTTTATCCTCGATGGCAACAATACTATACGTGCCTTGCTGCCCCTACTGTCACTGGGAAAGGACACCGCAAGATTGAACCCAAAGCCAAGCACTTCTCCCATTGCAAGAACTATAGATCTAGTAGGCCAAACCAAACCAATAATTTGAAGAGACTTGCAAGTATATTATAATCATACATAAAGAGTTCATAAAAGAACCAAATATTTCTCATAGATAATCTTGATCATAAACCCACAATTCATCGGATCTCAACAAACACACCGCAAAAAGAGATTACATCGAATAGATCCCCTCGAAGACCGAGGAGAACTTGGTATTGAGATCCAAAGACAGAGAAGAAGCCATCTTCATACTAGCTATGGACCCGAAGGTCTGTGGTAAACTACTCACAACTCATGGTGAGGCGATGATGATGATGTAGAAGCACTCCGTGGAAGATCCCCCCTCCGGCGGAGCTCCAGAATAGGCTCCAAGATGGGATCTCATGGGAACAGAAGGTTGCGGCGATGGAACTAGGGTTTTCTCTGTTGTTCTGATGGTTTCGAGGTACGTAGATATATATAGGAAGAAGGAGGGCACCGGGGGCCAGACGTGGGGCCCACAAGGCACGGGGCGAGCCCTGTAGGGGGGGCGTGCCCCCCACCCTAGTGGATGCGACCTCAGCCCTATTCCGTGGTTCTCAAGTCTCCCGTGCGTATTTTGCTCCAAAAATATATCTCTCGAAGTTTCATTCCGTTTGGACTCCGTTTGATATTCCTTTTCTGTAAAACCCTGAAATAGGCAAAAAACTGCAATCTGGACTGGGCCTTTGGGTTAATAGGTTAGTCCCAAAAATAATATAAAAGTGTATAACAAAGCCCATTAAACATCCAAAACATCTTAAATAATAGCATGGAACAATCAAAAATTATAGATACGTTGGAGACGTATCAGTCCTTCAAGCTGATGTGCGGCAAAGCGCACCTTCTCCGCATCCGTGCTTCCAGTAGTTTATAGCTCCCTCCCGATCTTGCGGAGCCAATCATCAGGAACAATCAGCTCGGTGCTGCTAGAGAACACCGGCGTTTTCAGCCTCAAGAAACGGGTCAGGTGATCAACAGGGGGTGGTGGCGGTGGGTTGTTGTTGTTGTTGCCTTGGTTCTGGATAAGTAACTGCATCAAGGCATTCTCCTGTTGGATCAGCTGGGTGAGCTCCGGTGGGAAGTTGGATCCGGGGTCACGTCTCGGAGGCATCTGGTGTTTTGGAGTGTATGAGAAGTTAGAATAGAACAAGGGTCTAAAGAGAAATGGCACGACCCATATGAATGCACAAACATTATCACACCAATCATTTATTCATTCATCTCAAACAAGGTTCAATCTCAGATTACAAAATCTCACGACTAATCAAAAATAGCGGCCTAATCGATAAACGATACAATAAAATAACATTGTGGTCGACTAAAAAAATCCTCCTCAAATATCATTGCGTCCTCTAGCGGTGCGTCCTTTGGTGCGGCGTCCTCTGGCGGTGCGTATCCTCTTGCATCCTTCAGTGGAGCTCTCCTCGTAATCCTTGTCATTGCTCACAAGGGTTCCATCGTCACCACTCGGAAAGAAGTCTTCTCCCTGTTCCATCTTCTCCTCCTATGCGGCAACATAAGTCTTCAGGTTGTCGATTCTCTCCATGAAGTCCTTGACTTCCTCTTCATGTCCGTTGAAGTCCTCGCGGGCTTTAACCTCCAGCTCTAGTTCACGGAAGATCAGCCTCTTGAATACCTTTGAGCTTCTGTGTGTCTGAACCTCCAGATTCCTGATGTGAGTCTCTAGGTCTTGGACATATGAGAGCATGGAGTCATCCTCCACGGTACGGATGATATCTCCATTCCTAGCTCTGCGAGAAATCATGGCGAGATCTGATGGGTCGAGCTCAGCCCGGTACTCTTCTCGAAGATGTCCAAGTGCATGATAAATAGCACTGTCTCTTCCGAGGATCCAAGTGAAAGTGGTAAACTCAAAGTCGATGGGCTCTTGGAAACTTTAGAAAGTCCTCCCTGGAATATGCACCACAATCCTCTAGCAGGTGTCCGTCGAAAGTGCTTTGATGGGCTTCTCGGTGATGGAGGGTAGAGCAATCTTCAACTTCTTCACGATCCGAACCAGCTTCTTGCCGAATGGCATCGTCTCATCTGGCTGGCAAAACTCCGGGAGCAGAACTAGGGTGAATACGACGGCCATCTAAAATGTTGAAATCGGGAGAAGTCAGAAACAAATAGGGGAGAATTACGAGAAATAAAGTAATTCTTCCTATGGCTTTCCGATCCTAGGGGTTACGTCCTACGGTCAGCGTGTGCTCTGAATACCATCTTTGTAGTGACCCAACCCAATATCGGTCAAGTCTCTTTGTATCAGTACCATCCCAAGATCATGCTGGCACACACAATACATTGATGAAAATTTCAAAGTTCAATAACACCTGAATTTATTACACGATTCTCATATCGAGTGTTTACTACATCATAATAAATTCGGTCGAAGGCCAACTCATGAGAAAATAAACTAAATGTTGCGGAAGCGTAGACGATAAGCGAGTCCATCCGACTCCATAGGGAAATCATCGAGCGTAGATCGTAGCCTCACTCCTGGTCAGAAAACTCCGCTGCAACATAAGATGTTGCAGTCGTGTAGGTCAGCATTTTGAATATGCCGGCAGGTCATGGTGAGAGAACATCAAATAAATGCTAAGACTATATGCAATTTTGCTGTGGTGCTCTATGTTTAAGTTTTTGCGAAAAAATCATTTTTTCCTACAATGAAAGGACTTGAAATGCAATTACTACAAAATATTGGTTGTTAATGAGATGGTTCCGCCAACCAGTGTCTCAATCCCAAAATTATTAATAACCCAATAATTAATTAATTATGTTCGGTGTTGATATTTCCAAATAACTCCAATTCCATAGGCTCAACTTGTCCGAAACCGGGAACACGGCTAATCGATTAGATTTCACTCTGCAGAGTCTTGTGCACTTTACTTACAAGAATTGTTCCCTCCTTTTAAGTCCTCGCACTTCCTAGTGTTTGAAGACAGGATGAACGAAACAGGGTCTTCTGTAGAGTTCCTCTGGCCCACTGCCGGTGCCCATCCAATCCTACCGTTCTTCTACATCTCGTAGCACCGTCCGTCTAGAGCCATGCCTAGGGTCAACCCAGCCAGAGCCAATATTGGCTTGCGGCTACACAGGTAAGCTTCCGGTCAAGGGGTATCCATCCGTCTCTTCGTGGCTAGGTTAAGCTTTCCGCAAGATGTCATGGCACTTCTCCATGCATCCCGGCCATCCGCTGGTTTCTCCAGGGTGCCCATCAACCGTCCTCCACCCAGTAGTGAATTTGAAGTCCATCTTGAGCAGCTTGAAGTCATGGGGTAGTCATCATCTTGACTCTCACATCTCCCATATGAAATCACTCAACCAACCCCGTCTACGAGCATATCATAATAAAACTACAACGTCCCGGGCAATGCTAACATAGGGAAAGGGTTCATCCTACCACATGATACTACTCAAGAACATAACTTCAAATTTTCCTACTACATGCATGGTGGGGAGGAATTCTACTAAATGCAACAAAAACATGGGTATTAAAATTCATGATCAAGACTTGCCTTGTTGACGATCTCCGTAACCTAGCGACTCGTAGTAACAAGCTTCACACTCCGGGTACTGTATCGAAACAAACAAAGCATAATAAGCATACCAACATACAATATACTAACATAACAACAAGTAAAGGTAATGATCACACATTCATCAAATCACACAAGAGAAAGCCAATAAAATCATAAAATCAATGCAAGGTTTTTTTACTACAAGTGAGACATGCTACAAAATAGTTTTCTACTACTCAAAATTTCTTCAATACAACAAATATAAGGTTTTTGTTAAACAACAAAAAATAAAACAGCAATAAATTTTTATGCAAAAAGAATTACATTAAAAGCTATTTTAAAACTCTACTTATGCCTAAAGCCAAGCTAGTAAGAAAATAAAATAAAACTTTTTATTTTGCTGTAAATAAAAGTTCGCCCTCTGTAACTACAGAAACTAACCTAAAATAAATTATAACAGAGGTAAAATAAAATTTTAAAATAACTAGAACAACAGAAAACAACAGCAAGCTATAAAAATAGAAAAGCTTGTTTCGTGTAAAACTATTTTTAATAAAGATTAAAAAATACCCAAATAAATTCCTACTGCTAGGCAAGGTCAAAACAAAGCAGTGACAAAAAGAATCACAAAAAAAATCCTAGCTCATTTTACAGCAGAAATACTAATCTGACTAAAACTGATAAAAACAATTTTCTTAAAACTAAAACATGGCCAAAACTAGTTTATATAGAAACTTCAGGAAATTTGCAAACTAGGAAAAAAAGAATCAACTAAAAATATGAAATAACCTAAAAGATATGAATTTTATAAAAAATAGAACTATTCTCTTTAAGAACAGAAACTGAAAATTAAAAAAAAACTAACACACTAACGGGCCGAAGAAGTGAGCGCTCTAAAACTAAACAGCGCCTAAGCGCTTAATAGACCAATACGTCCACGGGCTAACAGAAATAAACCGATCGGGGCGGTCTAACTAAACCGTAACTAAACCGGAGAAAAACCGAACTACTAAAATAAACATAACCCTTCGCGTGATCTAATCTAGGCCTTAGACTAAAGACCCAATGGTGGAGAGGGGGCCGGCGGCGTGGTGGTGACGGTGATGATGGACGATGGCGGCTCGGGTGATGGTGGCGACGAGGGCTCTGGTCATCGGGGAGGACCGCAGTGACGTCGGGGCGACGCGACAAAGCGCGGCGGGGTTGTGGTGGAGTTGTTGGAGCTCTGGGACGTCGGAGATGACCGGGACGATGACGATGAAGCTCGGGTGCTCTGCGGCTTCCGCGAAGTGCGGTGATGATCGGGGCGGTGGTGTTGGTGGGTCCTGGGTGACAAAAAGATGTTAGAGGGATGAACAAGCTCGAGGGGGTTCGGCTGGAGGAGTTTGGAGGTGAGTGTAGTCTCACCGGCGTCGGGCGGGGCGGATGAACGATGGGGGAAACACAAGATCGGGATGGCGAGGGCGCGAGCTGCGGTGGGTTTTGCGGGTAGGGTTTTAGGGGGTTCGAGGGAGGAGGCCGAGGGGTTTATAAAGGGCAACGTCTTGGATGAGGGGGCGACTCGGGATCGTGATCCCGGGAAGATCGAAACCGCAGCAGTGCTCTGGACGGACTCTGACTCGGGGTTGAGCGAGGCGTGGGTGACGGGTTAGGGATAAGGTGGGCCCCGCGGTCAGTGAGATAAGAGAGGGATGAGGTGGGTCGGGCGATCGAAGGGAGAGGGGATCGGGTGCGGGCGGGTGAGGCAGGCTGGCTCGATCACTAGCTGGGCCGAGGCTCCGTGTTGGCTAGGCCCGTTGGCCTGACCAGCGCCTGGGGTTCTCTAACCTTTTTTTAATTAAGGCAGAGAGGAAAATAAAATATAGAGAAACCTATATTATTTTTATATATGACATATATATATATCAATAAAATCAGAAAAATAAATCCTACAACGTGAGCATTTTTCCAGAGGAAAAAATCCAAACTTTAATAAAAACATATATTTGAAAAGTTCCAATTAAAACTCAAATTTGAACTCGAAACTTTTGGCATTGTTTTCTTCTGACATTTTTGGAGTGTCATGTTAGCTCATCTCATACTTTTGCACAAGTATTTGTCAAGGATTTTTGAAATAGGTTTCAAATGCCAAATTTGCATTCAAATTCAAATAAACTCAGTTGCCTCTGAATTTTCCAAAGGTCACTCAATTCAAAGAAAATGCATAGATGCTTAGCTAATATTGTAAAACATTCCAAATTGAAAATTTGGGATGTTACATCCTCCCTCTCCTCCTTTATATACGTAGGCAGGGGGCACCCCAAAGCACATCAGTTGTTCTTAGTCGTGTGCGGTGTCCCCCCTCCATAGTTTGCTCCTCGGGTCATATTGTCGTAGTGCTTAGACGAAGCCCTGCGTGATAAACTTCACCATCACCACGCCGTCGTGCTGTGGGAACTCTTCCATAACACTCTACTGGACCAAGAGTTTGTGGGACGTCGTCGAGCTGAACGTGTGCAGAACTCGGAGGTGTCGTATGTTTAATGCTTGATCGGTTGAATCGCGAAGACGTTCGTCTACATCAACCGCGTTAAACTAATGCTTTCGCTTTCAGTCTACGAGGGTACGTGGACACACTCTTATCATCTCATTGCTATGCTTCTCCTAGATAGATCTTGCATGAGCGTATGATTTTTTTTCAAATTGCATGCTATGTTCCCAACATGTGTCCCATCGCATATTCAAGCAATTCGCCCGTGAAGTGAACGCGGCCCTCCACATGCTCGAGGCAACGCGTCCGCTCAGATGGTCCAAGTATCATATCACCTTCGACTCAACTGATCAGCTCAAGTGTGCGGCCGCAACCGGCGCCCTCCCGATGCTCTACTCGCCTACCATCAGCAATGTGCTCGTCACCAAGACTCTCATCGATGGTGGTGCGGGCCTCAGTGTCCACTACGTCGAGACCTTCGACATGCTCCAGGTGCCAAATGATCAGCTTCAGCCTACCAGGCCCTTCTCAGGAGTGACCGACGGCTCCACCACCCCGGTAGGGCATATCCGCCTTCCTGTCACCTTTGGCAAGTGCGACAACTACCGCACAAAGCTCATTGACTTCGACGTCGCCCACATTCGCCTCCCGTACAATGCCATCCTTGGGTACGCAACCCTGGCCAAGTTCATGGCTGCAACACACCATGCCTACAGTGTCCTCAAGGTGCCAGAAAGCTGCGGCACCATCACTGTCGCCTGCGACGAAAAAGATGCGGTGTGCTCCCTTGAGCGCGCCTACTGATACGCCTCCAACGTATCTAATTTTCCAAACACTTTTGCCCTTGTTTTGGACTCTAACTTGCATGATTTGAATGGAACTAACCCGGACTGACGTTGTTTTCAACAGAATTGCCATGGTGTTGTTTTTGTGCAGAAATAAAAAATTCTCGGAATGACCTGAAAATTCACAGAGAATTATTTCGGAAAACATAAAAAATACATGCGGAAAGATCCAGACTAGGGGGCCCACACCCTGTCCACAAGGGTGGGGGGCGCGCCCCCTCCCCCATGGCGCGCCCCTTGCCTTGTGGGCCCCCTGATGCTCCACCGACGTACCCCCGGACTCCATATATTCACTTTCGGGGAGAAAAATCAGAGAGAAGGAATAATCACGTTTTATGATACGGAGCCGCCGCCAAGCCCTAATCTCTCTCGGGAGGGCTGATCTTGAGTCCGTTCGGGGCTCCAGAGACTGGAGATCGTCGCCATCGTCATCATCAACCTTCCTCCATCACCAATTCCATGATGCTCACCGCCGTGCGTGAGTAATCCCATCATAGGCTTGCTGGACGGTGATGGGTTGGATGAGATTTACCATGTAATCGAGTTAGTTTTGTTAGGGTTTGATCCCTAGTATCCACTATGTTCTGAGATTGATGTTGCTATGACTTTGCTATGCTTAATGCTTGTCACTAGGGCCCGAGTGCCATGATTTCAGATCTGAACCTATTATGTTTTCATGAATATATGTGTGTTCTTGATCCTATCTTGCAAGTCTAGTCACCTACTATGTGTTATGATCCGGCAACCCCGAAGTGACAATAATCGGGACCACTCCCGGTGATGACCGCACTTTGAGGAGTTCATGTATTCACTATGTGTTAATGCTTTGGTCCGGTACTCTATTAAAAGGAGGCCTTAATATCCCTTAGTTTCCACTAGGACCCCGCTGCCACGGGAGGGTAGGACAAATGTAACATCCCAAATTTTCAATTTGGAATGCTATACATAGATCATACTTGCATTACATGTTTTTGCATTTTTGTTTGTGGCGTTCCTCGAAATTCTAAGCAACTCAAGGACCTAATGAGAGAGTTGGGAATTTTACCGTTTTCGTATTTGAGTTCGCTCGAATACCGGTACGAGGACAGTGCGATTTTAATTATTTTCTCTCCTAAAAATATTTCTAAATACAAAATATGAGCGAAGATAATATGACTTCTCCAAAATAACAGAAATATTGGAGAAAAAATGTTAAAATCACTTTTGGTATTTTTCTGGATTTATTTGCGGATTTATTTGCATAGGAAAAAGCGTGTTTTTCAAAATAGCATTTAGGTCCGGGAAAAATGTTCACTTTGTCCTAAATATTATTAGAGGATGGTGAAAATTTATTTCGGGATTTTGGAGTCCGTTTAGTATTTCTTTCGTTAGTTTTTCTGCGTCGGGACTCTATTTAAAAAAAAAGTGAACCGACTTAGACTCGTATAGGAATAGGACTTTGGGCTTTATAAGCTGGAGCCGCCGGCCCAACTCGCCTCGCCTCGCCCCGCAGCCCCGCCCGAAACCCTAAGCCGCGCCGCCGCCGCCGCTGCCGCATCCCGCGCCGCCGCCGACGCTGCCTCCCGCCGCCGCCGCCGCCGCACCCCGCGCCGCGCCGCTTCGCCGCCGCTCGCACCCCGTGCCTCGCCGCCGCCCGCACCGCGCCGCGCTGCCGCCGCCCCGAGCCGCGTCGTCGCCGCCCCACCGCCTCTCGCCGCCGAGCTGCTGCGTCGGAGCCGCCGGACTTCGCCACCGCCGCCGAGGTAGCAACCGCCGCCGCCATCGGTTTTCTCCAAAAGGCCGATCGTTTTTTTTAGGAAAACCCTAGATCTGTTTTTTTTTTATTTAGATAGATCGGTTCAGTTTTTTCCGTCGGTTTAGTTATTTAGCGGACGTTCGTCCGTACGTTCATTTTAACGAACGGTATTCGTTAGTTAGCCGCATACAACGAACGTTCATTCGTTAGCCTTTTCGTCTGTTTTCTTTTTCGGGGTATTTATCCGCGCTTATTCCGATCGCGATTTCTGCCCTGATCTTGTTTTTCGTTTTTCTTTTCGCTCGAGAGTCGAAATCAGGTGATTCAAAATCCCAGATCTTCGTCTCGACGCCCTCTTTACGTTTAATCAACTTGAACAAGTTTTGGCTACTGTAAAATTTGACTTTAGGCAAACTAGTAAATCGGAGCTCATTTCTTTTGCAGTTTGAGTTCGTTGCTTCTTTTGAGTTGATTCTTTTTGCAAATCGGAGTTTTAAGTTGAACTTTCTGGTTAGATCTCTTATTTGAGTTTTACCCGTGCATTAGTTAAGTACTTATTGTGTGCTTGTTTGATTGCTATAGAGTACCCGGAGTGCGCCGCTTGCTACTTTGAGTCTCTAGGTTTTGCGGATCATCAGCAAGGCAAGTAACACTTTGATCATACTTTCCAATTACCCAGTTTTCATTGCATTAGTCCAACCCTCACACATTGCATGAGTAGGATCAATTAACTTGTGGGATTGGGAAGTAGATTGAGGTAGTACCTATTACCTGCATTACATTCAAACCTTTGGGAGTTACTTCTACGTTTGCTGTTAGGACATGCTATGCTCGTAGACGTGGATTGGGTGACTGAAATCCATGATAGATGTGAGTTTGTTAATTAATGGTCCAACTTAAGGTGGCAACATTAATACACATCTAGGTGGATTGAGGAACCTGGGTATTCTAGCGATTGCCTGTTTTTCTTATGGACCGCCACCCAGGCTCAAAGGGATCATGAGATTATTCATACTAGAAACTTCCGTGTGCAGCCACAATGCTATTATGGGCTCTAGCATAGTATGAGTAAGTCGTGCGAACTCTTACAGTGGTGGACTAGCAGATGTAGGGGATGTAGGTTGGTACGGTCCGCCCGATCGTAAGGTGCCAGCGCTTCTGAAAGACTATGTCTCGGTCATCCGTTTCTCAAACACCATGCAGTGCGAGAAACCAATCGGAGGCGATCGAGTCTTGTGGGAAAAGTGCACAAACCTCTGTAGAGTGTACAAACAGATCATGATTAGCCGTGCCCCCGGTTATGGACGTCTTGAGTATCTAGTACTTGGATTTTCATGTGCATCTCATCATGTTACTTTAATTAATTTTGTTGGGTTTTAATGATTATTTTAATTGGGGTTGAGAGGATGTCTATCTTCTCAACGATGTTTCAACTACCATGATAGTTAATTAAAATCTATTCCTTTGAAGTAGGGAAAAATTGGCTTTACGCAAAAAATTAACCATAGAGCTTTCCACCAGCCAAATATTGCATATAGTATAGCCTTACTTTCATTGCATTCTCTTGTGTTACCTTGCCAGCATATTCCATGTGCTGACCCGTTTTCGGGCTGCAACGTTTCATGTTGCAGACTTTTCAGACGACGAGTAAGATGCCCTTTTAGGTCGTGGTTCTATACTCAGTGATGCCGCTGGAGTTGATGGACTCACTTATCTTCCAAGCCTTCTGCTGTTATTGTATTAGATGGCCTTCAGCCATATTATTTGTAATAAATTCATCATTGGACTATCGATGTAATAAGTGTGTGATTGCTACTCTGTTATAAATCCTTCAAGTATTGTGCGTGTCAGCATTACTGATCCAGGGATGACACTGAGGCACAGGGATCAGACTGTTTGAGGTCTGGTCGCTACAAGATGGTATCAGAGCACACGCTGACTGTAGGACACGACCACTAAGACAAGCCCTAGAGCACAATTAACTCTTCTCTTTTCTGACTCCTCATCTTTTCTACTCTTTAGGATGGTGGAAGCAAAGCACAAGTTCATGCAACCGGATGATGATACGCCATTTGGACGACACCTGAAGGAAGTCACTAGATATCTAAACATTGGACTACCAAGTTTCACCGGAACCTACAATGCCACTCTACCTGAGGAGGAGCGTTGGTTGATTCAAGCTCAAGTTCCAGGAAGGACGTTCGCACCCGTCACCTCACTCATAGCATTTTCTTTTAATGCACCTACATGGAGCTTAGGCAGGAGTATGGCAGCCCACATTTCTATGGGAAGGATCGGAGAAGTCTACAAGCAGGAGCTAAAGGACACCATCTACCAGATTTGTGACGCCGAGATGAGAATTGGGATATGATCAGCACCCGGAAGGATAGGTCCATTGCAGCATTCATCCAGGAGTTAAATCATCACATTCGTCGCCAGGAGCACCAGATGTGTGCTGGGATGATAGATTTGAAGAAAGCCCTAAATAGGAATTTGGAGCTAGAGGAAGAACTCAAGTCTACATGCGACGGATATGAGGAAGAGATGAAGATACTTGTGGAGAAGAATGATGACTTGACCCGGAAGTTAGGGATACTCATGGGAGAGGAAGACGAGGAAGAAGAACCCAAGGAGATTCCACCGGAAGATTATATCATCATAGATGACACAGATTCGGAAGCTGAGGATAGCAAGGATGAAGACTATGAAGATGAAGCTGGAGCATATATTATGGAATCCTCTGCCGATCAATATTTTTAGATGACCACCCTATGACTAGTAGTTTACCCTCATATATATTAGATTTAGAGCACCTTTGTACCGATCGTTAGATTTGTAAGACCTTGTTTGAAATTGATTGGTGTCATATGATTGTGTGTTTGTCTCATGTGCATATGGGTAGTGATTTCCCTTAGACCTCTTTTCTATTGTAATCTCTTCCCTCTACACCCATCAGATGCCTCCAAGACGTGAATTCGAGTTTCCCCCTGAGCTCACCCAGTTGATCCAGCAGCAGAACACCCTGATGCAACTTCTTGTCCAGAACACTCAGAACAACTAGAACAACAACAACAACAACAACAACCCTCCACCACCACCACCCATGGACAACCTGACACGTTTCCTAAGGTTGCAACCACCCGTGTTTGCTAGCAGCAGCGAACCAATAGTGGCTGATGACTGGCTACGCAAGATTGGAAGGGATTTGACCACCGCCAATTGCTCAGATGCTGAGAAGGTGCGATTTGCCGCACACCAGTTGTCTGGACCAGCCGCAGCATGGTGGGAGAATTACACAGCCACTTACCCCGTAGCCAACGTGACTTGGGATCAGTTTCAGCAAGCTTTTTGTATGGCCCATGTCTCAACTAGAGCCATGAGTATGAAGAAGCAGGAGTTTCGCAATCTGCGCCAAGGAAATCATACTGTGGCTCAGTACATGGATGAGTTTAGTACCCTATCTCATTATGTCCCAGATGATGTGGCTATAGATGCCAAGAAGCAGGAGAGATTCATGGAAGGGCTGAATAATGAGATGAGTGTACAGTTGATGGTGGCAACTTTCAATAATTACCAGGAGTTGGTTGACCGTGCCCTAATGATTGAAAGGAAGCATCAACAGATTGAGAGCCGCAAGAGGAAGTATGGGCAAGGAAAGTATAATTCTGGAGCTCAGCAGAAGCCCCGTTTTACCCCTAAGGCGGTAGGACAGTTTCAGCATACCCATGGAGGAGGTAGTTCGCACAATCACGATGGCACCAAGAACGGCAATGGAAATGGCAATGGAGCCAATGGAAACCAGAACCGCCCTACACCGTCCACACCCACCAAGAGGGATTTCAGCCATGTCACTTGTTACAAGTGCGGGAAGAATGGACATTATGCCAATGAATGCCCAGAAGTTAAGAATGGGAACGGCAATGGAAGCGCCGGGAAGAAGCCCAACCCGTTCAACAAAGGACAAGTGAACCACGTGACTGTGGAGGAGGTAGAGGAGCAACCAGATGCGGTTATAGGTAAGTTCTTAGTTAAGTCCTTTACTGCACTCATTCTTTTCGATACTGGTGCATCGCATTCATACATTTCAAGGGGATTCGTGGATAAGTATAAGCTGCCGACCCAAGCCCTTAGATCGCCCATGTTAGTAACCTCACCAGGAGCGGAGTATATGGCTAAGTCATGGTGTGATCAGTTGCCCCTAAGGATTGGTAATTACATTTTCCCTTCAGACCTAATAGTATTGGAATCTGAAGGACTGGATGTGATATTAGGCATGGATTGGTTATCTAAGTATGAAGGGAATATAGAATGTGCCAGCAAGACCATTTTGCTTACTATGCCGGAAGGAAGAAGGATCAAGTATGTATCCCGGCATGAGTCGAAGAGGAGTAGATTAAATTCCTTGTTAGGAGTTGTTCAGGAGGAAGTGCCAGTAGTGAAGGATTATCCGGATGTGTTTCTAGAGGAGTTACCTGGCATGCCACCGGATAGAGATATAGAGTTTTTGATTGAACTTTTGCCAGGCACCGGGCCAATTTCTAAGAGACCATATAGGATGCCCGCAAAGGATTTGGAGGAGATAAAGAAACATATTAAGGAGTTACTGGATAAAGGATTCATACGCCCAAGTTCTTCGCCTTGGGGTTCGCCAGTACTTCTAGTGGAGAAGAAGGATGGATCGTTAAGAATGGTTGTCGATTACCGTGGATTGAACGAAGTAACGATCAAGAATAAGTACCCATTGCCGATGATCAATGATCTATTCGATAGATTGCAAGGAGCTAAGGTATTTTCCAAGATCGATCTACGATCAGGGTACCATCAATTGAAGATCCGAGAGCAGGATATACCTAAGACGGCCTTTACCACTAGGTATGGGTTGTACGAGTATACCGTTATGTTGTTTGGTCTGACAAACGCACCGGCATACTTTATGAACCTGATGAACAAAGTGTTTATGGAGTATGTGGATAAGTTCGTCGTAGTGTTCATAGATGATATTCTGATCTTCTCGAAGGATGAAGAGGAGCATGCAGAGCATTTGCGATTGGTATTGGAGAAGCTCAGAGAACATCAGTTATATGCCAAGTTTAGCAAATGTGAGTTTTGGTTGAAGGAAGTCGGATTCCTCGGACATGTTATATCCAGAGAAGGAATAGAAGTAGATCCCGCCAAGGTGGCCACTGTGACCAATTGGGAAGCCCCAACAACAGTTGGAGAGATCCGGAGTTTTCTTGGACTTGCAGGATACTACCGGAGATTCATCGAGAATTTCTCAAAGATTGCAAAGCCAATGACAGAGTTGTTAAAGAAGGACACCAAGTTCAGTTGGACAGAAGAATGTGAGGCCAGTTTCCAAGAATTGAAGAAAAGGTTGGTCTCATCCCCTGTGCCAGATCAACATAAGGATTATGAGGTGTACTGCGACGCTTCACGTCGAGGACTTGGAGCAGTTCTTATGCATGAAGGAAGAGTTGTTTCGTATGCTTCACGACAACTAAAAACCTCATGAGCTGAACTATGCCACCCACGATTTGGAGTTAGCAGCCGTAGTGCATGCATTGAAGACTTGGAGACATTTTCTTATTGGAAACCATTGTGAAGTATATACGGATCACAAGAGTTTGAGGTATATATTCACTCAGAAGGAGTTGAATCTTAGGCAAAGGAGATGGCTGGAACTCATTAAGGATTACGACATGGATTGCATTATCATCCCGGAAAGGCTAACGTAGTAGCCGATGCGCTAAGCCGCAAGAGCCATGTCAACACCCTAATGATGGAAGAGTTTCCAAAGGAGTTGGCCGAGGACCTACGAGAACTACGATTGGAGATAGTTCCGAGAGGCTATGTAGCAACACTAGAAATCCAGTCTACCCTGATGGATAAAATCAGAGAAGCTCAGAAAACAGACCAGGAGGTTGCCTCTATAAAGGAGAGGATGAGCGAAGGAAAAGCTAAAGGTTTTTGTGAGGATGAACACGACACCCTATGGTTTGAGGATCGAATATATGTGCCCAATGACCTGGAGATCAGGAAGTTGATTTTACAGGAGGCCCATGATTCACCATACTCGATTCACCCAGGAAATACTAAGATGTATTTGGATTTGAAGGATATTTTCTGGTGGACCGGTATGAAGAAGGATATTGCGGAGTATGTAGCAGTTTGTGATGTATGCTAGAGAGTGAAGGCAGAACATCAGAAGACAGCAGGATTGTTACAACCTATGCCAATACCCGGATGGAAGTGGGAGAAGCTTGGCATGGATTTTATCACCGGATTGCCCAGGACCAAAGTGGGATATTATTCAATCTGGGTAGTAGTAGACCGATTGACGAAGGTAGCCCACTTTATCCCTGTGAAAACCACATATACCAGTGCAAAGTTGGCAAAGATATACATGACCAGAATTGTATGTCTGCATGGAGTTCTGAGGAGCATCGTATCAGATAGAGGAACCCAGTTTACCTCAAAGTTCTGGAATCAGTTACATGAAACCTTGGGTACCAGGCTAGAGTTTAGCACAGCATTTCACCCGCAGACAGATGGACAGACTGAAAGAGTCAATCAGATTTTGGAGGATATGCTGAGAGTCTGCGCATTAGATTATGGATCTAGTTGGGATGACAACTTGCCTTACGCGGAGTTCTCATACAACAACAGTTACCAAGCCAGTTTGAAGATGGCCCCTTTCGAAGCATTATACGGAAGGAGATGCCGAACACCGTTGACGTGGGACGAAGTTGGAGATCGACAGTTATTTGGACCGGACTTAATCAAAGAGTCTGAGGAGAAGGTTAAGTTGATTCGAGATAGACTGAAAGTAGCTCAGTCCAGGCAGAAGACTTATGCAGACTCGAAGCGCAAGGAGATAACCTATGAGATCGGAGACAGAGCATACTTGAGAGTATCGCCTCTGCGAGGAGTTAAACGTTTCGGAGTTAAAGGGAAGTTAGCCCCAAGATTTGTGGGACCTTACCGTGTTTTGGAACGCATGGGAGAGGTTGCCTATAAGTTGGAATTGCCCGAAGGATTGTCAGGAGTGCACGACGTGTTTCACGTTTCGCAGCTTAAGAAGTGCCATGTGGAGATGGTCGATATACCGCTTAGAGACACAGTACCCCTAGAAGCAATTCAGTTGGACAGTGATCTGACCTACGAGGAGAAGCCTGTTAAGATTCTCGAATTTTCGAGCAGAGTTACTCGCAGTAAAGATATCATGTTTTGCAAAGTTCAGTGGAGTCACCACACCGAGGAAGAAGCCACCTGGGAACGAGAAGATGATCTACGCAAGGACCACCCACACCTGTTCTCTAGCCAAGTCGAATCTCGAGGGCGAGATTCATTCTAAGGGGGGTAGGTTTGTAACATCCCAATTTTTCAATTTGGAATCTTATACATAGATCATACTTGCATTAGATGTTTTTGCATTTTTGTTTGTGGCGTTCCTCGAAATTCTAAGCAACTCAAGGACCTACGGAGAGAGTTGGGAATTTTACCGTTTTCGTATTTGAGTTCGCTTGAATACCGGTACGAGGACAGTGTGATTTTAATTATTTTCTCTCCTAAAAATATTTCTAAATACAAAATATGAGCGGAGATAATATGACTTCTCCAAAATAACAGAAATATTGGAGGAAAAATGTTAAAATCACTTTTGGTATTTTTCAGGATTTATTTTCGGATTTATTTGCATAGGAAAAATGCTCGTTTTTCAAAATTGCATTTAGGTCCGGGAAAATGTTCGCTTTGTCCTAAATATTATTAGAGGACGGTGCAAATTTATTTCGGGATTTTGGAGTCCGTTTAGTATTTCTTTCGTTAGTTTTTCTGCGCCGGGACTCTATTTTAAAAATAAAAATAAAAAAAGTGAACCGACTTAGACTCGTATAGGAATGGACTTTGGGCTTTATAAGCTGCAGCCGCCGGCCCAACTCGCCTCACCTCGCCCCGCAGCCCCGCCCGAAACCCTAAGCCGCGCCGCCGCCGCTTCTCGCCGCCGCCGCCGCATCCCGCGCCGCCGCCGCCGCCGCCTCCCGCCGCCGCCGCCGCACCCCGTGTCGCGCCGCCTCGCCGACGCCAGCACCCCGCGCCGCGCCGCCTCGCCGCCGCCCGCACCGCGCCGCGCCGCCGCCGCCCCGAGCCACGCCGTCGTCGCCCCACCGCCGCGCTGCCGCGCCGAAGCCGCCGGACTTCACCGCCGCCACCGAGGTAGCAACCGCCGCCGCCATCGGTTTTCTCCAAAAGACCGGTCGTTTTTTTTAGGAAAACCCTAGATCTGTTTTTTTTATTTAGATAGATCGGTTCGGTTTTTTTCGTCGGTTTAGTTATTTAGCGGATGTTCGTCCGTACGTTCGTTTTAACGAAAGGTTTTCGTTAGTTAGCCGCAAACAGCGAACGTTCGTTCGTTAGCCTGTTCGTCCGTTTTCTTTTTCGGGGTATTTATCCGCGGTTATTCCGATCGCGATTTCTGCCCTGATCTTGTTTTTCGTTTTTCTTTTCGCTCGAGAGTCGGAATCAGGTGATTCAAAATCCCAGATCTTCGTCTCGACGCCCTCTTTACGTTTAATCAACTTGAACAAGGTTTTGGCTACTGTAAAGTTTGACTTTAGGCCAACTAGTAAACCGGAGCTCGTTTCTTTTGCAGTTTGAGTTCGTTGCTTCTTTCGAGTTGATTCTTTTTGCAAACTGGAGTTTTAAGTTGAACTTTCTGGTTAGATCTCTTATTTGAGTTTTACCCGTGCATTAGTTAAGTACTTATTGTGTGCTTGTTTGATTGCGATAGAGTACCCGGAGTGCGCCGCTTGCTACTTTGAGTCTCTAGGTTTTGCGGATCATCAGCAAGGCAAGTAACACTTTGATCATCCTTTCCAATTACCCAGTTTTCATTGCATTAGTCCAACCCTCACACATTGCATGAGTAGGATCAATTAACTTGTGGGATTGGGAAGTAGATTGAGGTAGTACCTATTACCTGCATTATATTCAAACCTTTGGGAGTTACTTCTACGTTTGCTGTTAGGACATGCTATGCTCGTAGACGTGGATTGGGTGAGTGAAATCCATGACAGATATGAGTTTGTTAATTAATGGTTCGACTTAATGTGGCAACATTAATACACATCTGGGTGGATTGAGGCACATGGGTATTCCAGCGATTGCCTGTTTTTCTTATGGACCGCCACCCAGGCTCAAAGGGATCATGAGATTATTCATACTAGAAACTTCCGTGTGCAGCCACAATGCTATTATGGGCTCTAGCATAGTATGAGTAAGTCGTGCGAACTCTTACTGTGGTGTACTAGCAGATGTAGGGGATGTAGGTTGGTATGGTCCGCCCGATCGTAAGGTGCTAGCGCTTCTGAAAGACTATGTCTCGATCATCCGTTTCTCAAACACCATGCAGTGCGAGAAACCAAACGGAGGCGATCGAGTCTTGTGGGAAAAGTGCACAAACCTCTGTAGAGTGTACAAACTGATCATGATTAGCCGTGTCCCCGGTTAGGGACGTCTTGAGTATCTAGTACTTGGATTTTCATGTGCATCTCATCATGTTACTTTAATTAATTTTGTTGGGTTTTAATGATTATTTTAATTGGGGTTGAGAGGATGTCTATCTTCTCAACGATGTTTCAACTACCATGATAGTTAATTAAAATCTATTCCTTTGAAGTAGGGAAAATTGGCTTTACGCAAAAACTTAACAATAGAGCTTTCCACCAGCCAAATATTGCATATAGTATAGCCTTACTTTCATTGCATTCTCTTGTGTTACCTTGCCAGCATATTCCATGTGCTGACCCGTTTTCGGGCTGCAACGTTTCATGTTGCAGACTTTTCAGACGACGAGTAAGATGCCCTTTTAGGTCGTGGTTCTATACTCAGTGATTCCGCTGGAGTTGACGGACTCACTTATCTTCCAAGCCTTCCGTTGTTATCGTATTAGATGGCCTTCAGCCATATTATTTGTAATAAATTCATCGTTGGACTATCGATGTAATAAGTGTGTGATTGCTACTCTGTTATAAATCATTCAAGTACTGTGCGTGTCAGCATTACTGATCCAGGGATCACACTGAGGCACAGAGATCAGACTGTTTGAGGTCTGGTCGCTACAACTAAAGATGTCATGCAAGTTCTTTTCCATAAGCACGCATGACTATATTCGGAATACATGCCTACATTACATTGATGAACTGGAGCTAGTTCTGTGTCACCCTACGTTATAATTTTTACATGATGAATCGCATCCGACATAATTCCCCATCACCGATCCAATGCCTACGAGCTTGTCACATATTGCTTGTTGCTTATTTACTTTTCCACTGCTACTGTTACAAAAACTTCAAAAACACTATCGTTACTTTTATTGATGTTACCACTGTTACCATATTACTTTGCTACTAAACTACCTTGATGCAGATACTAAGTTTCCAGGCGTGGTTGAATTGACAACTCAGCTCCTAATACTTAAGAGTATTCTTTGGCTCCCCTTGTGTCGAATCAATAAATTTGGGTTGAATACTTTACCCTCGAAAAATGTTGCGATCCCCTACACTTGTGGGTTATCAAGACTATTTTCTGGCACCGTTGTCTGGGAGCATAGCTCTATTCTTTAAGTCACTTGGGATTTATATCTGTTGATCACTATGAAGAATTTGAAGGACTCAAAAACCAAGATCTATCCCTCAACTACGAGGGGAGGTAAGGAACTGCCATCTCGCTCTGCACATGATTCACCATCTGTTATGGGTAAATTTGCGACACCTACTCCTGCTATTGAATCTGATATGTCATATGTTCTTGATGATGCCACTTCTGCTATGTATGATGAAACTACTTCTATGCCTGATAATACTCTGCCACTAGGTGAATTTCTAGACGAACAAATTGCTAGGGTTCGGGAGAATGCAAATATTGAAAATGATAATATTTATGAAAGTGATGATGAAGCTTCTTCCCCTAGATATGAATTGCCTGTTGTTCTGGAAGGTTATGTTATGGATGAAAAAACTGCTAGAGACTTTCTTGCTTGCAATGATAGATATGATCTTAAGAAATTATTAGCTAAGCTGAAAGAAAAGTCTTTGAATGCTAGAATGAAATATGACCCTACTTTTGCTACTTCACCTATCTTTGTTACTGATAAGGATTATGATTTCTCTGTTGATCCTGAGTTAATTACGTTGGTTGAATCTGATCCTTTCCATGGCTATGAGTTTGAAACTGTCGTGGCACATCTTACAAAGTTGAATGATCTAGCCACCCTGTTTACCATCGATGAAAAGATTCGTTATTACTATTTCCTTAAGTTGTTTCCGTTCTCGTTAAAGGGTGATGCTAAGACTTGGTTTAATTCTCTTGATCCTGGTTGTGTGCGTAGTCCCCGGGATATGATGTATTACTTCTCTGCTAAATATTTTCCCGCTCATAAGAAACAAGCTGCCTTATGGGAAATATATAACTTCGTGCAAATTGAAGAAGAGAGTCTCCCATAAGTTTGGGGGAGGCTTCTCCAATTACTTAATGCTTTGCCTGATCATCCTCTTCAGAGGAACGATATACTTGATGTGTTTTATAATGGACTAACCGATGTTTCCAGAGACCACCTGGATAGTTGTGCTGGTTGTGTTTTCAGGGAAAGAATAGTTGATCAAGCTGAATTACTATTGAATAATATGCTGGCCAATGAAAACAACTGGACACTTCCTGAACCAGCCCCTAAGCCAACTCCAACGAAAAGAGGTGTTCTATTTCTCAATCCTGAAGATATGCAAGAGGCAAAGAAATCTATGAAAGAAAAAGGTATTAAAGCTGAAGATGTTAAGAATTTACGACCTATTGAAGAAATACATGGTCTTGATAACCCGACACAGGTAGTAAAGGTAAATTCTCTTTATATATTTGATGAAGGTGATATTCCTCGTTATAACTCTGCTAGCCAATGCTTAGATGAGTTTGACAATTTCATTGTGAAACAAGAAAACTTCAATGCTTATGTTGGTAGACAATTACAACTTAATGCTTATATGATCGAACGCTTAAGTGATTATCTTTCTATAGTTAAAGGTGAATTGAAATTTATTAGTATACATGCTTCTATTATTACTACTCAAGTAGAACAAGTACTTAAGGCTCAGAATGATTTTCTCAATGAATTAAATAGTAAGAATAATGATAATGACATTAGAGTTGTGACTAGAGGTGGCAGAATAACTCAGGAACCTTTGTATCCTAAGGGCCATCCTAAGAGAATTGAACAAGATTCTTAGAGAGCCAATTTAGATGCACCTAGTTCTTCTGAGAAGAAGAAAAAGAAAAATGATAAGACTTTGCATGCTTCTAGTGAACCTATAGCTGACATACCTGAGAATCCCAATGATATATATGTTTCTGATGCTAAGACACAATCTGGTAATGAACATGAACCTAGTGATAATGTTAATGATTATGTTCATGATGATGCTCAACCTAGCAATGATAATGATGTAGAGATTGAACCTGCTGTTGATCTTGATAAGCCACAATCAAAGAATCAACGTTATGATAAGAGAGACTTTGTTACTAGGAAGCACGGTAGGGAAAGAGAACCATGGGTTCAGAAACCCATGCCTTTTCCTCCTGATCCATCCAAGAAAAAGGATAATGATGATTTTGAGCGCTTTGCTGAAATGATTAGACCTATCTTTTTGCGTATGCGTTTGACTGATGTGCTTAAAACAAATCCTTATGCTAAGTATATGAAAGATATTATTACCAATAAAAGAAAGATACCTGAAGTAGAAATTTCCACCATGCTTGCCAATTACACTTTTAAAGGTTGAATACCTAAGAAACTAGGAGATCCAGGAGTACCTACTATACCTTGCTCCATTAAAGGAAACTATGTTAAAACTGCTTTATGTGATCTTGGAGCCGGTGTTAGTGTTATGCCTGTCTCTTTATATCGTAGACTTGACTTGAGTAAGTTGACACCTACTGAAATATCTTTGCAAATGGCTGATAAATCAACTGCTATACCTGTCGGTATTTGTGAGGATGTGCATGTTGTGGTTGTAAATGTTACTATTCTAACGGACTTTTTTATACTTGATATTCCCGAGGATGATAGTATGTATATTATCATTGTAGACCCTTTTTGAATACTGCAGGGGCTGTTATTGATTGCAACAAAGGCAATGTCACTTTTCATGTCAATGGTAATGAGCATACGGTACACTTCCCAAGGAAATAACCTAAGGTCCACAGTATCAATTATATTGGAAAAATTTCAACTATTACTATTGGAGGTTTTGAATTTCCTCTTCCTACTGTCAAGAAGACATATGACATTCTTATTGTTGGGGACATACATATCCCCATTGAGGTAAGCTAGTGTTATTCGAAAATTCTCCGGTTTCATGTTATTCGGAAAGAGTTTATTAACAAGACCTGATAAACCTTGTTAATGGATTCCTTTTGATGAGCATGAGATGGGTCAATCTAGATAGCACAACCTTCTGTATCCCCTTTTTACTTTCTGTTAACTAGGATAAATAAAGCAAAAATAGTATTCTCTGTCTGTTTTCAGACTTATCCGTGCAATAAAAATACCCCAAAATAAAAGTTCTCCAAATGCCCTGAATATTTAATATGATTTTTTCTTGAATATTTGAGAATATATGGCATAGAACACACAGCGAGGGGAGCCAGCACCTGGCCACGAGGGTCCAGGGCGCGCCCACCCTCACAGAGCGCGCCCCCTGCCTCATGGGCCCCACGTGGCCCCCCTCCACTTAATCCTGCACCCATACTCTTCTTCTTCCTCGCAAAAAATCACCAACCAGCTCAAGCACGAGTTATAGCTCATCTTGCTGCCATTTTTTTTCTCCTTTCTCAAAGCACCATTCATCAAATTGTTTGGGGAGATTGTTCCTTGGTATGTGACTCCTCCATTGGTCCAATTAGTTTTTGTTCTAGTGCTTTATTTATTGCAAATTTTTGTTGCTGTGGTGACCTTGTTCTTGAGCTTGCATGTCAAATTTCCTTGGTCCCAAGTAGTTCTAATGCATGATATAGTCTCTAGGCACTAGTAGGAGTTGTTGCTATCAATCTTGTTGAGTTTGGTTAACTTTTATTTTGAGTTACTAAAAATTTCAGAAAATTCCAGAAAAATGCATAGGAAAATCTTCCAAGGTGGTTCTTCAATGAAGCAAGTACCGAGGCTTGATTTTCGTGGGCCGGGCGATGAACTACCGAGGGGAGCAGAAGTGCAGCCTTGTGAATGGCCGTCAGACGACTTTATGGTTCAGGTTGGCATCAAGGAGGAATTTGACGCATATGTGCGCAACGCTGACCTCGAGGGCTTCATACAAGATTAGTGCCCTCAATACCGTGGCTTAACTGTTATCTTTGTGAGAAGGTTTAAATTTTCATCTACACGCAATTCTCACACTGTCATGTTTGACCTCTATGATAAATCTTACACCACGGACTTATAGGATTTTAATGATGCTTGTAAGCTCCCGCAGTGGGGCAATATGGGTGATCCTCGCAAATCTGAATTTAGAGATTTCCTTGCTAGTATCAATGTGGGGGAATCCAGAGAAATCACACAGGCTACCATAGGGAGCATTCAGTTTCCTACTATTCATTACTTTGCTCTCATTATTAGTAGATGCATAAACGGTAAATATGAGGCTTGCCACATGTGTGTCCCTGATCTTAGTGTTCTCAAGAGTGTAGTACTAGGTGATAGACAATATAACTTGGGAGCCATTGTTGCATGTAGGCTACATCATAATGGTTTGCATGGAGATTTATTTGGTGGGATTTATGCCACTCACATAGCCCGGCGTCTTGGTGTGCCTGTCCATGAAAATGATGAACCCTTACCGCCTCCTCAATTGGATTACCATGCTATGACTAGTCACCGGTTTATAGAGAGGAATGAACAATCCCTCAAATATCGACTAATCTTTAACAGGCATCATGCCGTCCCTATTACTCTTCCTGCCCCTACTTTGTTTGACTTTCAGGCAAAAGGAAGATATACTATAACCAGGGAGGAGGCAAATGAGTATCATAATAAGATGGAAGCAGCTCGCCTTCGAGCTGCAGCTTAGCAGGCGGTAGCTGCTGCATCTCAGTACAACCCCAACTATGACTTTGGATATCCGTTGGGCCAATACTGGCCATAGACCAACTTAGGCTAAAAAGCCTAAGCTTGGGGGAGTACGTGCTTCTCACCGACTTTACACTCATGTTCACACACTTATTCTAGTTGTCGGTGCTCACACTCTTTCATTGTACCATCCATGTTTAGTTTCAATTCTTTTTCTTAGTCTTTTTCTTGTGTGTTAGAAAAACCTTAAGAAAAAACAAAAAAATATTAGTTGTAGCTTTTAGCTAGTTTACCTTCCTTGCTTGTAGTAGTAGCAATTAAAAAAGAAAACCCAAAAAGATTTTTCGTTCTTCTTTTGCTTGTTGGGAGCTTTCCCGTGTAAATAGTTCCTATTCTTTTCTTTGAGGGTTAAGAGTAGAAGACCATGATTGAAAATGATTAGTGGCTCTCATATGCTTTATTGTTGATTTAACCTTGAGCCATGTTACCTTGTCTTCTCTCTTGTATTAAATGCTCGCAGATTCCAGTTTAGTCCAATGCACGTGCACTATTATTATTATCCACACCGTTCGGTCGTGTGAGTGAAAGGCAATAAGGATGATATATGATGAACTAATTGAGCTGAGAAAAGCTGGTATGAACTCGAACTCTCTTGTTTTTGTAAATATGATAGTTCATCGTTCCTGATTCAGCTTGTTATGAATGAAACATGCTTGCAATAACAATTAGAGATCATAGCTGCTTATGCCATGCTTAATTAGCTAAGATTTTATAATGGTCTATCTTGCGTGCGAACATGATATTAAAATGGTTGTGATGTGGAATGATAGGGTGGTATCCTCCTTTGAACGATTCAAGTGGTCTGACTTGGCACATGTTCACACATGTAGTTGAAACAAATCAACATAGCCTCCACGATATTTATGTTCATGGTGATTTATATCCTACTCATGCTTGCATTCATTGTTGATTAATTTTAATGCATGTTCATGACTGTTGTCGCTCTCTAGCTGGTCGCTTCCCAGTCTCATTCCAGCGTTCACCTGTACTAAGCGGGAATACTGCTTGTGCATCCACTTCCATAAACCGCAAAGTTATTCCAATGAGTCCACCATACCTTCCTATATGTGGTATTTACTTGTCGTTCCAAGTAAATTTGTATGTGCTAAACTCTAAACGTTCAAATGAAATTCTGTTTTGTATGCTCGAACAGCTCATGTATCATCTAGGGCTATCTACATCTTCCATGCTGGGTGAGTTATTCTCACGATGAGTGGACTCCGCTCATCATTCATGAGAAAATTTCTGGTAACCGGGATGCCCAGTCCCATGCTCAAAATCATAATAATTAAACAAAACTCCCCCAGGGCTATTGCTGGTTTGGACGGTACCCGTTGTTTCGGGCTAGCCGTGGAGTGTGCTTGTTGGTGGTTGGGGGAGTATAAACTTTACCATTTTGTTTGGGAACCACCTATAATGTGCGTACCATGGGAGATATCGAGATTCTTGGTTGTTATGTTGACAATGAGAGTATACCGCTCAAAATGTTATTCATCTCTATTTGAAAATCGAGCTCTGGCACCTCTACAAATCCCTACTTCCCTCTGCAAAGGGCCTATCCATTTACTTTTATGCTGAGTCATCATCCTCTTATAAAAGAGCACCAGTAGGAGAGCACCGATGTCATTTGCATGTATTGCATTTAATTTGCATTGAGTATGATCATGACTGGATCTCTTTTACCATGAATTACAATGTCTAGTCAGTCCTTGATCTTTAAAGGTGCTCTCCATTTATGTTTTGCGGTCTCAGAAAGGGCTAGCGAAATACCATCTTGTTATATCATATCATGATTGTTTTGAGAAGTGTTGTCATCCGAGGTTTATTATTATTGCTCGCTAGTTGATTATGCCATTGATGTGAGTAGACATGAGACCTGAAAGTTATTATGAATGTGGTTAGTTCATGATCTTTGCTGAAAACCTGAATGTTGGCTTACATATTTACAACAACAAGAGCAAACATAATTTGTCAAAGTTTTTCTTTATCACTTTCAATTTATCAACTGAATTGCTTGAGGACAAGCAAAGGTTTACGCTTGGGGGAGTTGATACGCCTCCAACGTATCTACTTTTCCAAACACTTCTGCCCTTGTTTTGGACTCTAACGTGCATGATTTGAATGGAACTAACCCGGACTGACGCTGTTTTTAGCAGAATTGCCATGGTGTTGTTTTTGTGCAGAAATAAAAAGTTCTCGGAATGACCTGAAAATTCACGGAGAAATATTTTCGAAAATATAAAAAATACCTGCGGAAAGATCCGGACCAGGGGGGCCACACCTTGTCAACGAGGGTGGGGGGGCGTGCCCCCTCCCCCAGGGCGCGCCCCCTGCCTCATGGGCCCCTGATGCTCCACCCACGTACCCCCGGACTCCATATATTCACTTTCGTGGAGGAAAAAATCAGAGAGAAGGAATTATTGCGTTTTACGATACGGAGCCGCCGCCAAGCCCTAATCTCTCTCGGGAGGGCTGATATGGAGTCCCTTCGGGGCTCCGCAGACTGGAGATCGTCGCCATGTCATCATCAACCGTCTTCCATCACCAATTCCATGATGCTCACCGCCGTGCGTGAGTAATCCCATCGTAGGCTTGCTGGACGGTGATGGGTTGGATGATATTTACCATGTAATCTTGTTAGTTTTGTTAGGGTTTGATCCCTAGTATCCACTATGTTCTGAGATTGATGTTGCTATGACTTTGCTATGCTTAATGCTTGTGATTTCAGATCTGAACCTATTATGTTTTCATGAATATTGTGTGTTCTTGATCCTATCTTGCAAGTCTATAGTCACCTACTATGTGTTATGATCTGGCAACCCCGAAGTGACAATAATCGGGACCACTCCCGGTGATGACCGTAGTTTGAAGAATTTAGGTATTCACTATGTGTTAATGCTTTGGTCCGGTACTCTATTAAAAGGAGGCCTTAATATCCCTTAGTTTCCACTAGGATCCCACTGCCACGGAAGGGTAGGACAAAGATGTCATGCAAGTTCTTTTCCATAAGCATGTATGACTATATTCCGAATACATGCCTACATTACATTGATGAACTTGAGCTAGTTCCGTGTCACCCTAGGTTATAACTTTTACATGATGAATCACATCCGACATAATTCCTCATCACCGATCCAATGCCTACGAGCTTTTCACACATTGCTTGTTGCTTATTTACTTTTCCACTGCTACTGTTACAAAAACAACAAAAACACTATCGTTACTTTTATTGTTGTTACCACTATTACCATATTACTTTGCTACTAAACTACCTTGATGCAGATACTAAGTTTCCAGGTGTGGTTGAATTGACAACTCAGCTGCTAATACTTAAGAGTATTCTTTGGCTCCCCTTGTGTCGAATCAATAAATTTGGGTTGAATACTTTACCCTCGAAAACTGTTGTGATCCCCTACATTTGTGGGTTATCACCTACCAAGCTGCGGCGGTCGAGAACCTATATGACGGGGGCATTGCCTAGCCTCCCGAGGCCGTCCCCAAGAAGGAGAAGTAGCTGCTCTGCATGAGGCCTTAGGAGGATGGAATGTCCTACGACCAAACTTAAGGGCATGCGTCCACTGACAGGGCGCCTTCCCCTCTCGCATAGGAAGGCACGCCAGGCGCCCCTCTCAGGATAGGCTCGGGGGCTCTCCTCTAGAGAGCCTCTGACATGGCCAATGTCACGAGGGAGGCACTCGGGCACCATGTGGAGGCGTGCTTCAGCGCGCGCAGAATAGGGCGCTAGGTGCCAGGAGCTCAGGAGTTTAACACCAAGGCAATCAAGGATCTGCAGGAGGCGAGGGCCCTGCGAGGCGAGCGTCGCCCCGCACCGCCAAGCGCCACTCCCTCTACCGATGAGGGCAGGGGGCTGCGAGTCTGCATCAACATCCTAGGGCTCAATAGAATTGCGTCTTTGGAGCTCTACTAGCCGTCTCACATGGGCCGGTGCGACGGTCCCCCTCACAGCTATGACCGCATGCCTGTCGGCGTGCTGAACAGTGTTGCCTCGCACCAGCACCACATGCAGGGTGTCTTGGCGGCGCACGAGGCCAGGCACCAGGCGATCCTGTCGGAGGCAGTGTTGGATCCTCGCGAGTCCCCGGGCCCCCAGAGCCTCACGAGGTTCAGGGCCAGGGCGACTCATGAGGAGCGACTTTTGCAACAGGCGTCTTCAGCTAACCCAACACTTCTTCAGCAACGGTGCCAGGTTACACTTTTTGGTTTGTTCAGTTGGGGGTGCCCCTTGGGATGCAGTATCCCCAAGCCACGTGGGTCCGTCCCTACAACATGTATCGTTTTTTCATCTATCAGAACTTGCCTTACCCATTCCATGAGTTGCTTTATGATTATCACTTGTCCGTCTGGTGCCCCGACACACTTCGTGGCTTCCGCGCGTTACTAACATGCCAATTGCTCATTTCGCCCAAGGAACTGCTGGCATGGCGCATGTGCTTGGGTCCGTCCCTGCAGCGCCGAGAAACATAAGAGACCGAGCTTTGACTCATGGCCAGCCTCGCGCACTTCACCTCACCGTGTCCTCAGTGCTTTCACATTCTTGCAGAAAGATCAACGTGTGCATGGTAGGCGCGGCTACGTGCTATGACCTCTTTCTCAGATTAATTCACTGGAACCTCCGGAGCCGGACTAGGAGCGGCCCGCCGACCACTCCCCTTGGCGTGATCCACTTGCACGTTAAAGGGGGGCTCCTGAGCATCGCGCCTCAGGGGCTCCTACTAGCTCTCAAGCCCTCACCCCTGGCCTTGATCACGGCATCGTGACCTAGCATACCAGCGGCGGCTGAGCCCCGCTCGAGGGCCGGGACCCGAGTACCTAAAGCACCTATTCGAGCCTTCGAGGTGAGGAGGAGTGAGGGAGTCCTAGATCGAGGGGTCCTCGGGTGGCCAGATAACTCTTGGTGGGCCGAACTGGTGGGCCGTGAAGATCATAGTCGAAGATCATCTCTCGTATCCTGATAGGACTCCTGTATTTGTATAATGGCAAGTTTTAGGTTCGGGTGTAATCTTTTCTTCCTATGCAAGATGGTTATATACAAACCCTAGGGCCCTCCAGTGTATATATAAACTGCAGGGTTTAGTCCGTAGAGGCTAATAGAGAATCACAAATCCTCACAGGCTAGACTTTAGGGTTTAGCCAATACGATCTCGGGGTAGATCAACTCTTTTATTCATATTCATCCATATTAATATGCAGGAATTAGGTATTACCTCGATCGAGAGGGCCTGAACCTGGGTAAACATCGTGTCCCCAGCCTCCTGTTACCATCGATCCTCAGACGCATAGTTCAGGACCCCCTACCCGAGATCCGCCGGTTTTGCCACCGACATTGGTGCTTTCATTGAGAGTTCACTATGTCGTCGACTGAAGGACTGATGGATCGCGTCATCAACCACGATGGCAACATCGAGGGAACCTTCCCTCTCGGACAGCTCTTCGTGTTCAGCGGCTTCGCGCTCCGTGCCAACACTGAAGGCCGCCTCGAGCATATTGAGAGCTACGCCCCTGGCCATAAGGTCAGATTCGGAAGCTTGAACTATGTTGCTGATATCCGCAGAGCCTTCATCTTTGATGGATTCGAGCCCGCGGCGACCTCTCTCTACCATCACGATGAACACGACCTAACTCTGTCATCGGATCAGGAAATAGAACCTGCAACAATTCTCGCCCTAGATCCAAAACAGATCGCGTCGCCCGAGGATGGGAAGCTCAACCCCGCCACGGAAGCCGCAGATCCAATGGCGTTGGAGCCACTCACGGACCCAACTATGATCGGGGTCTGTGTTACTAGAACCCCGGACTCGACTCCGGTCTCAGATTCCGAATCATGCGCATCTGCGCCCTTCAAGCTCGATCGGGAGTCTATCGCTGAATTCAGTGTTGTAGATATATTCCAGCACTCACCCTTCGGCGACATGTTAAAGTCGTTAAAATCCCTCTCCTTAGATGGGGACACACAACCGCATTATATCTGGTTCGAACTGGAGGCTGATGGAAAATTTTGCGCCCCACCCACCACCCACTTGGTAGCCACGGTTGAAGATCTAACCGATCTACTTGACTACGCTTCCGAATACTTTGAAGGGATGGACCTCAAAGCCGAAGCAGATCCAGATCAAAGCCGGCCCATAATGGGCGGTGGACAGCTACGTCTTCATACGACCTGTACATGGTGGATACACCTAAGGAGAAGGGGGGCGACGGCGAAAACAATCCCTTAGAGGACAAGCCTATCGAAGAACCTCCCAAACGTCGGCGTCCAAAGCACCGAACTAAATCCTGTAAAGGATAAGATAGAAACACTGTCACCAACAACGGTGACAGTCCGGAACAAGCCGAAGACCCCGCAGACCCAGCGATGGAGCGGGAGGAGCGAGAGGACGGCGAACATAGTCCGAAACCGCTGTCCGAAGACAGCAATGCCGAAGACAGTAACTACGAACCTGTCTTTGAAGAGGAGGTTAGCCTGGGTGACGACGAATACATCGTCCCAGAAGAATCCTCAGAACAAAAACGCTTCCATCGGAGGCTTATTGCCACCGCAAGGAGCCTAAAAAAGCAGTAGAGACGGCTTCGAGACGCACAGGACACGCTCAATGGTAGATGCAACGAGGTGCTAGACGCTGAGCAAAAACATGGCTACAACGGCCAAACCAAAGGCTATCCTAAGCGTAAGCTGCTGCCCGAATTTGACGACGAGGCCACTGCACCCATACCGCCGAAGAATAACACCGCCGATAAGCCGGACTGACCACCTCGCGGACCGGACAGAGTTGCTAGCAACGGCGTACACAAGCCCGTACCCCCACCCCGTAAAGGAAGGGAGGATGCGGCTCGAGCCCGAAAACACGATCTGCGTGAGGACCTGAACAAAAAAGCTAGCAAGACCAGGTCTATCTAAGGACCTAAGGACCGGGCCCCCGCACGAGACGGCGGTTATCAAGCCAATCGTGCTTGTCATATACCAGTTCAGGGTCAGTACCAAACATCACAACCATCGGACATACGCCATGATATAGCAAAATACACAGGCGCCGCACACCCTCTGTGCTTCACCGATGAGGCACTGGATCATGATTTTCTAGAAGGGTTTAAACCCGTGAACATCGAGGCATACGATGGAACGAAGAATCCTGTCGTCTGGATAGAAGACTTCATTCTTCACATCCACATGGCTCGAGGAGATGATCTCCACGCCATCAAATACCTACCCCTCAAGCTGAAAGGACCAGCTTGGCACTGGCTAAACAGCCTCCTAGAGAACTCCATTGGGAGTTGGGAAGAACTTGAGGATGCTTTTTGGGCCAATTTTCAAGGGACCTATGTCCGACTCCTGGACGCTGACGACCTAAGTCACATCATCCAACAACCCGGGGAGTCAGCCCGTAAGCTTTGGAATCGGTTCCTCACTAAGAAGAACCAAATCGTCGACTGTCCGGACGCCGAAGCCTTACCGGCCTTCAAACACAGTGTCCGGGACGAATGGCTAGCTAGACACCTCGGACAGGAAAAGCCTAGGACAATGGCAGCCCTAACTACACTCATGACCCACTTTTGCGCGGGTGAGGATAACTGGTTAGCTCGTAGCAACACCAGCGACCCTGGAACATCTGAAGTCGGGGATGGTAATGGAAAGCCACGGCGTAACAAAAACAAACGTCGAAATAATGCTGGAAGCCCAGATGATACTTCGGTAAACGCTGGATTCAGCGCCTCCAGACCCGGTCAATGGAAGAAGCCATTTAAAGGCAACAAGGATGGTCCATCTAGCCTGGAAAAAATATTAGATAGGCCCTGCCAAATCCATGGCATCCCAGAAAAACCTGCAACCCATACCAACCGTAATTGTTGGGTCTTCAAGCAGGCCGGCAAGCTCAACGCCGAACACAAGGGGAAGGGACCTCAGAGCGAAGATGGGGATGAACCTCGCCAGCCGAATACAGGGGGACAGAAGAAATTTCAACCGGAGATCAAAACAGTGAACATGATATATGGCACTCATATCCCAAAGAGGGAGCGCAAGCGCGCACTCCAAGATGTCTATGTCGTCGAGCCTGTTGCCCCCAAATTCTACCCGTGGTCGGCCTGTCCGATCACTTCCGATCATAGGAATCATCCAACTAGTATCTATCACGGGGGTTCGGCTGCCCTAGTGATCGACCCAATAATCGATGGATACCATCTCACCCGAGTCCTTATGGACGGCAGCAGCAGTCTTAATCTGATATACCAGGATACTGTCCGCAAGATGGGGATCAACCCGTCAAGAATCTAGCCAAGTAGCACGACCTTTAAAGGAGTGATACCGAGCGTTGAAGCCTGCTGCACGGGCTCTTTAACATTGGAGGTCGTATTCGGCTCTCCCGATAACTTTCGAAGCGAAGAGCTAATCTTCGACATAGCTCCGTTCCGAAGTGGCTATCACGCACTACACGGAAGAACGACCTTCGCCTGCTTTAATGATGTCCCGCATTATGCCTATCTAAAGCTTAAAGTGCCTGGACCACGTGGCGTCATCAGGGTCAATGGAAATATAAAACGCTCTCTCCGCACGGAGGAGGACACTGCGGCCTTAGCAGCTGAAGTCCAACGTCGCATATTCAAGCCAGACAACTTATCGGTCATTAAAACTGCGGACACAGTTAAACGTGTCTCGCACACGCCTCAGTGCGGCAGCTCACATGAACCTGAGCTAGATTAGCAGTTAAGCCCCCATTGACTGCCCCATAAGGTGATAGCACATGTACCTCGAGTGCATAATTATGCCTTAAAAATCGCTTGGGCGACGCTGGGGGCACACTGCATATCGTCCATAGTTCGGCTCGACCCTATTCAGACTCTAAAAATTATCTTTTAATGTTCACTAAATGAACCAGTCTTGTTTATGGCCACACTTGATGTCTTTTTCTTTTCCAGGTTTCTTTTTCTTTTTACATATGGACATCATACTCCACCCTTCAAGGACACATTACAGAGGAGGAAACGGCGCAGACGTGCAGCAGGACCCGTGCTAAGGTTTCTTTCTAGATTAAGACCCTCTGTAAACATTTTTTTCTCTTTCTTGTTATATACTTTTCTGGCATGTAAAATGTCCAAGAAAGTTATCGGCACTATGTGTAAGCTTACGGCTCACCGTACTATAAAGGGATATTAATAGAGCAGCTTGATTTGCGTTATGTTCGCAGTTTTATTCACTCACCATAAATGTTCTCTCCCCACATCAGATTCCCACATGTGCCTGATACGTCTCCAACGTATCTGTAATTTTTGATTGTTCCATGCTATTATTTATGAAGTCTTGGATGTTTAATGTGCTTTATCATTCACTTTTATATCATTTTTGGGACTAACCTACTAACCCAAAGGCCCAGTCCAGATTGCTGTTTTTTTTCCTATTTCAGGGTTTTGTAGAAAAAGAATATCTAACGGAGTCCAAACGGAATGAAACCTTCACGAGAGATATTTTTGGAGGAAATCACGCACGATTAACTTGAGAACCACGTCAGAAGAGCCACGAGGGGCCCACGAGGGTGAGGGCGCGCCCCCCTTCCCAGGGTGCGCCCCCTGCCTTGTGGAGCCCCCGTGACTCCCCCGGTGCCCTCCTTCTTCCTATATAAGTCAACGTACCCCAGAAACTCCGAAGACAGAGAGAAAACCCTAATTCCACCGTCGTACCTTCTGTTCCCGTGGAGATCCCAACTTGGAGCCTGTTCCGAAGCTCCACCGGAGGGGGGATCCATCATGGAGGCCTTCATCATCATCATCATCGCCCTCACCATGAGTTGTGAGTAGTTTACCACAGACCTTCGGGTCCATAGCTAGTATCTAGATGGCTTCTTCTCTCTCTCTGGATCTCAATATAAAGTTCTCCTCGGTCTTCGAGAAGATCTATTCGATGTAATCTCTTTTTGCGGTGTGTTTGTCGAGATCCGATGAATTGTGATTTTATGATCAAGGTTATCTATGAAAGATATTTCGTTCTTCTCTGAACTTTTTATGTGTGCTAATAATATCCTTGCAAGTCTCTTCGAATTATTGCTTTGGTTTGGCCTACTAGATCTATAGTTCTTGCAATGGGAGAAGTGCTTGGCTTTGGGTACAATCTTGCGGTGTCCTTTCCCAGTTACAGTAGGGGCAGCAAGGCACATATTGTATTGTTGCCATCGAGGATAAAAAGATGGGGTTTATATCATATTGCTTGAGTTTATCCCTCTACATCATATCATCTTGCTTAAGGCGTTACTCTGTTCTTATGAACTCAATACACTAGATGCATGCTGGATAGCGGTCGATGTGTGGAGTAATAGTAGTAGATGCAGAATTGCTTCGGTCTACTTGTCTCGGACGTGATGCCTATATACAATGATCATGCCTAGATACTCTCATAATTATTCGCTTTTCTATAAATTGCTCTACAATAATTTGTTTACCCGCCGTAGAATATCGCTATCATGAGAGAAGCCACTAGAGAAAACTATGGCCCCCGGGTCTATTCTCAACATATCAATCTACATCTACTTTACTTTTATCACTTTTATTTGTTGTTTTATTAAACCAAAAATACCAAAAATATAAACTATCATCTCTATCAGATCTCACTTTCGTAAGTAACCGTAAAGGGATTGACAACCCCTTATCGCGTTGGCTGTGAAGTTCTTATTTGCTTGTGCAGGTGCGAGGGACTTGCGCGTGGTATCCTACTGGAATTATACCTTGGTTCTCAAAAACTGAGGGAAATACTTACGCTACTGTGTTGCATCTCCCTTTCCTCTTCGAGGGAATACAACGCAAGCTCAAGAGGTAGCAAGAAGAATTTCTGGCGCCGTTGCCGGGGAGGCTTACGCAAAAGTCATATACCAAGTACCTAGCACAAACCCTTATCCTTCGCATTACATTTATTTGCCTCTCGTTTTCCTCTCCCCCACTTCACCCTTGTCGTTTTATTTGCCCTTCTTCCGCCATGTGTTCATCGTTCGCTTGCCTCTTGTTTTCTCGTGTGTTGCTTGCTTGCTTGTCGCTATGGCTCTCCCTGTTAGTGCTGACCCTCACCTCAAGAGGCTGGAGGAGATTGAAAACAATGTTAGACATTTTATGACTATACAATTTGAGCATAATGACTTTTTCAGAAGTGGGCTTACAGAACAGAAAAAGTTTATGGAGTATATGAATAAAGACCTTGATGATATGTCTAAGAAATTTTATGGCTTGAAATCACAATTTGCTCATCTTGAGAACTTAATTGCCCAAATTTCGGATAAACAGTCCACCATGATTAATAAGATGGCTGCTAAACTGGAAGAGCATGAATATAAAGATGAAGATCTGAAAGTTATTGATGTGTCTCCTATTAGATCCTTGTTTTCTAGTATTAATCTTGATGAAGATAGGCTTGGAGATAATTCTACTTTAAGGTGTCCCAATGATTCGGAGTTTTTAGATCTTGATGCTAAAATTGCTAAAAGTGGGAGTGAAGAAATTAAAACTTTGCATTGTGATGAACCCAATGCTTTGGATTTCGAGGGATTCAATTATAATTGCTATTTGATTGATTGTATTTCCTTGTTGCAATCTGTGCTAAATTCTCCTCATGCCTATTGTCAAAATAGGGCTTTCACTAAACACATAGTTGATGCTTTGATGCAATCTTATGAAGAAAAACTTGAGTTGGAAGTTTCTATACCTAGAAAGCTTTATGATCAATGGGAACCTACTATCAAAATAAATAAAAAGATCATGAATGCTACCCTTTGTGTGATTTGGGTGCAAGTGTCTCCACTATCCCAAAAACTTTATGTGATTTGCTAGGGTTCCATGAGCTTGATGGTTGTTCTTTAAATTTGCATCTTGCGGATTCCACTTTTAAGAAACCTATGGGAAGAATTAATGATGTTCTTATTGTTGCCAATAGGAATTATGTGCCCGTAGATTTCATTGTTCTTGATATAGATTGCAATCCTTCATGTCCTATTATTCTTGGTAGACCTTTCCTTAGAACGATTGGTGCAATTATTGTTATGAAGGAAGGAAATATTATATTCCAATTTCCGTTAAGGAAAGGCATGGAACACTTTCCTAGAAAGAAAATCAAATTACCATATGAATCTATCATGAGAGCCACTTATGGATTGCCATCCAAAGATGGCAATACCTAGATCTATCTTGTATCGTGCCTAGCTAGGGGCGTAAAACGATGGCGCTTGTTGGGAGGCAACCCAATTTTATGTTTTTGTTTTTGTTTTTGTTGCTGTTAGGGAATAAATATTGCATCTAGCCTCTGATTAGATGTGGTTTCATGTTTTGTGTATTGTTTGTGCCAAGTAAAACCTTTGGGAAGACTTGTGTGAAGTTTATGTGACTTGCTGTGAAAAACAGAATCGTTAGCGCTCGCTAAAGTAGTCGTGAGATTTTATTGGCGTGCTTTTTAGTTGATTCTTTTTGCAGATGATTGGTAGACAAATTCCACAAATTTACCAATTTAGTTTGAATTCTTTGGAGTTCCAGAAGTAGGCGAAACCTGGAGATTACTACAGATTGTTCCGTCCTTGACAGATTCTGTTTTTCTTGCGTTGTTTGCTTATTCCGATGCATCTATGAGTAGTATTGGAGGATATGAACCATAGAGAAGTTGGAGTACAGTAGGTTTAACACCAATATAAATAAATAATGAATTCATTGATGCACCTTTGAGTTGTGTTTTGCTTTCTTGTACTAACGGAGCTCATGAGAATTTTTGTCTAAGTTTTGTGTTGTGAAGTTTTCAAGTTTTGAGTATTGCTTTGGTGGACTATGGAACAAGGAGTAGCAAAGGCATAAGCTTGGGGATGCCCTTGGCACCCCAAGTAAATTAAATATAATCAAAAGCCTAAGCTTGTGATGCCCCAGGAAGGCATCCCCTCTTTCGTCTTCATCCATCGGTAACTATACTTGGAGCTATATTTTTATTCGCAACATGATATGTGTTTTGCTTGGAGCGTCTTGTATAATTTGAGTCTTTGCTTGTTAGTTTGCCACAATCATCCTTGCTGGAAACACCTATTTGAGAGAGTTAAATATGGCCTAGAAATTTTTAGAACACTCTATGTGCTTCACTTATATCTTTGGAGTTGAATAGTTTTATCTCTAGTGCTTCACTTATATCTTTTAGAGCACGGTGGTGATAATATTTTGTAGAAATTTTTGAACTCTCATTCTTCACTTATATCTATTTGAGAGTCTATTAAAACAGCATGGTAATGTGTTTAGGCTAAATAAACTAGTCTTCACATGATAGACATCCAATGTCAATGTAGTAAAAAAATTCACACCAAGTGACTTGAATAGAATGAGATGTTGGATGCTTGATAATTGTTTTGAGATATGAGGATAGTGATATTAGAGTCATGCTAGTGGAGTTATTATGAAATTGAGAAATACTTGTGTTAAGGTTAGTGATTCCCGTAGCATGCACGTATGGTGAACCGCTATGTGACGAAGTTAGAGCATGAGGTATTTGTAAAGCGCCAACCTTTGTGTGGAGGTCGGGGGCGCGTTGGTTAACTCCTACCAACCTCCCCCCTAGGAGCATGCGTTGATCGCTTTATTTTGATGACTCGTAGATTTTTGCAATAAGTATATGAGTTCTTATGATTAATGTTGAGTCCATAGATTATACGCACTCTCACCCTTCCACCATTGCTAGCCTCTCTTGTACCGCACAACTTTCGGCGGTGCCATAAACCCACTATATATCCTTCCACAAAGCAGCCACCATACCTACCTATCATGGCATTCCCATAGCCATTCCGAGATATATTTCCATGCAACTTTCCACTGTTCCGTTAATATGACATGCATCATATTGTCATATTGCCATTGCATGATCATGTAGTTGACATAGTATTTGTGGCAAGGCCACCATGCATAATTTTTATACATGTCACTCTTGTTTCATTGCACATATCGGTACACCGCCGGAGGCATTCATATAAAGTCATACTTTGTTGCTGTAGTATCGAGTTGTAATATCGAGTTGTCATGAAAGTGTGATGATCATCATTATTAGAGCATTGTCCCATGGGAGGAAAGGCTAAATCTATAAAGCCCCTCCTCAAAAAAGAAAAAGAAAAAAGAAAGGCCAAAGAAAAAAAAGGCCCAAAAAAAGAGAAAAAGAAAAAGGGACAATTTCTACTATCTTTTTCCACACTTGTGCTTCAAGGTAGCACCATGTTCTTCATTGTAGAGAGTCTCATGTTTAGTCACTTTCATATACTAGTGGGAATTTTCGTTATAGAACTTGGCTTGTATATTCCAACGATGGGCTTCCTCAAATGCCCTAGGTCTTCGTGAGCAAGCAAGTTGGATGCACACCCTCTGGTTTCTTTTGTTGAGCTTTCATTCATATTTAGCTCTAGTGCATCCGTTGCATGGCAATCCCTACTCACTCACATGGATATCTATTGATGGGCATCTCCATAGCCCGTTGATACGCCTAGTCAATGTGAGACTTTCTCCCTCCTTTTTTGTCTTCCCCACAACCACCTCTATTCCACCCACATTGCTATGTCCATGGCTCACGCTCATGTATTGCGTGAAAGTTGCAAGGTTTGAAAAGATAGAGTATGAAAACAAATGCTTGGCTGAAATCGGGGTTGTGCATGATATGAATATTTTTGTGTGATAACGAGGGAGCATAGCCAACAATATATGATTTTGTAGGGATAAATTTCTTTAGCCATAGTATTTTGAGAAGACATGATTGCTTTGTTAGTATGCTTGAAGTATTGTTATTTCTTATGTCAATATAGACTTTTATCTTGAATCTTTCAGATCTGAACATTCATGCCACAATTAAGAGAATTACATTGAAAAACTATATTGGTTAGCATTCCACATCAAAAATTCTTTCTTTATCATTTACCTACTCGAGGACGAGTAGGAATTAAGCTTGGGGATGCTTGATACGTCTCCAACGTATCTATAATTTTTTTATTGTTCCATGCTATTATTTATGAAGTCTTGGATGTTTAATGGGCTTTATCATTCACTTTTATATCATTTTTGGGACTAACCTACTAACCCAAAGGCCCAGTCCAGATTGTTGTTTTTTGCCTATTTCAGGGTTTTGCAGAAAAGGAATATCTAACGGAGGAAAAACGGAATGAAACCTTCGAGAAAGATATTTTTGGAGGAAATCGCGCACGATGAACTTGAGAACCACGTCAGAAGAGCCACGAGGGGCCCACAAGGGTGGGGGGCGCGCCCCCCTTCCCAGGGCGCGCCCCCTTCCTCGTGGAGCCCCCATGACTACCCCGGTGCCATCCATCTTCCTATATAAGTCTATGTACCCCAGAAACTCCGAAGACAAAGAGAAAACCCTAATTCCACCGTCGTACCCTCTATTCCCTTGGAGATCCCATCTTGGAGCCTGTTCCGGAGCTCCACCGGAGGGGGATCCATCATGGAGGCCTTCATCATCATCATCATCGCCCTCACCATGAGTTGTGAGTAGTTTACCATAGACCTTCGGGTCCATAGCTAGTATCTAGATGGCTTCTTCTCTCTCTCCGGATCTCACTACAAAGTTCTCCTCGGTCTTCGAGGAGATCTATTCGATGTAATCTCTTTTTGCGGTGTGTTTGTAGAGATCCGATGAATTGTGAGTTTATGATCAAGGTTATCTATGAAAGATATTTGATTCTTTTCTGAACTTTTTATGTGTGCTCATAATATGCTTGCAAGTCTCTTCGAATTATTGGTTTGGTTTGGCCTACTAGATCTATAGTTCTTGCAATGGGAGAAGTGCTTGGCTTTGGGTTCAATCTTGCGGTGTCCTTTCCTAGTGACAATAGGGGCAGCAAGGAATGTATTGTATTGTTGCCATCGAGGATAAAATGATGGGGTTTATATCATATTGCTTGATTTTATCCCTCTACATCATGTCATCTTGCTTAAGGTGTTACTCTGTTCTTATGAACTCAATACACTAGATGCATGTTGGATAGCCGTCGATGTGTGGAGTAATAGTAGTAGATGCAGAATCGTTTCGGTCTACTTGTCTCAGACGTGATGCCTATATACAATGATCATGCCTAGATAGTCTCATAATTATTTGCTTTTCTATCAATTGCTCGACAGTAACTTGTTTACCCGCCGTAGAATATCGCTATCATGAGAGAAGCCACTAGAGAAAACTATGGCCCCCGAGTCTATTCTCAACATATCAATCTACATCTACTTTACTTTTATCGCTTTTATTTGCTATTTTATTAAACCAAAAATACCAAAAACATAAACTATCATCTCTATCAGATCTCACTTTCGTAAGTGACCGTAAAGGGATTGACAACCCCTTATCGCGTTGGCTGGGAAGTTCTTATTTGTTTGTGCAGGCGCGAGGGACTTGCGCGTGGTCTCCTACTAGATCGATACCTTGGTTCTCAAAAACTAAGGGAAATACTTACGCTACTGTGCTGCATCTCCCTTTCCTCTTTGAGGGAATACAACGCAGTGCCTTGTCAATAGTGTCTATTACCAGGGACTGCATTCAACCCGGTATATGTTGAAAAGACCGAACACCTATACGGAGTGTTCAGCGTCCTAGATGTTTGCCTTATATGCATCGGTCCCAAATCATGTCTTGGGTCAATAGTTGGGTTGCCCGGCTCCTATGTTTAACCCTACGTTCCCGATTGTTCGGCTAGGGTGTAAAGGGAGAACTACTGCGATTGTACTTCTGGCTCATCTGGTCAAGTACCTCAGTAGAGAAAGCTGAAAAGTGACCGTCATGATAGGCGAGAACCTGGTCCGCAATCCTGTGACTTAGTTTTATACTACGATCGATAGATATCTACCCCATGTTATACGAAGGGTTGGTTTTTTCTCCCAACCAAGTGCAATTGGATACCTTAAGTAAGGAATATCATATCCGCAACTATCCCCACATGTCAACTCCTACGACTAAGTGAAAGCAATAACGCCGCATAGTCTGATTGCCTGGTTCGCTCCGCATACACCTCCTATACGGACCAATACGTTGGATAAAGAGTGTATATGCGTATGACCGAACACCCTAGTACTATGTACATGGGGGCTAAAGCCGGCGACTGGAAACTTTCAGATTTACATAAACAGTCACACAGGAGGTAAAAGTCGCTCATATTATAATAGCGCAAAAGTTATATACATCGGTTCATAAGCTTAAGTCTTTACAGCTGAATACAATTACTCGAAGATAATATCCTTCGAGCACTGGCCTTCTACAAGGCGGGCGCCTTCGATGACGTCCTCGAAGTACTTCTCCGGCTTGCGGTGCTCCTTGCCCTCGAGCGGACCAGCAGTAGCTATATGCTCCCCCCTCATCTTTGCCCAGTGCACTTTCACACGAGTGAAGGCCATCCGAGCACCTTATATGCAGGCCGAACGCGTCAACGCGTCGACCCGCGGACTCGCCTCGACGAGCCTCTTCACCAATCCAAAGTAGCTACTTGGGAGTGGATCAGCGGGCCATAGCCGGACTATTAAGTCCTTCATGGCCGAACTCGCCATATTGTGCAGCTCGACCAGCTGCTTCATCTGGTCGTTGAGGGGCACCGGATGTTTTGGCGCATAGAACTGCAACCAACACAACTTCTCCATGTTGTTCCCCTCCTTGGCTCGGAAGTGCTGGGCAGCGTCAGCACTGCTCCTCGGAAGATCAGCAAACACGCCTGGAGAACTCCATAACTGTGTCAGCCCAAGATACTTCTGCCCTCTGAAGATGCTTTGTAAGAGAAAGGCCTCACCAGACGCTGTCTGTTGTGCCTGCTTGATTTCTTCACAGGCGCTGCGCGCCTCGCTTCGCGCATCTTGGGCAGCCTTGATTGCCTCCGCAAGCTTGGAAGCTTGTTTGGAAGCCTCCCCATCCAATGCCTCGCATTTGCGAATGCCATCGTTGAGCTCAACCTCGACTTTGTACACCTGAGCTTGGTGCTTCTCGCACGCGGCCTTTTCGGCCTCTAGTTCGGCAACCGCTTTGTCAGCGGTCGCCTTGCTCGCCTCGGCCTCCTTCTTGGCCTTCGCGAGCTTGCCCTTGAGGGCCTCGAGCTCAGTGGCGCCAATTTTGTGATACAGAATATCAAGAAAAAGTTTATACCCATACTCAATTAACATTGTTAGTCTTCTTGACATTTTAATTCCGCATACCTTGCATTTCATCTAAACGATGGTTGACGCAGTCGAGGTCCGCGTAGGCCGACAAGAGCTTCCAGTTTAGTTCGGCAACCTCTGCATCTCGTGCAGTTGCCGTAACTAGTGAAGCATGTTCAAATAACATAAAGCACAACAGTTCATCTCTACAAGCATTCTATACTATGGATACATCGTCTGATTCTGTTCAGAATCAAACAAAGCATCACGGGCTACTGGCTATATATGTGTATTTACAACAAACAAAGTTCCATAAAGAATATTACATTGCTTACCTCAAAGCCCGTTAACAGGTTGTTGAAGGCTTCATTCAGTCCGCCCTTGACGGACTAAATCTTCTTCATCACCGCACCCATCACGGTGCGGTGCTCCTCCACGACGGAAGCACTTTGCAGTACTCCCTCCATAGAGTCCGGCGCCTCCGGATTGTCTCCGGGTGCCGTCGTATCCATCCCAGCCTGGGGGGTCTAGTCTTCGGACCCCGGAGCCGCACTAGGCTCCGGGTCAATGTTCGGGAGGGCCCCGGATTGTTTGGGCCCCCCGTCTTCGATCTCCATGGGGGTTGTTTCCCCATGGTCAGCGGCAGCCGAGGCATTACCCCGGTCGCCCCGTCACCTACCCTGCCCTCATCCCCTTGAGCAGAGGACACCCACTTGGAGGACACTTCGGTGTCCCCGCAGATCATGGGCGAAGGAGCTCGGACTGGCGGGTCACTCTCCATCTCTCCGGGTGCTAGAGAGTTCCCCTCCGATAAGGAGGCGTCGGGGTGTCCTCCGAAAGGGATGTAGGTCAGCAGGTGAGAAATACTAAGTAAGCATCAAAATGCTAAACAAATAAAGGTGCAGCAATTAATCTAGACAAACTTACGTTTCGGGCAGGGGTTTCTCCCTGGGCTTCACCACGAAGCTATGGTCGGATCATGAATCCGAACTAGCAGCGAGGTTCAGCTTCCTCCGGGGCACGGTCGTGCCCGCGTCAGCAGCGGCCCCCTATTCGTCCCCCTGCCTTGCGCCGGGAGTTCTTCTTCCTCTTCTTCCTTGTCATCCTCCTCCTCTTCAGAGGAGAGGATGTTGATCTTCTCGGACTTCTCGTCCGTAGGGCGGGGGCTGTCTCCGTTCCCCTTTCCCTTCTTCTTGGGCTTCTTGACCGGCGCCTTGTACGGCGTCGGGACCAGCATCCCTGTTAGTCGAGGCGATTCTGGGTCTTCGGGCAAAGGCGCCGGACACTTGATCCGGGTCGCTTTCTTCGTCTAGCCCTGAATATCACGCAAAAACTCCAATTCCTGTTATCATTAATAAGACAGAGGAGGTATGTTCGGTAGATTTTTCCATTACCTCGGGGGCGGAGAACATGGTACTATAGCCCACGTCCTCGGTTTCTTCCTGCCACTCCTTCTGTCACTTGAAGAGATGCTTCCATATCTCTTTGTGCGTAAAGCCAAAGAGATGCTTCAGAGGCCTATCTTCTGCCAGATTGAACTCCCATAGGGAGGAATCCTGGCTTTGGCAAGGAAGGAAGAGTCGGGCCAGCATTACCTGGACCACAATCGAGAGCTGATAGCCCTTGGAAATCACGCCGGACACACGGCTCTGGAGTGTCGTCACCTCAACTTGAGACCCCCATTCCAGACCCTTTTTTGTCCAGAAAGTCAACCTCTCTAGGGGTCCAGATCTGAAAGCAGGTTCTGCCGCACATTTGGCGTCGCACAGTTCAGTGATATAAAATCACTCCTGCTGCCAGATCTTGTTCGTCTCTATGAACGATACCTTTGGCCAAATCACATTCGAGAGCTTGCTACTCATGGCACCCCCGCACTCCGCGTGCTACCCATCCACCACCTTTGGCTTCACGTTGAAGATTTTAAGCCATAGGCCGAAGTGTGGAGGGATGCGGAGGAAAGCTTCACACACCACTACGAGCGAAGATGTTAAGGACTGAGTTCGGGGCTAGATCGTGGAAATCTAATCCGTAGAAGTATAGCAAACCCCGAACAAAGGGGTGGAGCGGAAACCCTAGCCCCCTAACAAAGTGTGAAGTGAACACTACTCTCTCGCCTGCCTCTGGGACGGGGATCACCTAGCCCTTGGCGGGGACTAGGTGCGCGATGTTGGCGGCGAGATAGCCTGCGTGTGATGCCCAGGATGGGACTATACCTCCTACGTGTCGAGGCATGACTTAAAGGTATAAGCCCATTCTGGAATGATCTCAAGTTCGGTATCTTTGCACATCTCATGTAAAAATGGGGATGAAAAGCAAAATAGATAGTTGGCTTACACTCGCCACGTCACACAATTCATTACATAGCAAATCATCATCCAAATAACATCACAACCCGTCTACGGGTGAAGATCCAAATGAAAGATACCAAACAAACATAAAGCCACAGGTTCGGATCGCCCCTAGTAGAAACCACTACTGATCATCGGGATAGTGCACATAGTAACGGCTACGTTCCTCATCATACTCCCAGTATAGCTCTGTGTCGTCACCTGAGTAGCTCACCATGGTACCTGCATCTGGTGTGGTGTAGAATCTGTGAGCCACAGAGGACTCAGCAATCCCGTTCCCGGGTAGCAGAACTATCTAAGCCTTGGGTGTGGAACAAGGCTGAAGAAAGATAAAAGGTTGCAGTAGCACTAGCACTAACTTACGTAATAAGAGCGAGAAGAGAAAAGCCACAAGCGATAAGGTGATCACGAAGTGATCCTATCAAAGCACGTCAAACATAACCCCACCGTGTTCACTTCCCGAACCCCTTTCGGAAAATGACCGTCACGGTACTCACGCTGGTAGTGTGTTCTGAACATGGTGTCAAGTTTTCTACAACCGGATATTAACAAATTCCCATCTGCTACATAACCGCGGGCACGGCTTTCGAAAGTTCAAAACCCTGCAGGGGTGTTCCAACTTGGCCCATTACAAGCCCACGATCCGCGAAGTCGCAACTCCAAGGTGGGAAGGCCCGAGTATCCTCGGAATCCCGTGCTCAAGATACTCCGACTAAGGTAAGACTAATCCAGCAAATCCTCCCGGCGTGCCGACACCCTGACAGTAGCCGCGTTTATCTAGTCTCAGGCCACGACCGGATGAGACAGCCTACAGGAAAATACCAAATACCTTGGGTTTCCCCAAGGCGGCCCTGCAGTCTGCTCGGTTGGACCAACACTCATGTGGAGCATTGGCCCGGGGGTTGATTAATAAAAAGGGATAGCTAGTCCCTATGCAAGTTTTTAGTTATTAGGCAAATAGTACCAATGTTGGGACTTGCTGGAAAAGACTTAGCGCTAAGCGGTTTATCGAGGGGGTCCCATAACCCCAACCGTGTGAGGAACGCATAATCAAGGAACATAACACCGGTTTATACGGTTCCTAGGGCGGCATGAGTGGAACAAATCACCAAGCAAGAAGCTTAGCCTTACACCCATTACCAATATATAGATGATTTCATTTAAGAATTTATATAGTGTGATATCCCAACAAGCTTCAACATGAAGCAAGAATCTTCAAATCTTCTCCTGCAACTAGCAATGCTATAAGAGGGGCTGAGCGAAGCTTACTTAGCCAATCAAAGGTTTGCATAGGTTGGGTGGTTAAACAGATTCATGGTTACAATAGGAGGCTGACAAACAAACATGGGCATCGAGGCAATAAGCTAAAGAGCGAGACTTCTAGCAATAGGCAAAGATAGTAATGATATCTGGGTCAGGTCATCTTGCCTGTCGAGTCGTCGATGGGATCGTAAGAGGGCTCCTCGTTCTCAACCTCGGTAGTAACCTTGTTCTCGCACTCGGTCTCGGCTTCCGACTCTACTCAACACAAGAACACACGAGGCACGAAAATCAAACAAGATGCAATGCGCAAACTACATGATGCATGGCTGATGCACTAAGGAAGCACTGCATATGCACTTAGGATGCCCAGCATGACAACATAGGAAGCACAGAGAAACAGCACAAGAAACATGAAAATATGCTCAAGCAAGTAGGATGCAAGACAAGTCTATTTAGGATGCAAAACAAGGCTAGATACGAAGCACAGAGAAACAACACAAGAAACAGCAGGTTTAAATGAGGCCAGAAAGTACTTAAGACAAAAACGGTAAGTCCTCATGTGCATAGTTTGAAATTAGTCCAGATCTGAACAAACCTTAAGTTAAAGTTGTTAAACAGCAAGTTAACATGCACCATGACAATCTACACGAAATTCTAGTCAAGTTTCATATAAAGTTTGTTTAAAACGGAGCTACGGACTAGAAGATATGATCAAAACAAGACAAGCATGGCAACGGTGCAAGATGCACCCAAACATCAAGCAAAACATACTCCAAACATGTTAACAAGATGATATTATGAATCTACATGCAAAATCACACAAGTTTCACATAGGACTTGCTCAAACAGGAGCAGCGGGCTAAAAGATACACCCGAAACAAGAAACAAAGCAAAGCTGAAATTAACAGCCACATAGCAACTTTGGGGCAAGGAATATATACTCTACATCACTCAAACATGGTGACAAGAAGCATGGACATGAAGTAGACATATCCTACAGCAAACAACTCCATTGGAGCATCTCCATAGGAGGCATGGATCAATAGCAACAAGCTACAACATTTTGATCATGACACTAAAACCCTGACAGCAATATTTTATAGCAACTTGGGAGAAAGAATTAAATATGCTACAGCAACCCAAATGAGCATGTGAGGACATGGATGGATAGTCAACAACATATACAGCAAGGAATGATCAATGGCCACCCCAAAACTAACATGGATTTGCCTAGAGCATCAAACAAACATTGCATCAGGATATTGCAGATTCCAGACTTAGTGAAATTTCACTAAGTGTTAAAACAGCAATATTATCATGGCATGTTTGTGAGCATGTTTAAGTAATCTTAAAGAATATCATGGAAAGTGTTTTGCACCACAACAAAGATCACATGATGGGGAATCTAAAACATATGAGCATGCAACATGGGGGCAAACACAACAATAGCAACGAGCTCCTCAACTAGGCATCTCGTAACAAGTTACAAAACCTAACAGGCTCATGCACTTTTGCAATGGGGATAAACATGGCAATATGAACTCTAACATGCATCCTATAGCAACCAACATGTAGAGCATCTCATGATGAACATTTTGACATATCATTTGCTTCATTTGGATAAACATGCATCAAGTTATCACCTATCAAACATGGCTGAGAACAACTAATAGCAGCAGTTTATATCAAGTAGCACTCTTGTCATGATGATTAAGACATCTAGATGGACTCAAACAAGCATTACACAATGGAACAAAACATAGTACACATCACCACGATCATTTTGACATATTATATGCACAAAACGGACAAGCACAGTAAAAGTTATAGTCTTCACAAAAATGCATCAGACAATGAAAATAACTAAAGACTTAGCCAAAAAGACAAGGGTCAACCTCACTGGAGTCAACGCGGGTCGGGTTCGGGTCAAACGGGTCCGCGGGCGAAGCGGGTCGCGGGCGCGCCTGTTAGGGTTCGTTGGAGGCAGCCGATCGGATCGCTCGATCTGGATCGGGACGATCCCCCGACCGGAACGACGTTCCCGGCGGCGGCGCGTGGAGGCACTCCGGCCGGCCGGCGGGGCTCGGCGACCGGCGGTGACCGGAGGAGGTCGCCACGGCGAGGGCTGGAGGACCTACAGCTCGGGGTGGCGATCCCTGCGCCGGCGGCGGAGGTTGCGAGCTCGGGCGGCGCGGCGGGGCTCCGGCCGCCTGCGGGTGGCGGCGCGGCGGCTGGGCCTCGCGACGGCGCCGGAGCTGAGGAGGACGGCGGCGGAGGTCGCGCGCGGCGGGCGGAGGTGATGCGGGCCGCGGGGGGCGGGGACGGGCCCGGCGGGCCCGCGTGGTGGGAGGCGGCGGTTGTGTCCGGCGCGGACGGACACGTCTGCCCGGCACGGAAAACGAGGCGGCGGCTGGAGCTAGGAGGAGGCTAGGGTTTTTTGGACGAAAATGGAGGGGTGGACGTTTTTATAGGCACAAGGAGCTAGAAGACTTCAAATGAGGAGCGGATTTCGGCCACGCGATCACAAATCGATGACAGAGATGATGAGAAGGGTTGTGCTGGGTTGGTGGGCTGTTGTGGAGGGGGTCTTGGGCCTCAAAGAGGAGGTACTTTTAGCCCACTAGGTTAACTGTTGGAGTACCAAACGAACTCCAAACGCGACGAAACTTGACAGGCGGCCTACACGTACCAAAACTACATCACACGACAAGTCTCACGTCATTCCGGAAACGTTACACGGCCAAACACGAAAGAAGGACTCGGGGATGCCACGGGCACGTGTGAGAGCGTCGAAACTCGAAACGGACAACGGGAAGAGACAATAGGGGCCGGATGCAAACGACAACACAAATGCAATGCAATGCACATGACAACATGACATGGATGAAATGCACTCACGCACACGACAAAACGACGAAACCCGAAAAGACGAAGAACCCGGAATGGAACTGATGAAGCCAAAGTTTATATATTGCCATATAGGGAAAGGGTTACATCTGCGGCATTACACTGTGCTCCGAAGATCCTCCACGATTTTCTCAGTGACCGTGGAGGCCTCCCAATTGCCTCTGGCACTGGATCCAACCATTGCTGCGGAAGGGAGTAGTGGTGGAGGAACGGAAAGCGGTGGGCGCAAGAGATGAGGATGTTGGGGCTAGGGGAGTAGGAGAGCTCGAGCTTGAGGAAAGCGTGGGGCTGATGAAAGGGATTGGTATCCTTTTATAACGCCGTGAATATAGAACGTCCCCCCACTTTAGCCATAAACCTCGCTGGTTCCCAAAGCGGACGTCTGTAATGTGCGGTGTGGATGCTCACGTCACATTGATAAGGATCCTAAATAAGCGGGCACGATCTCTATTCTGATAAGACGTATCAATGAGGATATACCTCGAAACGTGAAACTAGGACCAAATAAAACGGTTCGATATGTTAGTGGGATGGACGCAATGCTTCACCAAAAAGTTGTTAGTAAATACACATTATTCATTTTCTTTTAATAGCCTTGCCTTCGAGGCTAAGGGTTGTACTAACCTTGCAGAGCCGAACACAATACACCTTTTTGCAGAAGATATGTTCGGAAGAAGGAACCTGCCTTGCAATGCCGAAGACAATACGAAAGCTGAACTCATCGTCATCAAAGACAGGTTCAGGGGCTACTGAGGGAATCCTGGATCGAGGGGTCCTCAGGTGGCCAGATAACTCTTGGTGGGCCGGACTGGCAGGCCGTGAAGATCATAGTCGAAGATCATCTCTCGTATCCGGATAGGACTCCTGTATTCGTATAATGGAAAATTTTAGGTTTGGGTGTAATCTGTCCTTCCTCTGCAAGATGGTTATGTACAAACCCTAGGGCCCTCTAGTGTGTATATAAACTGGAGGTTTTAGTCCGTAGAGGCTAGTAGAGAATCACAAATCCTCATAGGCTAGACTTTAGGGTTTAGCCAATACGATCTCGAGGTGGATCAACTCTTGTATTTAACATAGCAAGAAGTAGGGTATTACCTCGATCAAGAGGGCCTAAACCTGGGTAAACATCGTGTCCCCAGCCTCCTGTTACTATCGATCCTCAGATGCATAGTTCGGGACCCCCTACCTGAGATCCACCGGTTTTGACACCGACAAGGAGAGACCAGCGCAAGCCCTACCTAGGAGCGCTATCACCAGGGCACAGTCGGGCGTCGTGCAAGGAAATCATGGCAAGACAAGTCACCCCCTACGTATCAGTTTGAATCTCAAGACCTAGTATTCCTACTTTCGCGGTCTCGCTCGAGCAACAATGTTTTCCTTTTTGGCCTTCAGGGAGCTGCTTGCACGCTAAAGGGGCCCTCATGAGCATCACATCTCATAGTTCTTACCAGACCTTGGGTCGCTCACTACATGGCCTTGACCACGGCATCGTGACCTGGCATACCAGCGATGGCTGAAGCCCGCCTGGGGACTGGGTCCTGTTGGTGTAGAGTACCAAGCTGCCGCGAGAACGAAAAGGAGTGTAGTACCCAAGCAAGATATGCAATCGCAATACTAAACTAGGAGTGATGACATTAAAGAAAAAATATTACAACTTCTTACATACCCCCACGGGGTTTGACATGATTCTGCGTAGGTAAAACAAAATAAGAGAGCTTGGGAGAACCCTGGCCAAGGGGCGTCACCGATGACGCCGGGCGGATGCCGATGCCCTGTTCTGGGCGCGGCGAGAGCTCGGTTTCTCATAGCTGTCATCATCACTGGACTCCGGAGAATCGCTGGATTCCGAGTAGTCACTGCTACTACTGGAGGAGCTGCTGGCAAGGCCAAGGGCAAGTTCCGCGCCCGTGGCCATGCCGCGCGGATCACCCCTCCCGGGGAAGCATTCCAGACGCAGGCCGTCCTCGCAGAAAACCTTGAAGAAAAGTGTGGAGGCTCCGTCCGGAGGCCCCTTCTGGACGTCAGGCGCGGGCGATCTCGCCCCATCCTCGAGTCATGAAGACGTCGCCCGGGGGACGACCTCGACTTCCACTTCGGTAGCTTGGCTGTAGCACCCGGCATGTTGCAGCCATAGCTCGGCGGGCCCCCTCGGCGGTATCAAGTCGGCGAAGAACCTTGGGAGCCGGTGATAACCCACAAGTGTAGGGGATCGTTTGTAGCCCTTTTCGATAAGTAAGAGTGTGGAACCCAACGAGGAGCTAAAGGCAGAACAAATATTCCGCCAAGTTCTATCGACCACCGATACAACCCTCCGCACACTTGACGTTTGCTTCACAAAAAACAAGTATGAAACTATTTTGTAGGTCTAATGCTAGAACTACTTTTCAAGAATAAAACTAGGAGTACTTTGCAAGATACTAAAAGTGGATAGCTTTTATCAACAAGAAAGTTATTTGTCCCCATGGAATTGATAACAGGTACCGGTAATCATTCTTGCAATTTTATATGAGGGAGAGGCATGAGCTAACATACTTTTTCTACTTGGATCATATGCACTTATGATTGGACCCCTAGCAAGCATCCACAACTACTAAAGATCATTAAGGTCGTGAAACCCAAAATATCATTAAGTATCAAGTCATCTTTACTCCCATACGTCCTACCCCACTTACTCGGGTTTAAGATTATGTCACTCTCGCAACCCACCATAAGCAAATCATGAACATATTGCAACACCATACATTGGTGGCCCCTCACGTTTGCGTGAGAATGGATGGAACCGTAGGACAACACCATAAATAAAATATACAATCGTACCAACCAAGATCACAATTGACCCATGGGACAAAATGGATCTACTCAAACATCATAGGATAACCATAGATCATTGGGAAATAATATATGGAGTTGAGCACCATGTTTAAGTAGAGATTATAGCAGGGGAAAGAGATGTTACACCACTGCAATGAGGGGGAGAGTTGGTGTTGACAGTACCAAGATTGTTGATGTAGATCGTCGTCCCGATCTTTGCCCCCGTAGCACTCCGGCGCCACCGCAAGTGAGCGGAAGAGGGCCCCCCCTCCTTCTTCTTCTTCCTTGGCCGCCTCCCTAGGTGGGAGGAGGGTTCCCCCTCTGGTCCATGGCCTCCATGGCGGCGGAGGGGCGAGAGCCCCTCCGAGACTGGATATGTCTCTCTGTCCTATTCTCTTTCGCGTTCCCCGAATCTGGCCCTTAACTGTTTCTTATATTCCCAGAGATTCGTAACTCCGATTGCGCTGAGATTTTAACACGATATTTTTCTAGATATTAGCTTCCTTGCGCCCAAAGTATAGCTCCAACCGACGTTCGAGGAGGGCACAACCCACCACCACGCGCCAGGGGCCTCTGGCGCGCCCTGGTGTCTTGTGGACTGTGTGGGCCTCCGTTTGCGGTGATTCCAACTCCCAAAAATCACATATATTCCAATGCATTTGGACTTCGTTTGATATGGATTTTTTGCGATACAAAAAACATGCAAAAAATAGGAACTGGCACTTGGCACTGGATCAGTAAGTTAGTGCAATAAATCATATAAATAGTTGCCAGAAATATGTGAAAGTTGTATATTATTGGCATGAAACAATCAAAAATTATAGATACGACGGAGACGTATCAGCATCCCCAAGCTTAATTCCTGCTCGTCCTCGAGTAGGTAAATGATAAAAAAAGATAATTTTTGATGTGGAATACTACCTAGCTTTAACTTGATCATATGTCTAGTCATGGCATGATTATTAAGACATGAGTGATTCAAAGCAATAGTCTATAATTTGACATAAAGACATCAATACCCGGGCATCCCAACAAACAATCATGTCTTTCAGAATATAAAATGCTATAGAGCGTTATCCCTATAAAATCATATAGTCTTGTCATGCTCTGTCTTCCCGGCTCAAAGTATAAATCATGTACTACCCCGGTGTCAGCCAAGCAATTGGTTCATACTTTTTAGTGCGCTTCAGCATTTTCAACTCTCACGCAATACATGAGTGCAAGCCATGGATATAGCAATATAGGTGGAATATAATGCGGTGGTAGTAGACAAAAGAAGGGAAGAAAGTCTCACATCAACTAGGCAAACTAATGGACTATGGAGATGTCCATCAATCGATATCAATGTGAGGAGTAGGGATTGCCATGCAACGGATGCACTAAGAGCTATAAGTGTATGAAAGCTCAATATGAAACTAAGTGGTATGCATCAGACACTACTACGGAAAATTCCCACTAGTATATGAAAGTGACAACATAGGAGACTCTCTATATGAAAAACATGGTGCTACTTTGAAGCACAAGTGTGGAACTAGCATGCCCCTTCTCTTTTTTTTTATTTTTTTTTCTTTTTTTTTCTTTTTTTCCTTCTTATTTTTTTCTCTTTTTTTGGTGGGCTTCTTTGACCTCTTTTATTATTATTATTATTATTATTATTATTATTATTATTATTATTATTATTATTATTATTTATAAAAAATCTCTCATTGTCCGGAGTCTCATCCCGACTTGTGGGGGAATCATAGTTTCCATCATCCTTTCCTCACTAGGACATGCTCTAATAATGGATAATGATGATCATCACACTTCTATTTACTTATAACTCAAAATAAACAAAAATGACAACTCGATACCTATGACATAGTATGACTCTAAATGAATGCCTATAGCAGTGTACCATGATGTGCAATAATCTAGCATAGCAAAGATATCAAAAAACGGACAAGCTATGAAAATATCATGCTAGTTGTCTTACGATCATGCAAAGCAATATGAAAATGAATGCTCAAGTCAACTATATGATGGAAGTGCATGGCAATATATATCGGAATGGCTATGGAAATGCCATAATAGGTAGGTATGGTGGCTGTTTTGAGGAAGGTATAATAAAGTTTATGCACCAGCGGAAATTGCAAGGTACGAGAGAGGCTAGCAATTATGAAAGGGCGAGAGTGCGTATAATCCATGGACTCACATTAGTCATAAAGAACTCACATACTTATTGCAAAAATTTATTATCCCTCTAAACAAAGTAATACTGCGCATGCTCCTAGGGGGGAGGTTGGTAGGAGTTAACCATCGCGCGCCCCCAACCTTCACACAAAGATAGGACAATCAAGGATAAATTGTGCTCCAACTTTCCGGCATAACAAGATACTATACGTGCATGCTTGGGGAATCACAAACCTTAGCACCAATATCTTACTTAACACGATCATCCACTAGTACGTCCCACACATTATCATCTCTGTATCACAAAACTATTGCAAGGAATCAAACATATCGTATTCAGCGATCCATAAGTTTTATGTAGGATTTTATGATTAACCATGCAACTGGCCAATTCCGTTTGACTCTCTAAACAGACATAAGTGAAGCATCAGAGTTTAATTCTTTGTACAAAAGATCATGCTCTAAGAAATATAAGTGAAGCACGAGAGCATTCTACGAACATCGGTTCTCTATGTGAAGAGAAACATGCAATCCAAACTTCAAATGATATAAGTGAAGCACTTGAAGCATTCTATAAAGCCATACTCAAATATATAAGTGAAGTACAAAGAGCATTCTACAAATTTGCCAAGGACTATCTCATACCAGCATGGTGCATTTTTAAAAGAAAAATAAAAGTCACACGCCGCTCCAAGAATTTACGCATATCATGTGAACAAAACGAATCTGAAAACATACCGATACTTTTTGAAGAAAGATGGGATGCCTTCCGGGGCATCCCCAAGCTTAGACGCTTGAGTCTCCTTGAATATTCACTTGGGGTGCCTTGGGCATCCCCAAGATTGAGCTCTTGCCTCTCCTTCTTCTCCTCACATCGAGACATCCTCGATCTTTGAACACTTCATCCACACAAAACTTAACCGAACTTTTAGTGGCGGGGTTAGTGTATATGATCAATGAAATCTCATCATGTGCTGCTCTAACATTATTGTATAATTATAAACAAACTTTACCCACTGTATGCCATCACAATTATATGGCCCCAAGTCAAGGAGGCTTCAACAAGAATTTAAACATATGCAAATAATGAAGCTATAACAGCAATCTGTGAAAACAGGACAGTCTGTAAAGATTTGAACATCCAGCATACTTCTGTAACTCTAAAAATTCTGAAAAACTTAGGAAAAATAAACATTTTGCATATCAAGACTTTGCAAAAGGTTTCAGAACCTTTCGACCTTCCAGTAAAAAATGTAAAATAGCGCACTACAGCCAAAGTTTCTATTTTTGCACCGCAAAACCAACAAGCAATTTAATCATCCTAAAGTTAACTCTTGGCACATTATTTTTATAATACAATGGAATTGTACGAGGAGATAATTATTTTTGTTGAAAATTTTCTATAATTGAAGATTCACAAAGTTTCCATGGGCATGAACAAAGTTCAAGGCATGCTCCCGCTTCCACGGTGCTCGTATATCTCACTTTCACTTTTCTTTTTGTGAAGTTTTAAGTTCCCCTCTATATTTTTTTTATTTTTAAACTTTATAAAAGCACTCAACAGAAATAAATGACTCTTTTTTAAAACTTCCTGGTTGTCTCCCTGGCAGCGCTTTCTTTAAAGCCATTAAGCTAGGCATATAGTGCTCAAGTAATGAATCCACCCGGATCCCAAGGTATATCAAAGCTAATCTTAATTAGCAATGATTTTGCATTTAGTAGTGAGCACAAAGCGACATATATCAAGCAATGACGAAGTCTAACTCTCTTCATATGCATCGGCATGTCATAAAAGAACAATTCATGCACATCAAGTAAAGGCTAATGCATAGTATAAGCAGTTTCTTGCAATTCTATCGTGTTGGAAACATAGAGAGGTGGAGATGTAGTTCCTCTCTCATAATAATTGCAAGTAGGAGCAGCAAGCACATGCATATTATATTCATCAAAATCATCATGTGCACGGTAAAAAGCAACCCATCAATGTAATCCTTAATAAGTGCAAACTTCTCCGATATAGTCTAGTCGGGAGAATTCAAAAAGATAATAGGACTATCATGTGTGGGTGCAATAGCAACAATTTCATTCTTAATATAAGAAAAATAGCAAGTTCATATCCATGAGCATAATTCATATTGGCATCTTGGCCACAAGCATAGCAAGCATTATCAAAAAGGGATATTTCAAAAGAATCAACGGATCATAGCAATCATCATAGCATTCATCCTTCGGTAAACATGAAGGGAAATTAAACAATGTATGAGTTGAGGGGTTTCTCTCATCACAAAGTGGGAACGGGTAGCTAATCCGTTCTTCCTCCTTTTGTTCTTCACTCTCCTCCTCATCTTTTTCATCCAATGAGCTCACAATGTCATCAATTTCTTCTTCCATAGACTCCTGCAAAATATTAGTCTCTTCTTGGACAGCAGAGAACTGCTCAATATATGGTTTAGTATAAGCATTGGAAGCATAGTTATCATAGCAATATTTAAGTATGTCAAAATTTTCAGATTTGTAAAGAGTAGCATCATACTTTTCAATCAAAGAAGAAATTTCATAAGCACCCCTAAAAGCAACAAATTCTTCAATTTGTTGAACATCAAAGTAGTTATAAACACCCTTGGCATAATAAGATAAGATTCCATTACCTTAAACTCACATTGGAAGAAAAGGTATTTCTTAGGGTCTTCGGAACAACAAGTAAAATCATGTATTTCACATAAATTCAAAGCATAGCAATACAAACTATAAATATGATGCCACAAAAGTTTCCCTTTTTGAGATAAGCGGTGTCTCACGAAACAAGTATGCTCATCTAATGATTTGCCCTCAACTAAGCTAGTTGGGGTTTCAGCACGAGCATATAGGGATCAAAGATGATCTAAGTAAAAACTTTAAGTAGTGTGATAGATTTTGGGTGGTTCTTCAACCATTGGTTTAGTAGGTACCACTATTTTTTGGTATCTTGCGTTTTCTACCCATAACTAAAGAAAGAATACAAGAGCACAAAATAAAAACTACTTAGTGATAAAGCAAACAAGAACACACGATAATATTCACCCCACGCTATTGCTCCCCGGCAACGGCGCCAGAAAAAAGGTCTTGATAACCCACAAGTGTAGGGGATCGTTTGTAGCCTTTTTCAATAAGTAAGAGTGTCAAAACCAACAAGGAGCTAAAGGCAGAACAAATATTCCCTCAAGTTCCATCGACCACCGATACAACTCTACGCACACTTGACGTTTGCTTTACCGAAAACAAGTATGAAACTATTTTGTAGGTGTGATGCTAGAACTACTTTTCAAGAATAAAACTAGGAGTACATTGCAAGGTAATAAAAATGGATGGCTTTTGTCAACAAGAAAGTTATTTGTCCCTAGGCAATCGATAACAAGTACCGGTAATCATTCTTGTAATTGTATATGAGGGAGAGGCATGAGCTAACATACTTTCTCTACTTGGGTCATATGCACTTATGATTGGACCCCTAGCAAGCATCCACAACTACAAAGATCATTAAGGTCGTGAAACCCAACCATACCATTAAGTATCAAGTCCTCTTTACTCGCATACGTCATACCTCAATTACTCGGGTTTAAGTTTCTGTCACTCTCGCAACACACCATAAGAAAACCATGAACATATTGCAACACCCTACAACGGGGGCCCCTCGCGTTTGTGTGAGAACGGAGGGCACTGTAGGACAGCACCATAAATAAAATATACAATCATACCAACCAAGATCACGATTAACCAACAGGACAAAACGGATCTACTCAAACATCATAGGATAACCATAGATCATTGGGAAATAATATATGGAGTTGAGCACCAAGTTTAAGTAGAGATTACAGCGGGGTAAAGAGATGTTACACCACTGCAATGAGGGGGAGAGAGTTGGTGTTGAGGGTAGCAAGATAGTTGATGTATATCACAGACCCGATCTTTGCCCCGGCGGCACTCCGGCGCCACTGGAAGCGAGGGGGAGACAGCCCCCCCCCTCCTTCTTCTTCTTCCTTGGCCTCCTCCCTAGGTGGGAGGAGGGTTCACCCTCTGGTCCATGTCCTCCATGGCGATGGAGAGCCCCTCCGAGATTGGATCCGTCTCTCTGTCCTCTTCTTTTTCGCGTTCCCTAGATCTCGCCATTCACCGTTTCTTATATTCCTGGAGATTCGTAACTCCGATAGCGCTGAGATTTTAACACAATTTTTTTAGCATATAAGCTTCCTTGTGCCTGAAGTAGAGCTCCAACCGACGTTCGAGGAGGGCACAACCCACCACCACGCGCCAGGGGCCTCTAGCGCGCCCTGGTGTCTTATGGGCTGTGTGGGCCTCCGTTTGCGGTGATTCCAACTCCCATAAATCACATATATTCCAATGCATTTGGAATTCATTTGATATGGATTTTCTGTGATACAAAAAACATGCAAAAAACAGGAACTGGCACTGGATCAGTAAGTTAGTCCAATAAATCATATAAATAGTTGCCAAAAATGTGAAATTTGTATAATATTGGCATGAAAAAATAAAAAATTATAGATACGACGGAGATGTATCAGCCAGATCCACGAGAGCGGTGGCATTGTCGCCCACACCACGAACTCACAGGGCATGCCTTCGACATGGGTCCACAAGCCGAGTGACCGTACGGCTGCGGCCTGTTCTCCGCGATCCCGTCCTGCGTGGGGCTAGGCGTCGCCCTCCTGCCCAGGGCGCTGTGTGCGGGCGTGCAGGGGGGTCGAGAAGCCAGGTGGAGGCCACTCAAACCAAGGCCGCGTCACCTCCAGACCCTCGCTGGTGTCGCAGGAGCGACCAAGCCTTTTCTTCGGCGGAAGCAGCACGGGCTCCTCCTGAGGAGCCTTGCCCTTCTCCACCGCAGAGAACCTCCTTATCGCCGCCATAGACACTTCGGCAAGATGGTGAAGCAAGGAGGAGGAAGAAGGAACAAGCAGCAAGGAGATGGAGATGAGCAGGGGGCTCCACCCCTCCTCACTTATAGCAAGAAGGAGGCCAACCGTCGGCCCCCACGATCGCCGGTAATAATAATTTGTTTTGCATGCAGCAAGCTCTTGTCAGGTCGAACGGTTGCCAAGGCGGCATGGAGAAGCGAAGACACCCACGTCCCATCAAGCGCCACACGTGAACCAAGTCCGTAGGAGGTTGGGGCCCACGACGCTTCGCCCTTGACCTTTGGCTTTGTCTCGAAGCCAAGTCCGAGCGTGCCTTTTGCCTGGGGGCTACTCTCGGCATTCTGGGAACTAGGGTACCCAGACTTGCGTGCATGCGGCCCATGGCGTTGCTCCATCACCAGCCTGGTACGGCCATCTTCAGCATCAACACACAAGACCCTCGCGGGGGCCAAGCCTTGCGAGGTGGACGACGCCAAGGCCTCCCAAAGGAGCAGCCTCTCTAGGCTGGCTCCTGAGGAGCCGAGATCTCTATGCGAGCCCCCACCTCATGAGGTTTAGATGACGCAAGCCATGACAACCAAGGCCAGGCGGGCACCAGCGGGCGCAGTACAGCAGGTTTCCTCTTTGGTGCTAAAGAGGCGTGTGCAGGCGCGGAGTCCTAAGGAATCAGCGAAAGGTTTCCATTCCCATGCAACAAGACCAAGATCGCCAGGACGGCAGGCCGAAGGTCATCACGGAGCCCACCATGGTGTCACGACTAGAAGCTTTGCAGGCGAATACCACCTTTTGTCAGGATAAGATGTACTAGTTGTCTCCCTTCGAATTTGGTCGTTGTGGGATCCCTTCCCGCCTCCATTTTGGGGGAAGAGGACCGAGGCCACTATAAATATAGCCTAGCCACCACCATAGCAGGGGACGGATCATTCAGACATACCTCACCACCACACAAGCAAGAACACACCTCGTAAGGTTGTTCAACCAATATACTAGTTCATCCTCAGCCCACCTCGAGGAAATCCACCACAAAGCAGGAGTAGGGTAATACACCGCGAGGTGGCCCGAACCTGGGTAAACTGCCTTGTCCCATTTCCTTCATGTTCATTGAGCTATGTCGTGAGATCAATGAGTAGGCACACATGGGAAGTTGAATTCTTTGCACGCATCCCAGTGTTTGAATCTATCAATGGTCTGTGGAGCCCCGAATCCAGATGAAGGTGTGTGCGAGATACGACATAAAATATACTTAGATGAACTGTTTGCATTGAGCCAAGAGAACAGAAATGGTTCGAGTTAACAAGATGTGTGTGATACGCGGCAAATAGGTTAGCAATCAGAAATGTGGGGAAAGACCGATAACAACAGAGATTATTCATGTTAACAAGCCGTGTGTGTTGTGTGCAAACGCTTGCTGGTATACAATTGTGAGAGATTGATGAAATCATCATCGACGGGTTCCATTGTTTAGTCCGTGTGCAATGTGATTTGCACTATCTGCACAACATCTATGCTCTGTCTACAAAACAGCAACATATGTACTTATAAGAACAACATTGCATAACCAAATTAAGCATACAATTACATAAGTGACAACTCACATAACATTTCCACACACCAAAGTAAGCAATTATATGCATACTAAACTAGGTGAAACGAGCATCATCTACTTCTTGTTGTGACGACGCATGTCATTGCTCTGCTTCCAGCTGGACCCCTAGCTGTTTTGGGAAAGGAGGCACTTCCTCATGTCAAGGATCCGCATGTACATCTCATAGCTCATGTATGCCTCCTTGGCCACGTACACGACGTGAGCTTCGTCAAGTTTCTTCGTCCAAGCCGAGTGCCAGGAACGCTTTTACTTGTGGAAGGAATCCTTCATCTCTCTATAGTAGGGGTCGTTGATAGCCTCGGCCAGGTGAACCAGTGAGTCCTTCTCATGCTACTTGATGACCTAGATTTTGTATTAGCCATGTATGTCGACAAGATTACGGCAAGCAATGCATGAATTCTAGATCACATTTGCATCGTTGGTGATGTCCACCATAGCGAACATGTAGTGGGGGTTGTTGACAAACCCGGTGAAACGCTCACTTGGCCTTGTTGCCAGGTAGTAGTGGTAGACTAGGATGTGATTGTGCATGCACATCTAGGCGATGGCGACCTTGGGACAAGACCCGGCACGAGTGCGGGTGTACTCGAGGTCGAACACGACCACCTTATACTTCTCCTCGGCAAGAAACAACTCCATTGTAACTACCCAACCTCAAACGGTGAAGCCTTTGTGTATCTGTGCCATCCTTGTATCAGTATGCTGACACACACAGTACATCAATGTATATATCAAAGTGCAATCACATGTATAAGTAAAGTAAAACTAATATATACCTCATATGTTTCAGCAGAAACAGACAAATGGGTGTGGAGTCCCATCAACGCCAACGGCAAGTTGAGTGTAGACCGTAACCCTGCATCGTAATTCTTACCCGTCGTAGAAATATCTGCAACATTATAAGTTGTAGCCGTGTAGTACATGGAATGTATTGGCAAGACAACAGATAATGGCAGATAAAAATAACCCTATCTCTATATGCAATATGGTTGCAGAGGCTGTCGGGGATATACCCCGCGGCGTAACCCGGCCGGAAGTATAACCCGGCCAGACTTGGCGGTTTAATTGAGACCCGGTTTACACTTGATGATTCACTGGCAATCCGCCCTAACCAGACGGTTTACAAGCAACCTGCCAGAACTTTGTTATTGACTGGTAACCCGGCAGACGGATCACGGATGACAAGGCCAAAGGCCCAGAAGACCGGTTCATGTTATGGTGCGCCGGTTTATGAAGAAAGCACAAGGAATATTCTCCTACAAAGGAAGCAAGACTAAGACTCCTTGTAATAGAGTAATCCTAGTCCTACTAGGACTCTACATGTAACCCGCCCCTTCAACATATTCTTTAGGGCTAGACACAACTAAAGGATCGCCGGTTTACCGACGACTCCATGAGGATCATAATGAGACCTAGCCTCAAACAGCATGTAGGGTTATTACCGGATGATGTTTCCCAGGGCCCGAAGCTGTCTAAATCCTTGTCTTGCATTGCGTCTCTCGATTCCGCTCGACCCTTCTCAAGCTACTACATAGATGTGCGGCCTCACGATTAAGTCCTTACCCTAGGACATCTGCCGGGACAATTTCGCGACAGTTGGCGCCCACCGTGGGGCCTGCGCGCGGTGGTGTTGAGTTCTTGAAGGGATCTCTCCCAGGGATCGAGCAGTTTGCAATTTTTTCAGATGAAGATTTTTAAGATTGAAATCCAGGAAGAAAATAGGGTTTGGTACTCTGTGCGCCGCCGACGCGTTGTGATCCGTCGAATCCGAATTTAAAGATCAATTTTGCTGCAGTCGTTTCTAGCCGAGGCCGACAGGAATTGTGCTACAGCCGATGTATGCTGTGGCAGATCAATCAATAAGCGCAGGTGCAGGCGGGAGTCAAACCCCAAGGTGATTTCGTAAAGCGATATACTACTTTAATTATACTATTGTTCTCAGGAAGGCAATACTACTACGTTGATACTATTCCATAAAGTGATCCATTAAAATACTTGGGTACTGCCAATACTAAAGGCTCAGATTTTGAGAAGGAAACCTGTCCAGAGAAGAAATAATATTTGTTAAAACTACTTCACGTGAGCATGCATGTTCGGGCAAGGACTGGCGGGTCAACATTATCAATCTCCAGCCGGGATAAACTGCAGCGGTCTGCTCCTGCTAGTGCGGATCCGAGCCACCCTCGCCTGGCTATGATGTCGCCGCTGTTTGGGTCGATTCGGAGAGCCAGCCCCGCCCCTGCCGCTTGAAGCTGCTGGACGCTGAGCCACCTCATCTCAACCTGACTCTTCGGACCCGACGAAAAATATCAGGTGCTATCTGTTCTTAGTATTTTTAGCACATATTAATTCTTCTGGGAACAATTAGTTTGTCCTTCAATATATTTTATGCAGGACAAAATCCACTACAAAAGTGGCGTCATAAATATGAGGCTCGCACTGTTGAAATGTCGTGGCCAACTCTCGAGCCTGCACCGACTACCACTGCTACGGTCGATTCGTCAGTCTGCATGCGCGCGCGCTGGTCTTTGTTCTTAAGGTTTCGAGAAGTTTGCGATCAGCCGGATCAAAAGAACCGGTTTTGGAAGGGTCTGCACTTGCAATATATGAGATTTACGTTCAAAGGAAAATTAGGATCGCGTACAGTACGACAGATCATGACCCGACAATCCGTCGAGTCAGAAGATGACGAGTCGCCGTACAGGACAATTCAAGTAAAGATGATTTTTGCCAAAGCGGCCGGAGCGGTCCGGTAAAACCGAGACCGATTTAGAGTACTTCGCCGCTCTATTATCGTTTCCTACTTGGAGAGCCAACAGGTGTGAAAGATTCCATCGATGGCAGTGGATGAGACCGATTCAGAATACTTCGCCACTCAAGTTCCGAGGCTGCTACCTTGCTGCTGTTGCTGAATATAATATATCAAACATCAAATCAGACAAGTAATAGAATTAGTGTTACTACTAGTACCCATCACGTGCAAGGCTTGAACCAAAACAAGACATCTTGGAAGCATTATGTCCGTATTGATCTGGGAGAAGCATTGCATCCCGCCAGCCAGCTGTTTCCACGGCCGAACCGTTTCTGCTACTCCGAGGTGTTGTCTACTTCAAAACGCCTGCGCTGCGCGATCTGACCAGCCCGGATCGCGGTTAAACTACCTTGAGTCGCCCTCGCGGTGGCCGTAATTCGCCTCTGCCACCACGCAACTTAGCCGCTGTACGCATGATTGACAAAGACCAAGGAAAATGTGGGGATTCGGCCAAAGGATAATGGAGCAGTGCATGCACGCATGATTGATTCAAAGACCATTATGCCGAAACATAAAAAGGAGCACTGATCCTAGCATGCATGATGATCAGTATCATCCGACAAAAATGCGAGGTGACATTTATCCTATATATATTTTTTAAGTACATGTTGATTTCTTTCGACAAACAACTACTCCGTCCTGCTGTATTTTATACGCAGGAAAATTATTCATTACAAAGCGGTATTATATCGCGGAGATGGAGGCACGCCAAACATCATTTGGCACAAGTGGTCGTCGTTACTCAACGGACTCCCGTGCTGGCTTACAGCGTCGTGGCTGTATCTCGCGACCGCGCCGGTTTGCAACGCCGTGGCCGGTTCACGCGTCCGCGCCGGCTTACAACGAGGAGGACAACTAGCTCGTCGGCGCCGGCCGACCCATCTGTTGTTCAAGCAAATCAGGTGTTATCCCTCCTATATATTTTATCAGGACATTTTATTTCCTCTGGGCACCATTACATTGCCCTATTGGTGTTTTTTATATACAGGTAAAATCATCATTATACTGCGGATATAAAACACGCACTGGCAACGTTCTACAACGGCGTTTTCCTCCGTGTCACATTACCTGATGAACAAACGGCCAGTTCAAGCGTCCGCATCGGTTTACAACACGGAGGAAAACTTGCTCATCTCCGCCGGCTTACGATACCGAGGCCGACACGTGTGTGCTGCCTCTGATACTGCGGTCGTTTTACTGTCCGCCCTGCGGTCCAGTCTATTCAACATACCGGCTGGACTAACAGACCTCAATGAGAATCATAAGGTCCAAATACATCAGGTGATATCCATCTAAATCTATTTTCTTGGTATGCATTGTTTTCATCAAGAAAACTGTTACTTTGATCTGTATATTTTGATATGCATGACAGTTATTTATTAAAGGGACCAAAGAGAGTTTGTTGCACAGCACAACTCAAACATAGGTACCCGGCGAGCATAGCTCAGAAAGAGTATCACATGGGGGCTTCGAAAGAAACCTTCCATGCCTCTTAAACCGGCGCCCCTGATAGCATTAGGGAATCAGCCGTGTCTTTCTTACAAAGAAGTGTCACATGGGAGTTTCGCCGAAAACTCACCATGGCCTCCTAGACCGGCGCCCCTGATAGCTAAAGGGAATCAGCCGTGTCTTTCTTACAAAGGAGTATCACATGGGAGTTTCGCCAAAACTCACCATGGCCTCCTAGACCGGCGCCCCTGATAGCTACAGGGAATCAGCCGTATCTTTCTTACAAAGGAGTATCACATGGGAGTTCCGCCGAAAACTCACCATGGCCTCCTAAACCGACGCCCCTGATAGCTACAGGGAATCAGCCGTGTTTTTCAAAGGAGTATCACATGGGAGTTTCTCTGAAAACTCACCATGGCCTCCTAAACTGGCGCCCTTGATGCATCAAGGAATCAGCCATTGACAATCATCGAGTTGATCACCTAAAGACAAGATCCTTCAGAGGTTTTGAAACATTAGGTGGCGTGTCATCGATGAAAAAACCTCAAATTTGGAGCCTGGCAGCTCGCAAAAAGCCTCGAATTTAGAGCCTGGCAGCTCGCAAAAAGCCTCAAATTTGGAGCCTGGCAGCTCGTAAAAAGCCTCGAATTTGCAGCCTGGCAGCTCGTAAAAATCCTCGACTACATGGTCTTATTTGCCCAAAAAAACCTTATTTCTATGATTTCACAAATCTTTGTCTTCAAGGTCATTGGGTTTTTAACCAAGTCCATTGATGCGAGACTGGACAACTACAAGGTTGACCATATGTCTACAAAATTAAAAGTATGGGTCATGAACACCAGCGAGAGTCAAACCGGCGTTCATCGTAACCCGGATCGGCCTTCATGATGAGCCGACAAAGAGCCAAAAAACAGGTTGGCAGTACATGATCAGTGATAATGACCGGTATTTATTAAACATGCCTGGCTTTTGACTATAAGTCGCCAGTATGAGATAAAATAATGACCGGTGTTTATTAACCCGGCCTGGTTGTGATCAAATATCACTGGAACCGGTTTTTTAACCGGGTTATATTATTAAAATCATCAAATAGCCAACATGGCTGGATTTTTATTATGGTTATCAATAACCAGTATTATGATTAAGGTTTTCAAAGTCACTTTATCGCAATGGCTATCATATTATCAATGGAAATGATCTATTCTACAATTGAAGGAATAGTCACGAGTCGCTGACCCGGCACTTGGGGGCTACATTATTCAAATTGAGATTACAAGAAATACGCAAGTCCCATGTCACTGCCAGCATGCACCATGGCACTTGGGGGCTAATGTACAATTGAAGTGAAAGAAAGCAACTATTTCAAGCAAGTCCCAAGCACATAACAAAGTTATATCCTTGGCACTTGGGGGCTAATGTAAGGTCATTCTCAAACATGGAAGAAGTCCTGATTCACCCGCAATGGAGTAAACCGGCCCTTGGGGGCTATATATGCAAATCAAGCTATTTCAGTTAATCTATTAAAGTCCCGGTTTATCCTAAAGGCTAAACCGGCACTTGGGGGCTACCAATTGCTCCTGTCAACAATTCAAGGTACACAAGCCTTAATCCATTATATTAAACGGTCCATTGCTCAGTTGGTAGAGCACAAAGCTCTTAACCTTGTGGACGTGGGTTCAAGCCCCATGATGGGAGTTACATTATATAATGTTATATTCAATGATTATATCTACAAAGTCCCGGCTCATTATTACATAATGGCTCGGCCCTTGGGGGCTACACGTTGTTGTTCAAGTCTACATGATCATATTTATAAAGTCCATGCTCATTATTGCATAATGACCCGGCCCTTGGGGGCTACACTGGGTAAAGTTTTTTATCAGCATCAGACAATTACAAGTCCCAGGTTGCTGCAAGCATGACAACCGGACACTTGGGGACTATAGGTAATATGCATATAAAGGAGGAACATCTTCAAATTCTCAGTTTTGGGTGAATCAGGAAGATTAATTGTGTGACCCGGCGTTGGCAACAATCATAACCCGGCGTCTATAAACAGTCATGACCCGGAATCATCAGTTTTTATAACCAGGCAATTCTGGTAATCATAAACCGGTATTTTCAAACCGGCTGGATATCAATTGAATATTTGAAGACCAATATTTTTCGTCAAATCGAAGCATTGAAGGCCGATTTAAAAGGATTCTGGATTTACAATATTTCTTATGCAAGCAAGTTGATTATGAAGCTGGTCTGTTGACCCGGATTTTCTAGAAGAAGGAAAGGACAAGGACTTACGGATGGTCAGGTGCCGGTTTACAAGAATTTATAACCCAGAGCACAACCTATCAAATTTGTTCTAGTATTTATTTTGCAGCATAAGTTTACCATGGATAAATCCAAGCTAAACTGGGGGCTAATGTCGGGGATATACCCCGCGGTGTAACCTGGCCGGAAGTATAACCCGGCCGGACTTGGCGGTTTAATTGAGACCCGTTTTACACTTGATGATTCACTGGCAATCCGCCCTAACCAGACGGTTTACAAGCAACCTGCCAGAACTTTGTTATTGACTGGTAACCCGGCAGACGGATCACGGATGACAAGGCCCAAGGCCCAGAAGACCGGTTCATGTTATGGTGGGCCGGTTTATGAAGAAAGCACAAGGAATATTCTCCTACAAAGGAAGCAAGACTAGGACTCCTTGTAATAGAATAATCCTAGTCCTACTAGGACTCTACATGTAACCCGCCCCTTCAACATATATAAGGAGGGACAGGGCTCCCCAAAGAGGGAGAAGTTCTCACAAGTTAGAGGCCCCATATTATTTAGGGCTAGACACAACTAAAGGATCGTCGGTTTACCGACGACTCCATGAGGATCATAATGAGACCTAGCCTCAAACAGCATGTAGGGTTATTACCGGATGATGTTTCCCGGGGCCTGAAGCTGTCTAAATCCTTGTCTTGCATTGCGTCTCTCGATTCCGCTCAACCACTCTCAATCTACTACATAGATGCGCGGCCTCACGACTAGGTCCTTACCCTAGGACATCTGCCGTGACAATTCCACGACAGAGGCTCTAAGGTTAACTTTGCATAAAGATAATTTTTACCTATCATAAAATAAGTTATGCTACTGCTACAAAAATTGCATAAGATTGAGATGGCAACCCCAACTAAATCTATTCCCAAAGTTTATTTAGAACTGATTGTTTAAATTAAGGGTGATGAGACCTCCCAGCATTTCCACTACTATATGCACAAGTTTTCTATAACCGGGGACACAGCTAATCGATTAGGTTGTAACACTCTACAGAGGTTTGCACACTTTTCCCCACAAGACTGGATCGCCTTCCTTGAAGTTCTCGCACTGCCTCGTGTTTGAGAACAGGATGACCAAGACATAGTCTTTCGAAAGTATTTCCCCTTAACCCACAGGCCACAGATAGGCCGGTACACCTACTCATTCTACATCTGCTAGCCCATCCAGAAAGAGGTCATAGTAACTACTCAACTAAGGCAGAGCCCATATTGGCTTGTGGATGCACACGTAAGCTTCTAGACATGAAAATACGTTTGATCCCTTTGAGCCAGGGTGGACGTACCACTAGTGGTGCACCACCATGGATTTCCCATGCATGCTCACATTGTACTTCGCCACCATTCAAACCAATTTCCGCCTAGGTAGTTCATTAAATTATCTTGGTCCTACTAACTACTTTGCCACTCAGGTCTCGCCATGAACACTTCCCAAAATAATGCTACACGATGGTGACAAATATTGTATAATTCAAACCTACCTCGACGAACTACTGTGTGTAAGCATAGCCAACCGACATCGAATTCCTACCATGCAATCCTACCACAACGGACTAAGTGCATATAAAACATAGGTAATCAAAAGTATGGTCAAATGTGAACTTGCCTGGTAATAGTTGATGAAGATTATATCGCTCTCAGAAATTTTCTTAATAGAACTATTTGTCACTCTCAGATGAAAATCTATAAAGTCAAACATTGCATTCACATATGAAATCATTTCAGAGAACCATGCAACATAAAAGACTCGGAAAAACCAAATGGAAATCCAACACAGTTAAGTTGCATGAAATTTTCTAAGTGCAGAACAACATGTGACATAGGGTTCAAAATTTTTGATGTGAACAATCATGCATACAAGGCATAGAATAAAAACTATCATAGACATATCATAGTTGTGTGAAAAGTGTTTTGACAAATGTCAAGTGGTAGGTTTTGGCTATGGTGACACGGTGCAAAAAGAATCAACTCATTTGGGGCTACTGTTTAAAAATTATGGTTGAAAGAAGTTTGAATTCAAATTTGAAATTAGCAAAAATTTGCAAATATGGGTTCTCTGGATAAGGCTATTCGAGTCGAACAATTTGGAGTTGGTTTCATCTAATTTGGACTAACGGTTAAAAAGACACGGCTATCCGAAGTCGAGGGGATAATCTACAATTTCTAGGGACTAAACAAAACAGAAAATAATCGTGAGCAGGCCCTTGGCCATGTGGCGCAATGTGAGAGGCCAGAGGGTTTTCACTACGACAGCTATACGGGGAACGGCCACTAAATAAAAAAAACTACCAGAGATTGGTGTTCACGAAAACCGCACGGCAAAAAAACGCAGTTAACCGATTTGAAAGAGAAAAAAGAAGAGAGGACCGGCCGGCTCGGCTTACAGCGGCGACGGCGGGGTCGGGAAGAGGCTCGGCGTCGGCGGGGGCAGAGGCTCCAGTGGGTTTCTGCGGCGACGAAGTGGACGGAGGGGACCAGCACGTCAAGGGGGCTCGAACGGTGGTGGAAGCAGTCCTCGGCGAAGACGGGGTAGAGCAGGGACTCGCGGCTGAGCTCCGGTGCTCCGGCGGGCTCGGGCGTCGGCTTGCGGCGTCTCCGATGTGACCTAGTCAAGGGAAAGATGTCAAAATGATAAGCGGGCTGCCGGGGATCCGAACGACAAAGTTTGGAGGTCGGGCTACGCTTATGGACGACAAATTAGTCTGGCAAACTCGGCTTGGCTGGGGAGATGCAAACGGACGGGGCGGCGTCTGCGAGCAGCGTGGAGAAGGACAAGTCGGCGACGTCGACAGAGGGGTGTCGGGGCATTATATAGGCGGGGACAGGGGACTCGGCAACGGCGGATAAGCCTCATCCACGCGATGACAGCCGGCGATTGCGGGAGCGCGCGGCTCGGGCGCGCGGTGCGGCTGGAGGTTGGGGATGGCCTGACGGTTGGGTCCCGCTTGGCAGCGGCAGCGGCGGGAGGCAAGCGAGGTAAGGGGCGGGCGGTCGACCGGAGCCAAAGGGAGTCACGCGCGGGGTCCAGGCCTTGGGCCGTTTTCAGCCGAGCAGGCCGGCAAGCTTGCGCGCGCGTGTGTGTGTTTTTTTTGTTGCTTTCTCTTTTTTTAAAAGAAAAACTTTTGAGGCCAAAAACAAATCCAAACTAATTTCTAAAAATACAACACAAATTTGTAAAATCACTACTATTTATATAAAGCATAGTGAACATTTTGTTCTGCTCAAATAATTTTGAAAATATTTTTAATGCAATAAGTACACTTTTGGCCAATAAAAAATACCAAATAAACTTGAAGAACTCCAAATAGTATTCTAATAATTTCTCCGACTCTATTATAATTGAGGAAGTAAAATTATCCTCTCTTTTTTAGTTTATTTGAATAAATGAATTTGAAACTCAAAGGGGAAACCCTCCAATAGTTATTCGAATACATTTTAAAAGTGGTCATCATCACTTCCCACTCTATTTCATATAAGTTGAAGAAGTCCTATTATATTCTCTCATGAAAATCCTTGAGTGGCATAAAGTTTCTGAGTTTTACTTGGAGCGTCTTATATGAAATGAGTCTTTGCTTCTTTTTTTCTCTTTCATTCTCAATAAATATCCTTGTTGTACACACCTAGTTGGGAGAGCCAAATTATGCTATGCTTGCTCCTATGCTTCACTTAAATCTTTATGGACTATGGAATTGCTCTAGTGCTTCACTTATATCTTTTTGAGCACGGTGTGCTTTGTTATTTTTGAAGAAATGATCTCTTGCTTCACTTAGATTTATTTGAAAGTTAGCAATTTTTTTAAGAAATTCTCTCTTACTTCACTTAGATTAATTTGAGAGAAAGAAATATGATGCTCATGATCTTCACTTATATTTGTTGGAGCTTATCAAAAGAAACATATGAACTTAGTTCCAAAGTGTTAGATATCCAAGAAGGATATAATAAAAACTTTCATGAAGATCACTGGACAAAATAAACTTGTTTCTTTGTAATAGTTTTGAGATATGATGATACTGATATGTGGGCTATGTTCATGAGTAATTATGTATTAGTAAGAATATTGATGATAAGGTTCATGATTCCCTATGCAAGCACTGAAGTCAATAGTCATGCAATGAAATTATATCCTACTTGCGTTGTATTATTTGGTCTTGGTTATGTTTAATATTCCCTTATGATGATTTTCGTTTCTTGGTTGGTCGCTTCTCAATCTCTTGCTAGCCTCCACTTTGTTCTAAGTAGAAATACTACTTGTGCATCCAAATCCTAAAACTCAAGTTATGCCAAATGAGTCCACCATACCTACCTATATGCGGTATTTCCTAGCCGTTCTAGGAAAATTTGTATGTGCCAACTCTAATTTTCAAAATAAATTTCTCTTTTGTTTGCCTGTACCGCTCGCGAAGCGGCGAGGGGTGGCCAATATTTTTCATGCTAGATGTTTTATTCTCAAGTTGAGTGGTTATTCACTTGTCATTGCACGAGAGTATGGCGGTAATAGGGATTCGCAGTCCTAAATGAAAAGAAAAAAATACTTTATGTTGTGAAATAATAAATTCCTTGGAAAGTGTTGGTATGGAGGGAACCCATGGATACGATTAGCCATGGCCTGTGAAAGTTTGATGGAAAAAGTAATAGACTTTGTTTTATGTTTGGGAATCGCCTATGATACATCTAGCATGGAAAGTGTTGGGAAATTTAAGTCGTTCTCGTTGGTGAGAAAAGCATGCCACCCAAAATAATTTTTCCTCTCAATTTAAGCTTTGAGCTCAAGCACCTCTGCAAATCCCTACTTCCCTCTGCGAAGGGCCTATCTTGTACTTTATGCAATTTTTTTTATTTGATTCTTCATCCTCTCTTACAAAGCACGAACTACGGAACACTATTATCATACTTGAGCATTGGATGAAATTGACATTTAAATGTGTGGCATGAATGGAACAATAATTAAGCATGATGGGCTAGGGCTAACTTGCTTTAGTATTGATATTTTGAAGGACATGGTTGTTTGTTGATATGCTTGAATATTTAAGTCCTCATGACATAAAAAGTCATATTGTCCATTTTATAAAAGAAAGAATATGAGATGAACAAGATAGGCAGCATTCCACATCAAAAATTATGTTTCTATCATTTACCTACTCGAGGACGAGCGGGAATTAAGTTTGGGGATACTGATACGTCTCCAAAGTATCTATAAATTTTTATTGTTCCATGCTATTATATTATCATTATTGGATGCTTTACAATCATTTTATATCATTTTTTGGTACTAACCTATTGACATAGTGGCAACTGCCAGTTGCTATTTTCTACTTGTTTTATACATCACAGGAAATCAATGTCAAACGGAATCCAAATGCGGCGAAACTTTTTGTGGAACTTTTTTGGACAAGAAGAGACATGTTGGGCCTGAGAATCACCAAGGAGGGTTCCTCGAGGGGGCACAACCCACTAGGGAGCGCATGGGCCCCCAGGCGCGCCCAAGTGGGTTGTGCCCACCTCGGTGGCCTCCCGCACCGCCTCTTCGCTCTGTAAATACCCCAATATGCCCAGGCGCGCCCAATTGGGTTGTGCCCACCTCGGCGGCCTCCCGCACCGCCTCTTCACTCTGTAAATACCCCAATATTCCAGAAACCCTAGGAGAGTCGACGAAAATCAATTCCAGCCACCGCAAGTTCCAGAACAACCAGATCCAATCTAGACACCACCACGGAGGGGTTCATCAAGTCCATTGGTGCCTCTCCGATGATGCATGAGTAGATCTTTGTAGACCTACGGGTCCGTAGTTAGTAGCTAGATGGCTTCCTCTCTCTCTCTCTCTCTCTCTCTTTCTCTCTCTCTCTCTCTCTCTCTCTCTCTCTCTCTCTCTCTCTCTTGATTATCAATACAATGGTCTCTTGGAGATCCATATGATGCAACTCTTTTTGCGGTGTGTTTGTTGGGATCCGATGAACTTTGAGTTTATGATCAGATCTATATTTTTATATCCATTAAAGTTATTTGAGTCATCTTTGATATCTTATATGCATGATTGCTTATAGCCTCGTATTTATTCTCTGAAATTTGGGTTTTGTTTGGCCAACTTGATCTCTTTATCTTGCAATGGGAAGATGTGCTTTGTAATGGGTTGGATCTTACGGTGCTTGATCCCAGTGACAGAAGGGGAACCCACACGTATGTATCGTTGCTATTAAGGATAAAAAGATGGGGTCTATTTCTACATAAATAGATATTGTCTACATCATGTCATCGTTCTTAATTCATTATTCTGTTTTTCCATGAACTTAATACACTAGATGCATGCTGGATAGATGTCGATGTGTGGAGTAATAGTAGTAGATGCAGGCAGGAGTTGGTCTACTAATCTTGGACGTGATGCCTATATAATGATCATTGCCTGGATATTGTCATGATTATTTGATGTGCTATCAATTTCCCAACAGTAATTCGTTTATTCACCATTTGCTATTTTTCTCGAGAGAAGCCACTAGTGAAACATACGGCCCCCGGGTCTCTTCTTTAATATATTTGCCTTTGCGATATATTTTTTTGGTTTTATTTCCAGATATATTAAACCAAAAATACAAAATATCTTGTTGCACTTTATTTTATTTGGCATTCGGTCTATCAACTTATTACAACTTTCTCACGTCCATTTGCCGATATTTGGCGCCGTTATCCGGAAGGGATTGATAACCCCTTTAATACATCGGGTTGCGAGTATTTGTTATTTGTGTGCAGGTGCCGTTCATGTAGTGTTGCGTGGTTCTCCTATTGGTTCGATAACCATGGTCTCACATTGAGGGAAATACCTAACATTGATGTGATGCATCATACCTTCCTCTTTGGGGAAATACTGATGTAGTTCTACCAAGCATCAGGAGTGCCCAATGCTAGCATAAAGCACTTTGAGTCCAGATGATGACTTCCCTTGTCAATAACAACATGGTACAATTTATATCCTTTGGTAAATCAAATTTGTTCTTGCAAAACCAAGATAAACAGACCTTACGCGCCCTGTCACCATATTATACAGAAACACATGTAGGTGATATGACTATACAAACTGGTTGCACTGCCACCTGCATTGAGCAAGTACAGATATTGATCAATCGGACGGTTACTTCAATGAAGGGTCTTCAATGGCATACAACATCATACAACATAACATACTACTTTTTGTTACAGCAAGAGGCCTCGGTACACCATCCATAACCGATGGTAAGCACGACGGTCCACTGGTTGACTGCGGTGCCTGAATTGCATTTAGTAAGTCAATAAACCAACATACAAAATGATCTGAAGCAAATGTTAAAACATCATACATAATTCATCTACATAAACACAAATGTAGCATAGGGAGTATAAGCACATTATATTGGACAACTAAGATACTGCAATATTGTAATAGCTAAAATATGGCTATCATAGAAAATTTACAGAGGCCCTTTCCCTTTCGCTTCCCCTTCTCCCCTTTCGCTTCCTCATCCCCTTGCAATGTACGAGGTACCGATCGGAAACACAATATGGGTCCATCTTTATTTCCTCAGTGCCGGAGCTGTTGGAGCGTGCTCAACATCCTCCCAATCCTCCGCTCTAGGCACCAGGCCGGTGAGCGAACGGACTATCATGTTTGCTCGGGTGCGAGTGCAGGTGCCATTCTCGCTTGCCGCTTCGCCAGAATGCGCACACATATGGCATGGACAGTGTTATCCTCTGGAAACCTGTCGACAGCAGCAACACCCATGTTTGCCATAGCATGGCCAGTGTTTGCTGGATGAGCACTTTAAGGACGAACGAACTAATATAATTCAGAACTGCATGTGCCATAGAATTATTGAATGAGCAATCTAAATAGAGAACGATATGTACAGTAGCGCGAAAAATCCATCTATGAAATCCAAATGAACTAGTGATTGTGCTAACTACGTGTGAAAATATATCAAATACCACGTGACTGGCTGGCTGCATGTTCAAATGCCAACCAATTTGATTGGATGATCTATAAAATTGGACAAAACTGCATGTGGGAATATATCAAATACCACCTATACTAATGGATTTAGTTAGTACTAGTGTCAGATGGTTTCTGCACACATAAGAAAATTTGAAGACTAAATTAAATATGTACGGATCTCAACATTTAAAAACATTACAATATTCACACATATTACTCGAACCCCAGCATGAATCCAGATTGTCCCACAAGCCTGAGATTTAATTGGCAATGCTACATGCATAATAAAAAATTATAACCACCCACAAACGATAGATCCTACCAATTTTAAATCACCCAACGGTACATATGGAGTGTCGGGGTTACTTACATGACCAGAAGGACTGTTGGATCCTCCCTTCATGGGGGTGGCACCAAATGCCCGGTGTCTGGCAATCTTCGCACGAACTTGCCGCCCAGTACTTCCATGTACTGATCAATCAAGTCCTTCTTGGGTTTGGGAACAGAGTCGACTTACGGGCCATTGAGATCCAATCATGCACAGCATAGGCGCGTGCAAGTGGCGGCGTCTGTAGCAGGGAAGAGGAGGACGAGTGGCAGCAGGGGAGAGGAGGATGAGGGTTGGTGGGGAGTAATGGCAAGTGGTTTCCCCAAAAAAGGGTTCAAAGGCTAAATAGGACACTTCCAATGCTATCGTGGACCCACACAACAATGACAAAATAATGGAGAGCCAGACCGCCTGAATTTTTAAGCACCTGCTAGGTAATCTTGATTTTAGGATAAATGCCAAGTAGTAGGCGCAGCGACATGTAGCTATGGCCCATGATGACCCAGCCAAGCCATCATAATGTGTAAGATGATGTGACATGTGTATCCTTCCAAATAGATGCGTGTATCGCCGGAGCACATTAGACTATCGATAGGTTAGTCAGATGCACCTACAACACCCACCCGTACTTGGATAAATTAGATAGTCTGATTACTGCGACAACAAGGTCTAACGTAGAAGAAACTTAGCAAAGCCGGCTGAATCACACCTTTCGAGTCGGCGCATGTGGTGGTTGCTATGCTGGCGGCCGATCATCTGCGTTGGTTAAAAGCGCCTTCGCAAGTGGCGTGTCCACATGCAAGTGAGATGCCTACCAGTTAGGCGCGAATGGGGGTGGGATGAGATGATGAAATACATTTGGGGGGGTCAGTTGGCGACATAAGATCCTTCAAGGGTCATTTGGTGAAAAATAATACATTGTTGGTGACCTTCGGTCTACTTAGTTGTCCCCAGGATAACCAGCAACACTAAGGACTCCCTAGTTGGCCGATGGCTTAGTTGATCGTGACAGCAGCTATGCGTTGCAGTTCATGATCACTCCGACCTATGGCGTTGGCCTCGCCGCGGACTGTAGTCAGCATCGAAAGATTTTTGTGAGTGTTTCATCTCCGTAGATCCGATGGTTGACTTCAGCGGTGAGACGCAAACTATGGATGAAGTCTTGACGCACACTGATGGTTCTACAGCGACGGCGGTCACATCGTATGTAGATGTTGGGATCGTGTTAAAGTGGTGACGACAACACATGAGTGACTTCGATGGTGGTGCCACTTGAGCGATCGGTCTCAAACTTTGGGGTGAAAATCCTAGGCTGACACAAGTTTCTAGTTTTTGCACTTACCAGGCAATGCCATAGATATTTTGATTAGTACTAGCATAGTGAACTTTTGCTATGTCAGCTCTAACTTGGGAAATGGCAGAACGTTGGGACCCACTTACAGGTGGCGTTACCTATTATTCATACGCCAGCAATAACTTCACACCAATGTCGTACGAAATAGACCAACGCCACTAGTATTTAAAAAAATAGTGTTGGCATTCTTTCTAAATGGCGCGCCACCAACGAGTGTTGTGCCTAGCACTTTTTCTACTAGTGACAAGAAGGATGAACATTGGAGTAAGACCAAGCATGGAGATGAGGGCATGTGCAAGGGGAACAATCAAGTGGTGATTTTAGGACTCTTAAGCCACCCTAATGAGTGCATAAAGGCTTGGACGAAATATACAAGATGCTACTTCATACATTTTGTCCAAAGGCTATTATAGGTGTTGCGTCACCTTATTATTGGGCCAGGCCTATGTAATTTCGAAATACTTCAGTATATGCTATTTTTAGAGTCCGTATGTGTGGGGAAACAGAGTTTGGGTTGGTTTCGGACCCCTCCTCTGAGGGGTCATGAAATTCCCCCCTACTCCTCCATATATGCAGCTCCTAGGGCATCGTTTAGACTTTGGGTTTTGTTTAGATTAAAGTTCGCCATAGATGCAACTTCGCATACTTCGTTTGTGTTCAACAACCAGACAAAGATGTCACATAACCCCACCTTGATCAATAAAGCTTTCCTCTTATATTCGCAATATCCAGATTGTAATCTCAGTTTTTTGCTTGTTCTTCGTTTGCTTGCAGGAAACAAACCCTCGTGGTCAGGTTAATCATGCTCCGGCGTGGTCAATAACCACTCGGAGTTGGTTTAGCGATTGCTAAGGCACGACTTCTTCGCACGTTCATAGTCGGATCATCAAAGTCTACTCCTCCAAAAACGATAATCACCAATCTCATCGAAAGACGGGACACCTTTGACTCTATCAAGTTTACAACTCCCAAGTCACCATGAAATCACCCCACTTATCAAAGCCTGAACAACTTCCATTTCCCAAGGGTCGTACGCGAAAACTCGTAATGGTCTGACGTACTATCATTGGCATGCATGCCGCATCAAAATACGCGGCTCAAGCACGTCTACCACCAAGGCGTTATTAAAAAGTACCTACTCGATAATTACTACACACTCATCCTCATCGTCATCCACATTTGTCGGCAAAACAACATGCCTTTCTTCTTCATCGTTCCTTGCGTATGCTACGGTCCAAGGGGAGCGTTGGGTGGAGAAATAACCAGGGAGTATTGACCAAGGCCATGGAAGTAACAGAGAGGTCTTGTTGCCTCGTGGCGTTCACATGGGCAGGCGAGGGATCTCAAATGCACATTTGCCCCAAAGGCGAACAAGCACTGAGGGCTCTCAGAAGTGCATTCGCTGTGGAGACGAACAATGCTTCATGAAACTTATGGATGACAAGGAGAAGTTGTGCATAAGTTTCGCGAAGGAGGAGATTGTCAACTAGTTGAAGACGCATGAGAAGAGCAATGCCTCAATAAAAAGAAGGCTACCATTGTCATCATGAAACTTATGCATGGCAAGGAGAAGCTCTGCATCAGGCGTGACCTATTAAAGGACGAGATCACTAGCTAGGCCAAGCTGAACAAGGAAAAGTAAGCCTCACTGGAGAAGTCCACCGCCATCATCATCAAACTTATGGATGACAAGGAGTAGATCCGCATCGAGCGTGACCTGCTGATGAATGAATATGTGGCAGCTCTTAAGCAACGACATGAAAGTGATCATGGGGGCTCGCATAGAGAACACCAAGGCCATGGAAGCAATGACGAAGATGGTGAGAGAGAGGCGGATAAGATGAGGTTCGTGGCGGCGATGACGGGGAGATAGAGGAACTACGCGCCGAACAACACATCATGAAGGTCGCCGGAAACTAAGTACAGAGCAATGACCCATATCGTTGCCTCCATTTAGTGAATTTGTCCTAGTGTTAAAAGTTAATTGAAGTTTTCAGTTAAATTAATTTGTCTCGGTGTTCTAATATAACGGAATATTTCCAGTTAACAGAATTTGTCCTAGTGTTAAAGTTAACTGATTTTTTCAGTTGACTGAATTTGTCTCTGTGTTCATATGTAAGTAAATCTTTCCAGTTAACTAAATTTGTCCTGGTGTCAAAATTAACTAGATTTTTTAGTTAACTTAATTTGTCTCGATGTTGAAATTTAACTAAATCTTTCCAGTTAGCTGAATTTGTCCAAGGGTTAAAAGTAAACTGAATTTGTCTCAATGTTCAATTTAACTAAATAGCAAAGCAACATTGATAACTTGTTCACAACATACCATAGCATGTCTGACACATACCAAGTTCACAACCAAAGCAGCAAAAGCAACATTGAGAACTTGTTAACACCATACCATAGCATTTCGGACACATGCCAAAGCAACAAAAGAAACATTGATAACTTGTTCACAACATACCATTGGATTTCAGGCACATACCAAGTTCACAACATACTAAAGCAACATTGATAAAGTACTAACATATGTGCTAAAATTTATACCTAATTAGCATACCTAACTAGGCTTCACTTGTTCTGCAACTTCTTCAGTTCTTTAGATGCTTCAGACGCCCCAAGCGACACGAACAAAACAATGCTAAACCAGTCACACCAATTAACTAGTCAGCTTCAAGTTCCTCTACAGACAAGGCAACCAAGAAGTAGAATGAGGGGATGGAGGCGGCAACTGCTCCGAAAGAACGCCTAAAGAGCATCAAAGTCCATATGCTTCTACATGCTCATAGGTGTGGTGATGTAGGGTGCGACCACCCGGAGAGCCCGCTCCCAGACTACGGTAGCCAGCTCATACAAGACGGCGTCCAATGGCACAAATGGATTCCAATGAAGAAGCCGGAAGAGCATTCGCCCGGAAACGGTGATGGCCGCCCGCACCCCCTCCTTGTCCCGCGCTGCCCCCACCATCGCGCGGAGACGGTTCAGCTCCTGGGAGATGTAGGTGAAGAAGGAGACCAGGTCCGTAGCTCATTGAAGTCGATGGGGGTGGTCGAACGGGTTTAGCCTGATGGTAGGCATCACGCGGCCTCAGCACGTGTGTGGCACCATCATCTATCAAGCATTTGAGGCAATCCTGGACCTCCTCACGATCGGCCCACTCATGCTCCAGCCGGCTCACCACCATGGCAAACTGACTGCCTAACCCATCTGCCTCTTCCTGCAATAACACCACCGACGCCTGAAGCATCTTTGTGGTGGACTCCTGCCGCTTCTGCAGCTTCGTGAACTATCCCTCATAACGGAGGAGCATGTCACTCTTCTCCTCCCTGAGCTCACAGAGCACCATGTCCTTGGCCCGGAGCTCCGCATTCTTGGCCTGGAGCTCCTCTGTCAAGCGCCTCACCTTAGACACGAGAATCTCATGTGCCCCCATGGAAACTGGTAGAAGGGATAGGGAAAGCAAGCAAAGGGGGTGAAACGGCTGCAAGGTAAACCTATCTACGACAAGGCAGAGGGAGCTAGAGGATGAAGATGGGTAGCTTTTCACATCAGGGAGCAGTGGGTTTTAATGGCAGAGTCATCATGACAAATTCCAGTCGCGTCCAAAGATCAAAGCAGTGCGATGATGGATATTTTAATTTACCTACCAGCCTGTAGCGACAAATGAGAAGATGGTGTGCGTTATGAACACGCCTTACGATCAGGCATCTCTCCTATGGTCTTATACATGCCTAAACGATACCCATTCGCCTTAACACACCGTAGGAACAGGCATTTCTGGGATTGCTGGTAAATGCTAAACGATCTGGCATGTTACATGTGGCAACGCCTTTTGGGATAGCGTGCGTGGTGGTTGCCACACTGGCGGCCGTTCATCGGCATCGATCAAAGGCGCCTTCGTGGGTGGTGTGGCATCGTGCAAGTGAGACGCCTAGCATCCATGCGCGAATTGGGGGTCGGGCGGCGAAATAAGCTTTTTGGGTTAGTGGAAGAAATAAGATCCTTCATAGGTCATTTAGTAAAGAATCACCAACAACGAACGCAAGGGAAGAAGATGAGTATCCAGTCAACACCGCTGAAGCCAGCATATCATGGTTCCGGATCAGATCCCATGGTGTAGTCAGAAGCCAAAATGCATATCCGCCACGCTGCAGCCATGGCCGCTGCGTGTCAAGACTCATTGTGCGCCACAATGTCACCTCAAGCCGCTGCAGCCGGAGCAAATGGTCCTCACTGCCGTCGCCCGCCATGTCGGCGTTGCATGACGGCCTCCTCCAGTGCTGGTGAGGGGCCTGGCTGGTCAGAGGAGACTAGGGGTTGTAGATCGGGAGCCACCCATGTCGCCCTAAAACAAGTGACTTAACATTAATTGTGTAACTAAATCATGCTAGTATTACTATCTACTAACTCCGTCCTGATTTACTAGTCCCCTTTGTAATTTGTGCCAAATTCTAACAAATATTTAACTAACAAAATGTTAATATTAGACTTTGTATATGAGTTGTACTCTGAATATAACTTGTACATGTATCTCATTATATATATGAAAAGAACGCCACCCCTAGAGGTGAGCAGTCGACCCAAATATTCTCAACCCTACTTTTATATGGTATCGACGCCACAAGGTCCCGGGATCAAATCCTGGCCAACGCATTGTTTAATATAAAAATAGTTGTGTTCTAATCTTGATCCCAGGTCTAAGGTCTTCCTTTACGTCCATAGCCTAGACCTGAGGGGAGTGTTAAAATACGTTGCCTCACCCTTTCTGTTCTAATCTTGATCACACGTCTAAGGTCTTCCTTTATGTTCGAATTTTTAAGAAACTTAGGTAGCGCATCAGTTCAATACATGCTAACAAAAATTATATCATTGGATTAGTATTTAAACATAGTTTTTAATTATATAATTTTTGTGTGGCATACATGTACATTTTCTTAGTTAAATTTATGATCAAAATTTGTCACAAAATAGAATGATGATCAATAAACCATGACCAAAGTTGTACTCCAGAATAATGTTGTAGACCCCAGGTTTTCCATTCTAATATATGTGCAGGGCGTCCAATAGGGACTCCAGAAAAATGGAGTTGCATCACTTTCGATGCTTGTGTCATAGACTTTTTTTTCGAAAAGGAGCTTGAGCCCCGGCCTCTGCATCAAAGTGATGCATACGGCCATTTTACTAGGAGTCAACCGATCCAACAAAAGTCTTACAAAATCTGAAAACAAAAGGGAATATGACCGTCACAGCTGGCAGGTAAAAGATAGATAAGCTACTAAACAGCTATCATATTACATGACCGTCATCCAAACCGGTTGTAGATATCCCGTGCTACCGTCTCCCAGCGGATAGACACAGTAACCAAATGCTCCCTGGCCTCCGTCTGAGTGAGTAGCGACCACATACGAATAAGAGTAGTGGCCCTGAAAATAACCTGCAAAAAGTGAATGTTTGTTGTTCTGTTAAAAGCCAAATCATTTCTGCAATTCCAAATCGCCCATAGTAAAGCACATACTCCCATTCGGATATGTCTCGTTGTTACTACATCAATCCCATGTAGTCATGTCCCAAAAAGCATATGAATAGAAGCCGGGGGATTGATATTAAAGGCTATTTGTACCGACCTCCATACGATCTTGGCCATAGGGCAATCAAGGAAGATGTGTCTAATCAATTCATCATGATCACAGAAACTACATCTTTTAGACCCTCTCTAATTCCTTTTTGCCAAATTATCTTTAGTTAAAATGACTCGTTTATGTACAAACCATATAAACACTTTGATTTTGAGAGGTACCTTCACTTTCCATACGTGTTTTGAGCTAGGAATCACACTAGTGTTAATAACATCCAGATACATGGATTTCACTGAGAACACCCCATTCTTAGCTAGTCTCCAGCTCAGCTGGTCTGGACGTTGGGAAAGTTGGACATTCATGAGTCATCTCACAAGATGTAGACAAGCTTCCCATCGATTTCCCACTAACGTCCTTCTAAACTGGATATTAAGTGGGGTTGAATGTAATTACCGTTGCAACATAAGCGTCTCTTTGTTGAACAATATTATAAAGTGATGGATATTGAATTGCCAGAGGTGTCTCCCCTAGCCATGAGTCCTCCCAGAATCTAGTGGACTTACCATCACCAACTATGAATTTGACCCTATTGAAAAAGGTTGATTTCACTCTCATAAGTCCCTTCCAAAAGGGCGAATCAGTCGGTCTCACCGTCACCTGGGACAAAGTTTTGGTGTAAAGGTACTTGTTACGAAGAATATGTGCCCAGGTTGCATTCGATTCACAAGATAGCTTGAATAACCATTTACTGAGTAAGCATCGATTCTTCACCTCTAAGTTTTCGATACCTAGACCCCCTTGATCTTTCGGTCTACAAATGATGTCCCACTTGGCGAGCCTATATTTTCTTTTAGATTCATTGCTCTGCCAAAAGAACCGTGATCGATAAAAGTCAAGCCTTTTCCGTACTCCAGCCGGTACTTCGAAAAAGGACAGTAAAATCATAGGCATACTGGTTAGGACCGAATTAATCAGAATTAATCGTCCTCCGTATGACATAAGCTTGCCCTTGCAGCAGCTAAGTTTTTTTCTCAAATCGATCTTCAATGCTTTTCCACTCTTTGTTTGTGAGCTTGCGATGGTGAATCGGAATGCCTAGATACGTGAATGGCAGAGACCCCAAATCGCAGCGAAACAGTTCTTTGTAAGCTTGTTGTTCTTCTTTGGCTCTTCCAAAGAATAACAATTCACTTTTGTGAAAGTTAATCTTTAGCCCCGACAATTGCTCAAACAAACATAACACTAGTTTCATGTTCCTAGCTTTAGCCAAATCATGCTCCATAAATATAATGGTATCGTCAGCATACTGCAGGATGGAGACATACCCGTCAACTAAATGCAGGACCAGGCCCCCTACCTGCCCAGCCTCCTTCGCCCTCCCTATGAGGACTGTCAACATATCTATGACAATATTGAAAAGGATTGGCGACATCGGATCTCCTTGTCGCAAACCTTTATGTGTTTGAAAGTAGTGGCCTATATCATCAATAACCCTTATTCCAACGCTCCCTTTTTGCGTTAACGAATCAATCTGGTCTCTGCAGGCTTGATCGAAACCTTTCATACGCAACGCCTGCTGCAGGAAAGGCTATTTCACTTTGTCATACGCTTTCTCAAAATCCACCTTAAAAACCACCCCGTCAAGTTTCTTTTTATGAATTTCATGCAATGTTTCATGTAGTACCACTACACCTTCGAGGATATTTATGTCTGGCATGAACGCAGACTGGGAAGGATGCACCACTGAATGTGCAATTTGTGTAAGCCTATTAGTCCCAACTTTGGTAAAAATCTTAAAGCTAACATTAAGAAGACAGATCGGCTTGAATTGCTCAATTCTAACAGCCTCTGTTTTCTTAGGAAGCAACGTGATCGTACCAAAATTCAAGTGGAATACGTGCAGTTGTCCCAAGAAGAAGTCCTGGAACATCGGAAGCAGGTCTCCCTTGATGATATGCCAACACTTTTTATAAAAGTCCGCCGGGAAACCATCCGGGCCAGGAGCTTTGTTGTTCTTCATTTGGGAGATGGCGTCAAATACCTCTTTCTCCGAAAAAGGCGCAGTCAATATCTCGTTCTCCTCATTTAAAAGCTGAGGTACATCTTGTACCCTCGACTTGTCCAAAGAAACAAAGTTATCCTCAGGAGGCCCGAACAACTGTTTATAGTAGTTGGTAATGTATATCTTAACGTTTTCCTGACCCACTATCGTACCTTCATCCTGCTCTAGTTGGAAAATTTTCTTCTTTCGATGTTTGCCATTCGCAATCATGTGAAAGAATTGTGTGTTATCATCTCCATCGACAATTTTACGCACTTTAGCCCGCAAAGCCCACTTCAATTCTTCCTCACGTAGTAATTCCTTTAGTTTTAACTCTGCTGTCCTCTTAGTTTCCAGCTCACTGGCATCTAAGATAGCACTCTCCGCTCTAATGTCGAGAGTTTGGATAAGTAAAAGGATCCTTTCCTTTTCGGCCTTATAAATCCCTTCATTATACTTTACCCACCCCCTGAGGAACTGTCTCAAGTGTCTAACTTTATTTTGCCAACGATCGATGTTGGAACGTCCCCTACATCTTTCGCCCATTCTTTAGCAACCAAGTCCACAAACCCTTCTCGTTCAAACCACGTAGTTTCAAAAGAAAAAGGGCGACTGTTCCCAATATGCGTTGCTTCCCCCGAATCAACTAATAATGGGGTGTGGTCCGAGATTCCGCGAGAGAGAGCTTGGGTCGTCACTAAGGGAAACTTCTGTTCCCATTCAATACTCGCAAGAACCCGATCCAACTTCTCAAAAGTCGGGATAGGTAGATTATTGGCCCAAGTAAACTTCCTACCAGAAAGCTCAATCTCGCGAAGATCCAAGCTTTCTATGATAGTATTAAACATAAACGACCATCTGCCGTCAAAGTTATCATTATTATTTTCCTCCCGCCGACGAGTAATACTAAAATCTCCCCCAACCAAGAGAGGGAGCTGCTCGTTGCCACAAATGCGGACTAAATCAGCCAGAAACTCCGGCTTTAGTTCCGGCTGCGCGGCCCCATAAACCGCCACCAACGCCCAATCGAAGCCATCCACCTTAGACCGGACCCTAAATTTAACCACGAAATCACCCATGACGACGCTCCTCACTTCCAGTGATTCGCATTTAACCCCAAGTAAAATCCCACCAGATCTTCCTCTTGGTGGTAAACAGTGCCAATCAAACTCCACCCCTCCCAAAAGGGTACTAAGAAACTGTGGGGTAAAGTTATCCCGTCCAGTTTCGGATATGGCTATGAAATCTAGTTTAAACTCAATAGACGCCTCTGCAAGAAACCTTTTTTTAGCCAAGTCATTAAGACCTCTGCTATTCCAAAAGATGCCTTTTATATTTCATCACGAACTTTTTTAGAAGTTCGGACTCTAGCGCTTCTACGCACAGCCGAAGTCGGATAAATCTTACGCTTCCACTTGCGTTTCGGTTTTATTTGATCTTCTATCCTGACTTCACTCCCAAAGACTCCACTCACATCCTCCTGGGATGTATCTTCCCTAGAAAACCTTGGAGAAGACATATCCTCCTCCTCCTCAGCCTCCAGGAGAGCGGGTTCAAGGTCCGCACAGAAACTATCAAGTACATTAACTCCCAAATTAGCTACCTCAGAATCATTCAACGGTTGAATTGTAGCTATGTTTCTAATCATCTCTAAGGCACGCTCAGCCTCAAGATCCAGAATGTCTTTAACAGAGTTAGCTACTTCTCTATCATTCTTACCCAAAGATACCCCCAACTGTGTGGCGTTATTAATAATATCTTCAGAAGTAAAATGCAAAATAGAATTGGTTGTATTAACGGACATACCAGTAGTGGTCTTTAGATTATGAAGCTTGGCCGCCCGCTTGGCGAATCGAAGCTGCATATCGTCGATATTTGGCTGGTCCTGTATGCGACAGCTCATCCGTCGACCAACAGAAAATGGGTCCAGAATCCCACCAAAGGCGATGACATCGTCACGAGATATCCCGGTAGGGGTAAGACCGCCTGTCGTACCTCCCACCGGGCTCAAAGTCTCTGGCCCAACCAGCGTAGCTGCCGGAGTCCTCAGATCTGCCCCCACTTGTCTCAGGGGCGCCACCTCTCCTCCACTGGCCACTACCGTCGAACTAGGGGAGCCCTGTACCCCCATCCTGATATCTCCGACCTGGGCCTGAGCCTGAACCGCCCCCTCCAGGGCCTGAGCGAGGGTCGACTCCACCATAGACGGCCTGAGAGGAACGGAGGTATAGGCCGCCTGCTGATGGCTTCTCGCCCCTCGTTGGTTACCCCAAGTGGAAGGTTTGAGATGCAGTGTAGCGGTAGTTTACCCTTGGCAAAGATACCAAGGATCGAATCCCCTGAGACTCCAAGGTTCAACAAGAAGGTGTCAACTGCTAGCGGCGCAACTAGCGATTGACCGGACCTGCACACAAATATAAATAACTTTGCTCCCAACGAGTACAGAGAGGTTGTCAATCCCTCCGGCCTTGTCGTTTACAAAGGATGAAACGCAAGAGATAGAGAGATAGGTATGACTGCAACTAGTAAGTAAGAACTGAAAGTAAATAGCGGATGTGATCAGTGATGGTAATATGGACCGGGGTCCCATGATGTTCACTAGTGATGTCTCTCTCCCAAAAGACGATAAAACAGCTAAGCGAGGTAAACAAATTACAGCTGGGCAATTGACAGGATTATGTGCGCAAACCAATGCTAACTATGCTGCAAAGAAAGGTAGAGGCTCAAAAGCATGGGCGGTACGCCAAGGCAAGTAGACCGAAATCCATCTGCATCTACTACTAATCATTCACCTTGAGATATCTATCCAGAACATCTCGCTGGTATTAAGTTGCGAGTCCCACCCAAAGTGTAAACTCAAAGCAACAGACAACTGCATTAAAAGAACTTTGCGTTAAGTAAACAATCCTTGCACCCGCGAGTACAAGCACCGTTGTTTTCCCCCTTGTGGCAACAGCACATCCCCTAGAGTCATGTTTCTGTCACTCAAGCTAGTCATCGAGGGGCATGAACTCACAATCAAGCATAACGTTCCCTCTTGGAGTTACTACCTACTACTTGGCCAAAGCAATAAACAGCCACGGAGAACATGCAAGAATTACTCAAGAACATAAATATAAAAGAGGTGAATCAAATATATTACTCAAACACAATCTGAACATAATCTCATAATCCATTGGATCCCAACAAACTCATCATAGCAAAAACATAAGGATTACATATGTGCCTCGATCATGTAGGGCAGCTCACGAGGTCTAATCGGTGAAGGACAAAGAGGGGAGGAGAACATCACATAGCTACTGGTCATGGACCCATGGTCCAAGGGAGACTACTCACAACTCATCCGGGAGGCGTCCATGGTGGTGGAGAAGCTCCCGGTGGTGATCCTCCCCTCCGATAGGGTGCCGGGAAGAGTTCTCCTGGTGCTCCCGATCTTGGAAGCGCGGCGGCGGCGGAACAGAGATGAGATCGCGAAAAAGGGTTCCGTCCTCGAGGGTTTCGGGACGCGGTGTAAATATATGCCAAAGGGGGGCGTCAGAGGAGGCCTGGGGGGCCCAGGCGCCCTGGCGGCGTGGCCAGGAGGGGGGGCGCGCCCTCTGGTCGCCTGGAGCCCTGGTGGCCCCCCTCCAGCCCTACTTTGGCCGCATGGAAGCTTCCGGAACGCTGATTTTTTATATATTTTTCCCGGAATTTTTCTGGCAGTTTACGTAATGGGAAAACCTGAAATACAAAAACAGCAGAAAATAGAAACTGGCACTGGGGTGCACTGAGTTAATAGGTTAGTCCAAATATGATCAAAAGTGTATGGAAGTGCATAAATATCATAGCAATATCACACAAAAGAGGCATGGAGCAAGCAGAAATTATACGTACGTTTTGGACGTATCAACATCCCCAAGCTTAATTCCTGCTCGTCCTCGAGTAGGTAAATGATAACAAGCATAATTTCTGTGGTGACATGCTATTAACCATATAAGAACTTTTCACAGTCACATGACAAATGCTTACTGAGACAATGAGTCTGTAGTAATTAAGTTACCTCATGAGAATATCACAAAGAACTGAAAGTTTTACAATATGATACTGAAACACTCAATAGATTTGTAGTGAGCATGGTGTGCAAACATGACAAAGTGATACCTCGCTTGCCCCTTTAGTGAAGCAAAACATAAATGCAGGGCCACCTCCAAAGTTTAAGTGACGACTAGATACAATGATTTCAGAATAAACGATATCATAGTCATGCAGAAGACAATGGTACTTTGGGACAATGCACATTACACTCAGAATGACAATCATGCTCTCAATAGTTGGTGCTCTAAAGAAAGTGGAGACTCTCGAACCGTGGCTTTTGTTGGCAAGGTTGAAAACCCGTGGTCGGAAACAAAAACTAAACATGTACCAGAGCTCTTGGTTTTTTTTAAAACAGAGGTAAAAATTATTTTTTAGGATATGCATATTTCGTCAACGAATGCTAGTAGATAACTCAATTACTTCTTGAGCTGGACAAGTTTCGAGGAACGGCTCCCGCATGAGGACGATCACATCCTCTTAATCTCCTTTGTTTATCAGTGCCAAAGTTTTCTGATTTCTCATGAACAAAGCGTGAAGGAGGGTTTGTTTGTTGTATATTTTTTAACGAGCCGGGCGCACTCTTTGCCAGTTCCTTCTCATATTAGGGGTTTGCACATTAGACATGCAATCCCGGGGTGAAGCTTGTCCAACTTAAAAAGATCATGAATTAACTACTACTTCCTCATGAGCTAAAACAGAGGCACAAAAGAGAAATGCTTTTTTGAATAATTTCGAGATGGTACATGAAAGTCTTCGTTAGGAATGGCAGGTAAATACCATGTATAGGAAGGTATGGTGGACTCATATGGCATAACTAGTTTAAAGGATTTTGGATGCACAAGCAGTCAGTCCGCTTAGTACAGGCGAAGGTTAGCAAAAGACTTGGAGCGACCAACTAAGAGAGCAATGACGGTCATAATCATGCAGAGCGACAAAGCAACATTGAATCGGGCATGTAAGTTATATCGCTACTCAGAAATTAAAGATCATCAAGGCTTGATAGACTTTCTTTACAGTCTTAAATATGCGTGAGCATATGCAAAGTCAATCAAAATAAATTCTTGGAGGAAGATACCACTAAACCATACCACATCATAGGCAAACAAATCATGTTGGTACTTCAATAACACATTAAGAACCCCCAGCTATTTGAGACTAACCATAAGAAAACATGAATTACTAAGCACCATTATGCACATAGCATTTTTATCATAGACATATCAACCAGTGCAACAGAAGCCAACTCTCTTAACAAGATAAGCATGATAACTAAAGAGAGTTCCAGCGACCAACTAAACAAAAGCTCTTTAAAAAGTAAATCATGAAAACTAAGAGCTGAACATGACAGTAGCTATTGAAAGACAAAGAACATACACAGCAAAGATAAACATGAAAATTCTATGTTGTGTTCTAGGTTGAAGTGGAGCGTGTTTCTCTCCCACACAAAGAAAGATGAGTTCCAACTCGTTATGAAAAGAAAGCAAAGCTAAAGAAAACTAAAAAGGAAACTAAAAGCAAGACGCTCCAAGCATAGCACATAACACATGAAGTGATAAAAATATAGTGGAACGAAAGACGAACCGATAATTGTTGATGGAGAAGGGGATGCACGGGGGCATCCCCAAACTTAGACGCTTGAGTCTTCTTGAATATTTCTTGGGGGTGCACGGGGGCATCCCCAAGCTTGAGCGTTTGACACTCCTGAATCATTTTATCATCTTCCCTCGCACACTTGAAAACTCCCTTCATACACAACTCATCATAATCTGATTAGCGAGGTTAGTACCCATAATAAAATAATTTTTCCTTGCTGGAAATAAGGATATTCTTGAAGGTCTACTGTTTCTCAAGATTGCCAAAAGGTTTTTGCAAAGAAAAAGCAAGCTCAAGGTTTGCAAAATGAAGGAAAGGCAAAACAGGACAGAATCTGTGAAAAACAGACCAGCAGGTAGTAAATAATTTTTGCGGAGCACTTCTGTAACTCAAATCAAAAAACTCAGAACATACGCCCGAAAGCCAATTGTATAGAGCACGCTGTCGAAAAAGTTCAGACCAAAAAGATGATCTGGTGATTTTATACGAATTTTTCTGTCCAAGGACAGAATCTGTTTCCTGGACAGCACGTCACAACTTTTGAACTTTCTTGCAATCAGAGGCTACACTTGGCACAAAGCTGAAAAGTAAAGATACAATGATGATGCTACTGTAGTAACAACATCAAGACACAACAAAAGCAAAATAAAATTTTATTCATTGTGGGCTGCCTCCGAAAAGCGCTTTCTTTTATGCCTTTAAGCTAGGCATAATGCAAAGAGATCAAGTTGTATCAATTGAACCATCATCAAGATCATCAAAAAGCTCTTCAATAGTAGAACTAGTCTTAAGAGGACTTTCAAATAAAGGCCTAATAGAGATACTTCTAGGGAGAAGACCAAAAGGAAAAAAGTCAAGGGAAAGATTCATTTATAAATTTATCAAAGAGAGATGTTTCTTCCAAAGTCTTCACAGTTTCAACCCCTTTGGCAATAGATGGATTACTTTTAGAGCGGGGAGCCTTTGGAACGTAAACGAACTTAGGCTCCTTCTTTGCCGGAGTTTCTACCTTTTTGGTTTTGATTGAGGAGAAAGTAGTTCCTAGAGTATCAAAGATTTCCTCAATCTTGTCTATCCTAAAAGAATCCAAGTCATGGGATTTGATGGTCTCCAAAGTTTTGAGAATTTTATGCATGGAGCTATCAAGCCTATTCAAATTCCCTTGGATCTTACGATCCAACTCATTTATCTTATTAATGTTTGGCATCTCTAGCTCTATCTTTTCAAGTTTTTTTATAATGTGAGCTAGGGTGATGTCCTCTTGAATGCTAACAACAGGGGGATTTCCAACAAGATTTTCAATAATACTAAGAGATTCCCAAACTGGGGCCTCTAGGAAATTCCCATTGATAGCAGAATCTAGAATAAACCTATTCCAAGAAGTAATTCCAACATAAAAATTTCTAAGCAGGATAGTAGTAGATTGTTTCTTGGTCGCTCTTTTTTTAGAATCATTAATTCTATACCAAGCATCTTTTAGACTTTCCCCACCTCTTTGTTTAAAGGTGAGAACTTCTGCCTCGCCAAAGACAAAAGGACCAGACATAACGACAACTAAAGAATGGGATAACTATTTTTGTGATTTTTGATAAAAGACACTAAAGCAAAACTGAAAGGTAAACTAACAAGACTAAAAAAGCAAAGGTAAAAGATAGCGTGCAACTCCCCTATCTTGAAGAGTGGAGTCCCCGGCAACGGCGCCAGAAAACTTTGCTTGATGGCTTCTCGCCCCTCGTTGGTTACCCCAAGTGGAAGGTTTGAGATGCAGTGTAGCGGTAGTTTTCCCTTGGCAAAGATACCAAGGATCGAATCCCCTGAGACTCCAAGGTTCAACAAGAAGGTGTCAACTACTAGCGGCGCACCTAGCGATTGACCGAACCTGCACACAAATACAAATAACTTTGCTCCCAACGAGTACAGAGAGGTTGTCAATCCCTCCGGCCTTGTCGTTTACAAAGGATCAAACGCAAGAGATAATAGTGATAGGTATGAGTGCAACTAGTAAGTAAGAACTGAAAGTAAATAGCGGATGTGATCAGTGATGGTAATATGGACCGGGGTCCCATGATGTTCACTAGTGATGTCTCTCTCCCAAAAGACGATAAAACAGCTAAGCGAGGTAAACAAATTACAGCTGGGCAATTGACAGGATTATGTGCGCAAACCAATGCTAACTATGCTGCAAAGAAAGGTAGAGGCTCAAAAGCACGGGCGGTACGCCAAGGCAAGTAGACCGAAATCCATCTGCATCTACTACTAATCATCCACCTTGAGATATCTATCCAGAACATCTCGTTGGTATTAAGTTGCGAGTCCCACCCAAAGTGTAAACTCAAAGCAACAGACAACTGCATTAAAAGAACTTTGCGTAAAGTAAACAATCCTTGCACCCGCGAGTACAAGCACCGTTGTTTTCCCCCTTGTGGCAACA
>LR738713.1:273626643-273690723 GCA_902687465.1 Secale cereale | reverse complement strand
GATAACTATTTTTGTGATTTTTGATAAAAGACACTAAAGCAAAACTGAAAGGTAAACTAACAAGACTAAAAAAGCAAAGGTAAAAGATAGCGTGCAACTCCCCTATCTTGAAGAGTGGAGTCCCCGGCAACGGCGCCAGAAAACTTTGCTTGATGGCTTCTCGCCCCTCGTTGGTTACCCCAAGTGGAAGGTTTGAGATGCAGTGTAGCGGTAGTTTTCCCTTGGCAAAGATACCAAGGATCGAATCCCCTGAGACTCCAAGGTTCAACAAGAAGGTGTCAACTACTAGCGGCGCACCTAGCGATTGACCGAACCTGCACACAAATACAAATAACTTTGCTCCCAACGAGTACAGAGAGGTTGTCAATCCCTCCGGCCTAGTCGTTTACAAAGGATCAAACGCAAGAGATAATAGTGATAGGTATGAGTGCAACTAGTAAGTAAGAACTGAAAGTAAATAGCGGATGTGATCAGTGATGGTAATATGGACCGGGGTCCCATGATGTTCACTAGTGATGTCTCTCTCCCAAAAGACGATAAAACAGCTAAGCGAGGTAAACAAATTACAGCTGGGCAATTGACAGGATTATGTGCGCAAACCAATGCTAACTATGCTGCAAAGAAAGGTAGAGGCTCAAAAGCACGGGCGGTACGCCAAGGCAAGTAGACCGAAATCCATCTGCATCTACTACTAATCATCCACCTTGAGATATCTATCCAGAACATCTCGTTGGTATTAAGTTGCGAGTCCCACCCAAAGTGTAAACTCAAAGCAACAGACAACTGCATTAAAAGAACTTTGCGTAAAGTAAACAATCCTTGCACCCGCGAGTACAAGCACCGTTGTTTTCCCCCTTGTGGCAACAACACATCCACTAGACTCATGTTTCTGTCACTCAAGCTAGTCATCGAGGGGCATGAACCCACAATCAAGCATAACGTTCCCTCTTGGAGTTACTACCTACTACTTGGCCAAAGCAATAAACAGCAACGAAGAACATGCAAGAATTACTCAAGAACATAAATATAAAAGAGGTGAATCAAATATATTACTCAAACACAATCTGAACATAATCTCATAATCCATCGGATCCCAGCAAACTCATTATAGCAACAGCATAAGGATTACATATGTGCCTCGATCATGTAGGGCAGCTCACGAGGTCTAATCGGCGAAGGACAAAGAGGGGAGGAGAACATCACATAGCTACTGGTCATGGACCCATGGTCCAAGGGAGACTACTCACAACTCATCCGGGAGGCGTCCATGGTGGTGGAGAAGCTCCCGGTGGTGATCCTCCCCTCCGGCAGGGTGCCGGGAAGAGTTCTCCTGGTGCTCCCGATCTTGGAAGCGCGGCGGCGGCGGAACAGAGATGAGATCGCGAAAAAGGGTTCCTTCCTCGAGGGTTTCGGTACGCGGTGTAAATATATGCCAAAGGTGGGCGTCAGAGGAGGCCTGGGGGGCCCAGGCGCCCTGGCGGCGCGGCCAGGAGGGGGGCGCGCCCTCTGGCCGCCTGGAGCCCTGGTGGCCCCCCTCCGGCCCTACTTTGGCCGCATGGAAGCTTCCGGAACGCTGAGTTTTTATATATTTTTCCCGGAATTTTTCTGGCAGTTTACGTAATGGGAAAACCTGAAATACAAAAACAGCAGAAAACAGAAACTGGCACTGGGGTGCACTGAGTTAATAGGTTAGTACAAATATGATCAAAAGTGTATGGAAGTGCATAAATATCATAGCAATATCACACAAAAGAGGCATGGAGCAAGCAGAAATTATAGATACGTTTTGGACGTATCACCTGCCCACACCCCCCTCCCGGACTAGCCATCAAAATTGTTGGGGCGGGGGCCACCTGCCCACACCTGCTCAGACCGCCTCTCGCTGCACTAAGAGACTTGTCCACCAGACTGGGTAACTCGGCTGTTCGCTCTAGAACATCAACCGATGGAAGTATCGGTGGTAGCTCAGTCTCAACCGGATCATCCATCTACACCCGAGAGCTCCACAGACGACTCGGTGCGGAATGCATATCAAAAGTCCCAAACCGATGAGAGTTGGATGGGGTCGTAGAATTAGTCGGTCCCGAAGCCGACTTAGTCATCGTGTCCGACTACGGTTGCGGCCCCTTAACCATTTCCCGCTGCGAACTCTCAGACTTCTTACCCTGGTTACCAGTAGCCCCATCTCCCTCAGTCGTGTCCATATCCACAATATCCTCTCCATCGCCCTCCTGAGATATCGGCGTATCCTCAATCTCAAGCTCCAGAACATAAGTAACTCCAGCATATGTCCACTTGACCACATCCGAAACAACCTCCACACTGACAACACTGACAAGCAATCTCGCCGCCCCATGAGACCGTGTGAAAGGCATATCCACTTGCTCGGTCTTCCCAATGAGAGAGCCCAAACTCCAAGCAACCAGAAAGTTATTAATGTATCGACGTGGTGCACCAAAAAAATGGACCCATACCTTCTCCAACGGTGTGCCCACGGGATCCTTCTCCTTCCACTCATTGAAAGTAAGAACAATACTCGTGCTGGGAATTCTGCACATGCCCCACTTGAGCATATATAATTGATCCTCCTTAGTGGGAAAGTCTACCTTGTAAGTCTGATCCGCCAACTTAACAAGGTCCCACTGATGATTACCTGGAACGAGATCCTGCAGTTGGCGCACAATCTGAGCCTCGGTCAAAGTACCATTAGCGACCTTGACGACCGCAGGAAAAGAATTCTCATGAACCTGAACCGAAGGTGCCATGTCAGGTGACTCAAAAAACATCAGTTCCTGGCAGCACACATCATAAAGGGTACAAACCGGTTTTGGACCAGCAAGCAAAGGACAGTTACTGGATGTATGCTGAGATCTGCAGCAATAATCACATAGTTCCGTGGTACACTCTGCCACAAAGTGTCCAGTCTCGCCACATCTATAGCAAGGTAGCTTCTTCTTCTCAATGGCCCACTTAGATAGCTTTTCACCATTACGCTTATCCACCTTGTCGGAACCACCTTCACCCACCTTCGCCTCTGGAATAGTAACTGCAGCCAGAGCCCGAACTGTATCTACAACCACCTGTGGAAGCACTGGAGGAGGAGCTGCATGCCCAGTCTCGAGAGACACCTCCTGAGTGTTCCCGGCAGTGACCACCGGCGTCGTAGAAGGCCTCGTTGGAGGTGGGCGTCGCCCCCCTCCTCTCCCACCACGAAACGCACGATGGGCTCCACGATGGGGACGGTTAGTTGGACCGGTAACCCCCTCGACGAACAAACCCGGAGGCCCTTGAAAGCCACGTCCTGGTCCATTGCCATTATGCCATCCTGAGCCACGACCACCGCCCGAAGAAGAACCACGATGCTGCCCGTCACCGTATGCATTATAGCCGTCATCTCCCCAAGGACCATACCGATTGAACCGTGCACCGCTTGTGTGATAATCGTCAGGAGCACCTTCACCATGACCATCTTGCGACGCATAACCACCACGCCCACCGTCATGGGCTCCTCCACGCCCGGCGAAAGGGGCTCCACCACGACCGCCGTTTGCGAAGCCCGGACGTCCGCCGGCCTGGGCACCGCCCCGCCCGGTCATCTGCACTGCGGCCCGCCCGGCAGCCTGGCTGACCGGCGCAGCAGCCTGCGGCTCCGCCCCTGCCGTTGCCGTTGCAGGTTTGGCCAGAGGCGGTTGGCCTCTGCCCGCCATACCACACTCGCCGGTCCCAGCAACAGCAAAAGAACCCGCCGACGAGGAGATCCGTCTGGCCCTTCCCGAACCAAGCGTAGCCAACAACGGTCTCCAAGACCTTCAAGCCCTAGGTGCCTCACGCACCGATCGATCGGTGTCAGAGGCATGTAGTCGATGCCTTGGATCGCTACGTGGGCCACTTGCCCTGCCTCCTCCACCCCCAAGCCCAGAGAAACCAAAGGCGGCCCATCTTGGCCCAGGAGCAAATTCAAATGTTGCTGCCTCGAACCTTGGATCTCGAGCCTAGACTGCGTCGGCACCGCCGTTGCCGGCGGCTGCGATCTCCTCCGGCGATCCTTGACTACCTTCCACGAACCAAGAAAATCACCGAAGGTAAGGGAAGGAAGACGAACCTTGGGTAATGGACCCTTCCAAGGCCGGATCGCCGTCGGGGCCGTCCGCCGATGAACAACTCGCCGGAGAACCTCCGCTTTGTCCGTCTTGGCCAGCCCGTCCCAGGCATGATCCTCCATTGGAACGATGCCATCCACGAAGTCTGCGACCTCCTCCTCCGAGTACCCGGCCCCTAGCACCTCGCAAACCTTGTCACTCGGGATCGGGGAAGACGGCCCAGATTCGCCGGCGTTGGGTTCCTCGTCGGAGTCGTCGGAGTCCGAGGCCACTAGGGCCCAGAACCTGCTCCCGCCGCCGTAGTGAAGATCCGGCGGCCGCATCGCCGTAGCCGCGCCTCGCCCGTCCGCTTGTGTCATAGAAGATTTGAAATGAGCGAAGAACGTGAATCATTCAAAGTGTTTTAGTTTATCCATTGACTACCACCATAAGGAGAGAGTAATTTATTTTCCCTTTGTAACATTCTTCTCTGTAAATTAGATGGACATATTTTGCGTATGTTTTATAAACAAGAAAAAACATAGTTCAGCTTACTTGAATCATGATTTGTCGTCTTTGTGATATAATAGTATGACTTTGACATGATGTAGAGGTAAATAGAGGGTTCAAGGTTAACGGAGAAACCGAAAATGTACGTGCATCTTGGCCCAAAGTTGGTCAAATACGACTGTCAAATTAGTGTAGGATTATTCTGGACAGAAGATTTGTCCAGCCCGAGCGCATCCATCGGAATGTTCATTCACGTGTCTTTGTTCGCTCCGACTCCGAGCGGGTGGATTGTGCTTGTGCGGTGAAGGCCCCCAAGGCGAGCTGATTCCAGTCATGTCGGCACTCCCTCACGAGACGCGTGGCGCGTCGTCGGGAGATGATGAAACCTGTCATCGGTAGAATATAAACCCAGCGCACAAACCACGGGCTTGCGTTATCCGGAAGGGCAACGCGTCGGTGCCTCGGCCGAAATTTCGGCCGGTCGCACCAGATCCATCCGATGTGCTGCAATGAATTTTTTTTTATAAACGGTTGTACTCCCTCCGTTCGGAATTACTTGTCGCAGAAATGGTGTATCTAAATGTATTTTAGTTTTAGATACATCCATTTCCGAGACAAGTAATTCCGAACGGAGGGAGTAGCATTTTATGTCAATGGTTGTAGCATTCCGACTGTTATGTCAATGGTTGTAGCATTTTGTGACAATGGTTGTAACATTTTGCTGCAGAAAAAAGTTTCGACCGTGGACAAAAAAACTTCAACCGTGTATGAAAACAGCTTCAATCGTTGGGAAAAAAGCTCCCGATCAGACACTGCAAACCAGAGAAAAGTAGCAAAAAGCTCCAACGATAGTAGCAAAATCCTACTACGGTTGCAGCAAAATCGTCGTTGTCGTCGTCGTGAGGTCGCAGCTCCACCTGATGGATGTAGCAAAAAGCTTCGCTGGTAGTAACAAAATCCAACTACGGTTACAACTTCCCCTTGTTGTGCAGTGCCATTGAAGCTTCTGTGTCTATGGTTGAAGCTTTTTTCAACAGCTGTTGAAGCTTTTCTAGGTGACGGTTGCAACATTTGTATACGCGGGGTGGATTCGAGCATGGTGGCAGACAGCCATGGCGGCCGGCGAGGGGAGCTCCTGGCCTTCGGCGACTGGCCTCCGACGATAGAGCTTGTGGTGGCCCATCGCAGCCCGTTCCAACTGGCCTTCGTTCGTAGTAGCTCATCCCATTGGCGTCCTTAACAGCTGGAAAAAAGCAATGGATTGGGTTGAGATCCGCGCGGTGGCGGCGCCCTCCAGCGACCGGCCGGCGAGGCGACGGGGCCGGGCGACGAGGAGGCGAGGCGCGGGGCGACAGGGCTCGTGTAGGGGCGCGGCTCACAGGCGTGCGCGAGCTGCATGGGAACGACGCAGGAAGGGATGGATAAGATATATGTGACTGTCCGCGCATGTGTTGTGCGTGACGAGGCAGGAACCGGCCGATATTTCGGCCGGTGCGCCGTATCTAAACGTTTACCTATCCGGAATTACAGGATAGATGCTGCCTGCGATTTGCTTGCTCTTGCTTGAAGCACTGTGCAGAAGCGTATGTTTAAGCTCGTCCTCGTGAGCTGTATCAGGAAACAAAATGTTTTAAAGGGAAATTCAAGATAATTCACTTTAATCACATCTGGACCAGTCGTTTACTAAAGAAACGTTTCCGTGTAGCTTCAACTAGGAGAGAAGACACAACGAGCGAGCGAATTTTAACAAAGCGAGTGCACAAGTCAGATCAGTTAACAGCATACCCAAATTTTAGCAAAACAAATAACATAAAGGCATATACAATGATTGATAAGATAGTCTTATCTTAAGTTTTCCATGTAAATTAGAGATGATAAAAAACAAATCTACAATGTGTCATCTCTTAGCCCTATCTTCAACAATTAATTGTTCCTAAAAATATGATGAGACAAATTATGAAGAGATCATCTCTTGTCTTCTCTTAAATAAAAGAAGACAAGTCTTCTCTTACGATTTATCTCTCTCCTCCACCTAATCATTTATCCTACGTGGCACTTTTAAGCTAGAACCATTGTACATGCCCTAAGAGCATCTACAGACGAGTGCACTATATCCGTCTCAAACGTCCGGGCAGGTTGTCCGATAACTGGCCGGTTATAAAAAAACCGACCCAATCAATACTCTCAAACATGCCTCAAACACCCAGACTGGCCGGCACCCCTCATATCGATCCCAAATATAGGACGGATATGAGGCTGCCGGGGCACGCCCGGACGCGTCCACCACATCAGCCTGACTCACCATTGGCCCACCCTATCCCCATAAAATCTGCCGTCCGAAAGAAACCCTATCTCACTCCGCTCCGCTCCTCAGCGCTCATATTTCCCCAATCCGTCTAATCCCTAGCGCCGGCGAGCATGTCTAGCACTGGCAGCCACTCCGGCGGCAGCACTGGAGACGAGGAGGAGCCGGCGCTCCGTATCGCGCTCGAACGCTCGCGGGTCGGTCGGGTGGCAGCTCTGGGTTCGGTGCGACGCCACCTGACGCCCGTCGCCACGACGCCGATGCTGGCGCCGATCCTTCTCGGCCCGCACACGGATCTGCGAGGCCTGCCCGATCTGCTCCTCCCGTCCGACGGCCTCCTCCACCTTCGGTCGTTGTTCTGCGCGGGCAGCGGTGGATTCTAGTGCCCCGCTCCGCTGACGTCGTGGACGCGGACCCGGAGTCGAAGGCACGTGTCGCCCGCCGCGAGAGGCAAATGGCAAGGGAGATGGGGGTAGATCTGATGCGGTTGCCCAGTCCGCATGCCGCCGCCGCGTGATGCAGGTGCCCGGTGATTAGGACCATCTCCTTGAGTGGGTGTGTCGTCGGTCACTTCTTGAGGCGGAGACGAAGACCCGACGGCTCCAGAGGATCAACGCCAAGCAGCTCTGGCTCGGCATTGAGCAATCTGAGCGGAAGGCCGCGGATGCGGCGAGGGTGGCCAAGCTCAAGCAAAGGCAAGACTGCGTCGTCCGGCGCTTGCAAGGCCACATTGTCATCTCCGATTCCTCTTATGACGACGGGTCCGATGTGGACCCGCCTCCTCCCGCGGACTCCTACAGCTGCGCCGGCGACCGAAAGGGCCGATGAGGAAGTGGAGAAGCTCGCCTTTTCTGTTTTATAATCTGGTTCTAGTATATAGTTGGATCGTTGAACGATGTGACTTATGCTCGTTTGGTGATATTTTAATAATGTTTATGTTGATTCTACCCATATGGTACCAGTTTAAATGTCTCTTTCCTGTCGATTTTGATCGTTTGATGATCATGTTACACTCCAGATACAGATCGGGACTTGAATTGCCCAATTACAAAGGAATTGAAGGTAGCTAGGGTTCTAAGGAGAAGGGGATCGAGAGGAGGAGAGCCGTCGTTCGTTTGTTTACTTTCTGCCTCCTTCCACACTCTTAGCACTGCTACATATCACAGCCCTAGCGGGTCAGCCAGTTGTGGGCCAGGAAGCGTTTACTCTCCTTCTTGATATGCCTTGGCTTGTCGTGAGTCTGTCGGTCTTGCTGGGCTTGGATAGTTGAGGGAGATGGGCCTGCTAGTTGAGGGGTAGCCAGTGGATGGCCTATAACATTTTCCCCTCCTTCAGACGTAGCTTGTCCCCAAGCTACAGCAGTTGGGAAGTATTGCTGAAGCTCTGCACGGTCTTCCCAGGTTGCCAGCGTTGTCGGCTGATCTGTCCAACGAACCAGTACTTGTGGAACAGCCACACCTGCCTGATGATAGAGCTGCTGCCCCAAGATTTCCACAGGTTCTGGTTGTCGCACCGGGTCTTGGGGGAGTTCAACTAGTGCTTCATCGGTATAGGGAAGCGCACGGCGGAGCTGAGAAACGTGGAACACCGGATGCACCGTGCTTGTTGCCGGCAGCCGGAGTTTGTACGCCACCGCGCCCACCTTCTTGATCACCTGAAACGGACCAAAGTACTTGAAGGATAGTTTAGTGTTAGCTCTTGTCGCTACCGAGCGCTGGAGGTAAGGTTGTAGCTTCAAGAACACCCAATCATCCACTTCAAAGGAACGATCTGAACGATGCTTGTCTGCTGATTCCTTCATGTGTTGCCGCGCACGAAGAAGATGATGGCGCAACAAGGCTTCCATTTGTGCCATGTCCGCGAGCCAATCAGCCAAGTCAGGCACCGCACACACTGAGGTGTCCATGATGCCTAAGTGGCGTGGTGCATGACCGTAGAGTGCCACAAATGGAGAAATGGCCAACGCTGAGTGTGGAGATGTATTATATCAGAACTCCGCTAGGGGTAACCAACTGGACCACTTGGTAGGGCAGGCATGGACAAAACAGCGTAGATATGTTTCCAGGCACTGGTTGACCCTCTCGGACTGCCCATCGGTTTGCGGGTGCCGGGCCGTGCTCATGCACAGCTCTGTGTGAGTAAGGCGGAACAACTCCCTCCACAAGACATTGGTGAAGATGGGGTCCCGATCAGACACAATCCCTTCGGGTAGCCCATGCAATTTGTAGATATTGTTGACAAAGGCCACAACTACTTGGAAAGCAGTGAATGGATGAGATAGAGCGATGAAATGGGCGTACCGCGAGAATTTATCAACCACCACCATGATGCTATTGTATCCCACTGACCGGGGAAGGCCTTCCAAGAAGTCCATTGTAATTAGCTCACATGCTTGCTTGGGTACCGGAAGTGGTTCCAACAGTCCGGGGTAAAGCACTCATTCCGGTTTCGCCTGCTTGCAAGTTTGGCACTACTCCACAAAGAGACGCACATGTTGTTTCAGCCCTGGCCAAGTGAACAGCCGGCGCACCCTCTTGTAAGTCACATCAAAACTAGAGTGCCCGCCAATGGCACTGTAATGTAAGGCAGAGAGGACCTTCTTTTGTAGAGTTACATTAGCCCCCAACCACACGCGCACGTGTTGATGAATGATGCCATCCTTGAGAATAAATCTGGCGTGTCCTTCGGGTACCGTGGCCAACTTGGCCAATAATCTTTGCGCCGCCTAGTCGTCAGTGTACCCCTGTTGCGCCACCTCCAACCAAACAGGAACATCAGTAATAAGAGTGGCTAGATCTCCCTGGGGTGGACCGGGGCGTCGTGAAAGAGCATCGGCCACCTTGTTGTCTTCGCCCCTCTTGTAGACGATGCAGTACTGAAGCCCAAGTAATTTGGCCATAATTTTCTGCTGCCATGGAGTCGCTAACCGTTGATCCTCAAGGTGCACAAGGCTGCGTTGGTCGGTGTGGATGATGAACTCATCATGCTGGAGGTATGGTCGCCAATGTTCCACTTCTAACATGATTGCCAATCCTTCTTTCTCATAAGTGGACAGAGCACGGTTGCGAGGACCCAACGCCTTGCTCAAAAAGGCAATAGGATGACGTCCTAGGTGTAGCACAGCCCCAATGCCCAGATCAGAAGCATCAGTTTCCATTTCAAAGGTACAGGTGAAATCCGGCAGTGCCAAAACCGGTGCTGAAGTCAAAGCTGCCTTCAGAGAGTGAAAAGAGGTAGCTTCCAATTCTGTCCAACGGAACACTGTGTCTTTTTTTAGAAGGTCTGTCAATGGCCGACTGATCACGCCAAACTGGTTGACAAACTTCCTATAATAGCCTGCCAACCCAAGGAAACCACGGACCTCTTTGACTGTAGTTCGTGTAGGCCATCTCTGTACAACAGCAATATTTTTGCTATCTGTCAGCACTCCCTCCACACTGATCTCATGCCCCAAGTAGGTTAGGCTTGGTCTCGCAAAGGCAAACTTACTCCTATTGATCCTGAATTGATGCTGATGCAGAATCTCAAACACTTGCGTAGCAGTTCAACATGTTGTTGCTCTTCTTCACTGTGCACCAGTATATCATCAATAAAAACCAAAACTCCTTGTCACACCCTAATTTTCATGCCACATTGCTTAAGCTAATAATCATGCTAAAAATGTGGATTGACAAAAACTTTTGAGTGTTTTTGACTTTGCTTGATTGGTTTTTTGTTTGCTGCTTGCTAGTGCTCTAAAAATCAAATAAATCATCCAACTCTTATACTTCATCTCCTTGATCCAAAACCTTTTCCCAATTATCATGCCATGTGTATAGACCAGTATAGTATTTTCAAAAATTAGTTTTCCAAAAACCCCTGAATTGAGGTTTGCACTACAAGTACCTTATTTAGGGTGTGAAAAAAATCTTTCAAAAGGTATATTTGAATCATATTAGGTATAGGACTCCCATAAACTACAAAATTATAATTTTAAAAGTTATTTTTATATTTTATTTAAAAGCTTTTTCTTAAGGCCAGAAATGGTTTTTAATAGGGAAAAATTATTTAACCATTTCAAAAATATTTGCCAAAATTCAAGGAAACTCATAGGACATATATTGTCCATATATAAGAGTTTCAGCACATGGTCATGTTCAAAATATTGGACAAATCCTTCCAAAACCCTTTATGGATATTTCAAGCTTTTGAAATATTTACAAAGGAAATATTCTTCAAAAATTCCAGGAAAATTCTATCATGTCAAATATGACATATTTGATGATCTTGCAAAGCCTCATGCCTTGAAGATCAAGGAAACATCATCTAATCCCGTCAAAACCATTTCTATCCATTTTGAAGTTTGAGCAACTTTACATTGTCAAACTAGTCCAAATGCTCTCAAACTTGGTGCACATACTAGAATGGTCTAATTATGCATCTAGACCAAATGGCACAAGTATTGGAGAAGCATAACTTGATCTAAGTGCCCCAAAACCCTTTCTGACCAGATCCAAATTTAAACAACTCTACATTGCCAACTTTTTACTTGGGGCCTCAAGTTTTGTGGACATGTTCACAACCCCAAATAATGACACTACACCAAGTGGTGCATCAAGGAGAGATTATTTGCTTAACCTAATCTTGAGAAATCCATTTCTGTTGATTTCTAGGGTTTACAAAAGTTGCATTGGCAACTTTGCCCAAATGAGCTCAAATTTGGTGGAAGGGCCTAAATGTATGTGCCATTTCATCCTGTTAAGTCCCATGTCAATTGGAAGTCATTTGCTTTCCCAAAACTACATCAAACACCTCCTGCCATTTTACCAAAACCACTATTTTGCCCCCTTTACTATTCTACTTGAGCTCAACTTTTTACCACAGCTGCCCCTAGCCACCCTCTACCTCCAGAAACTCTTTCCCCTCATCTGCTCAATGATTGAGGGGGGTAAAACCCCATTTTTCATCTCTGGATCTCCATTTTCACCCTTGTCTCTCAGCACACTCCCCTTCTAGAAGCTCACCAGGGCATCCAAGACCAAAACCTCTTTGTTTACTCCTCCACTGACCCCCTAGACATCATTGGGCAAAGCGGACGCGTCCAGAGCGGCGGGGACACGGCCATGCCGGCCATACGGGCGCTCTGGAGCGCGCTACAGTGTGCCCCCGCACTATAGCTGCGTCCTGCCCGAGGCACCCGACAGCCTAGGGCTTTGGGATCGCGTCCCCCGAGGCCGCCTCGACGTCCGGGACACGGCAGCTGGTCGACCCCTTCTCCCTCTTCCTCATGCCGCTCCTCTCGCACGCGCACTGGCCGACCGCGAGCTCCAGTGAGCGAGCTCACACGCGCGCACTGCCCCGACGCTCCCCGCTCCTTCTCTCCCTTCTCCCTCGACTTGGACCACGCCCACACACACCGCAGACATCCCCTAGCCTCCTCCCGTGGCCACCCCGGCCATTTCCGCGGGCGCCCGAAGGCCGCGTCACCGATGAGCCGTGGCCTCACTGTATAGGGCCGCCCCAGGCTTCCCTCTGGAGCCCCTTCGCTCTCTCTCCTTCCCAGCGACCCCCTAGACCAACCCATTTTCCCCCTCGTGGCCTACAGCCACCTCCCTGGCCGGAGCCTTGCCGTCGGCCTCCGCCAAAATTTGCATCCTCCACTCCTCCTCCTCCCCTCTGGACTGCACCAGAGAATCTCCACCATCACCTCGAGCCACCTCACGCTTCTCCCTCTCCTCCCCGTGGTCTTGGCGTCGATCTCCATCATCACCGTCAGCCTCGTCCGCCGCGGCCGACGCCCTGCTCGGCCCGGTGCCTCTGGGCGACCGTGCCAACCACGGTTGGACACGGCCGGGTCCCCTGAGCACGCCGGTGGCCAGCACACCAGAAACGGTGGCCTGTGGCGCCGGCCAGCCACCGTCGAAGCCGCCCCTGCCTCTGCTCTATTCGAGCGGGAGGTGGGGGATGAACCTGACAGCCGGGCCCCACCTGTCGGCCGGCCAGAGGGTCTGAGGCACTGACGGGAGGGCCCCGCCAGTTTAAGTGGAGACGGCACCAGGCGAGCCCGGCTCTCCCACACAAAGGCGCCCTTGCGGAAAGCCGCTTTCGACGTCGCTCGAGCGCCGCGAGGCTGAGCCTCTGGGCCGGCCCAGTGGCTATCCTGCGCCCAGTGCACGCTTTAAGTAAAACCTAAACCTCTTTCCTTTTTCTTTTACCAGGCAGCTTCAAAAATCACCCAAATATTCAAATAGTGTCCAAACTTTATGATTCAAATTTCTTCTGGCTCCATAAATCATGCTCTATCACATGGTGCAACATGCACATTTTTCCAGAAACTTTTCCTTCACAAATATTATCAAAATGTCATTATTCATTTTCTGTGATGAACTTTAGAAAATCTCAGAGAGCTCAAATTTGATCCGAATGCAGTGGTTCAAATTCCAAGATGCTTGTCATATCCATACTTAGTTTTGGAACATTTTTATTAATACTTTCTGTACCCCACCAAATAATGAGCCATTTCTTCATATTTATCAACTTTGCAAAATCCCAGGGAATTCATTTGAACTCCAAATCCAGTGAAACCAACTCCTAGATGCTTCTAAAATCATGACTTGATTAATGGGTGTCTTTGCTCATTATTCAAAAATATATTTCTGTACACTTCTTACAAATCCACACATCCCATGTTTACCTCATATTGGAATGTTCCAAATCATCCATTGATCCAATACCTATGAAACCACCTTGGTCATTTCTCATATGACGAGGGGTATCCGAGAAAAATCCAACTCCTATTTTTAGAGCACTTTTATATTTTGCTTTGTTGTGTTGCTTATTATGATTGTTTCCATCGTTAGTTGACGAAATAAACGGAGTACTCGGAGATGGACCAGAAGGTTTGAAGACTCGGAAGGATAAGGCAAGCAGCCCTTTGACCATGTTCGAGAAACCTTTTTATGCATGTCTCATAGCACCTTATTATCAATGCATCGGAATCATGTAGAGGAGGTGACCACTTTGGTGGTAACTTTGTTACTTTACTATTGAAACTTGCATCAAACATGACCCTACCTTCCTATGAGGGTTATGTGGGTGGGAGTAGATAGATGTATGCTATAGTAGTTGGCTACGCAATATGTGTCAGGGTTATGCATGAAAAGAAACAAGTGTGGTTTGACATACTTGCAAATAACCCAGTGGGTGCCACTAATGCCCATGGGAGCTGATGAGAAACTAGGGCACTACTTGGTAGAGAAGTAGTGTGCCGAGGCTTGATGAAAGTGTTGTTTACAGAGATGGATTAGATTTATGTGTGACTACCGTCCCAACCAAACATGCGCAACCACTCTACCCTTATATGGGAAAGGGCATTATTGATTACCTAGGTCGATACTAGCATGGTGCCCGCATTACTAGTGACGGGGTTGACATGAGGTCACTCTCGGGACGGGGTCGTGCTTGGATAGGCGGCCATGACTGTTTTCATAGGGCACCGAACACACCTTTGGTACCCCGTGTCAGTGGTATGTGATGAATATGGGAGCGAGTCTCCACAATTATTAAGATGTGAAATGTGGGCACGGGGGTTGCTACCAATCGAGTGGACTCTATGTTAGTGTCGTCTAGGGAAAGATAGTGATCGGGTGCTTACCCCGGGTACTTGAGGTACCGCGGGTCGTGGATGACACAGAAGTTCCCCGGATCTTGTGGGTAAAGTGTGCAACCTCTGCAGAGTGTCAAACTATTCGAATAGCCGTGTCTACGGTCAAGGACAGTTGGGTGGTGCTACTTAGACTATGTCCATAAGTTTCTGGGAAACAACACGGTTTGGTAAATCTGTTGATGTGATTGTGAGAAAGTCACAATGAGCTTGAGCATGAGTTGATTACAACTCTTTCTCGACGATGATGTCTATAACCTCCTGATACTTGTTGCAGACACATGCATGCCCTGGTTATATGTTGATCATGCTTGCATATGAAAAACTAGCTTTCCGCAAAACTGCCAATTAGCAGTAGAGCCTTGCATAATTATTCTGTCATCACACTTGGGTTGCTTGCGAGTACATTCAAAGTACTCATTGGCTTTCCACTGGTTATTTTATTGGCCAGGCATGAGAGAACAGGGTATGATGAAGATTTCTTGGTGACGAGCATGCGAGCTAGGACGCTTCCCGGTCAGAATGCCTTTAGGGTTAAGGCAGATGGCATGGGTCCAAGTTCTTATTGAAGATTTCCGCTGCAGTGTTATACTCAAGACTTGACCATAATGGTCCTATTTGTGTAACACGGTATGTATGGATGTAAGACTCTTGTTATTTAGCTTCCGTGTGTTCAGTGAGCATTGATCTCTGGGATCACTGTACACGTGCATTCGGTGATCACGACTTATGAGTCGGGGTCCCCATAGAGCTGGTATCAGAGCCATCCTGACTGTAGGAAGCCTTAGTTAGCATGGTCGTTAGTTAGGGTAAAACTATTTTCAAAACTATTACTAGTTTTCAAAACTATCTATACTTCTCTTCCCTTCTTAGTTTTTTTCGAAAACTAGGCTATACTTGATCTCTTCCCCTTCAAAACTTTGGTCGCTAGAACCCTTATGCCCCTGACCACTAGATTTTCTGTAATCCTTGTGGAGTACACCTTGCCAAACACTCACCCATCCCTTCTAAACACAAGACTGGTGACACCACAACAAAACGATGCCAACAGAAGATACATCCTCGAGAAATGAAGACATGAAGACCATGAAGATGGTGACATCCTTGACACTGCCCCAAGATGGTGCAACCCTAGCCTACGATGACCATGGCATGAGTTATGCAAGATCATGATATACATCGCTAATAGAGTAATCCTGTCACTACCGTTGTTGTATCGGCAACCACCGGTGGATGAGAACCTTGCCATTTGGTCCGCCTCACTATAGTGAGCAGGAAAACGGTTCTCTTCGTCCCCCGCTCTTGGTGTCGATGTTGTCATCAACGTAACCGACATGTTGAACCTCTACTATGCCTTGTTAATATCATTGCATAAAGGATTGCCTACCTGGTACCCCCGACATCCCAGAAGGCACAAGGGATCGTCGTGATTAAAGAGACAAGAGAAGACCAAGTCAACGCCAGCTACAAGGAGACACCGTCACCACATCATCTCATCAGGCGAGAAGTTGTTGAAGATTCTTCAGGCTTAACCCGGATCGTTCATCAAACAACTACAAGGGACATAGCAACACCTGAGGAAAACTCAGGAGACTGCACGAGGCACAAGTCACGACACTGAGTCCGAGAACCCCTAGGGTAGGATGAGTCGTGTACCCCCTATGCGTAGTCGAGTCCGTATGATGGTTCGAATAGAACCATGATTGTGTGTTGCTTGCTTTTATTTGTTTGTGTTTTGATATAAGTCGTACCTTGCCCTAGGCAACAAGCACATGGCTATATCACCTTCCTTGCCTTGTTTCTTTTGTTTCGATCTTTTTGCACATGTTTGTTTGCACATGCATTATAGCACCCCCTTTAGGCATCCCCCCCCTCTATGCTGCCTTTTCCCCTCTCTTCTATCTCCTCAATTGAAGACCAGCAAGACAAGATGCACCAAGGATTCTACCTCGGCAACCAACTGGCACTGAAGACTTCTGCTACAACCTCCACGACCAAGTGCAACCCCGTAGAGTTATGTTTAACCCTCCAAACTTGTAACCCATTCCTAGACCCTTGAGACTTCACAAGACACTCCCTCACGAATCCTTAACGATGTGCCAAACCCATAGTGTTACAAGAGAGCCAGTTAAGCCTCTGCAACCTCGCACAACACTGGGTTCGTAATGGAACTAGTGGACACAGTGAGTGAGCACATTTTCATCCTAATATAGCACAAGAACTGATGATGCCATAGATAGACCAATTTGGGGATATAAGACAGATGACTTGGTGGCTTTATATCAGTGACTTCGAGGAATTATCTGAGACCTCGACGGATTGTGAGGTTTCATATTGGTGGGATCATGACTTTGGGGAAGCATGTAGGAATTCTGTCGGGCATGAGATTTGGATGTAAGTAGGTAATTCTGGTTGGGTATAGATGCTAAGTATGTCTGCATGGTTCGGAGTAAATTGGATTTAGACCGATGATCCTGATCATGATACCATGCTTCTCGGTGGACAATAAACTAGGAGATTGGATTATTTGTCGGAGTTGATTTAGGGATCTATATAATCATGACCTTGGAGTTTACTTGACTCGGATATTGGGAATTTGGTGGACTTACTATCGTAATGCATAGTCCTTCCAAGTATTTGGGTATTATAGGGACTTGAGATCTTGCGGAACACCGTAGACATCGGGTTTGTAGAATTATTGGATTATGTGGTGATTGATGGAAATTACCGGGCTATTGGAGTTGATCTATAGGAAGGAAACAAGGTCTTGGAGTGGCATATGACGTGTTTCCTTAGAATAGAGATGCATTATCGTGAGCCTTGCAAGAATAGGTTGAGTGCTTGGATTGTGGAATTTAATTTAAGCTTAGCAGCATGTATGACCTACCCATGGATTTTAGGGGTAGACATACATATGGATTTGGGGATCGTAGACAAGTACAATTTTGGTCAGACCTCCTCTTGGGAGTCATGAGGATATGTATGGCATGAGTGGTGATTGAAGTTGGTCTATGCGAGAGGATGCTTTTTTGTTCGAAGTACTAGATAGAGCTATTGGCATCTCAGAAACCGTGCTTAAGGATAAGATAATAAACGTTCACTCACTCACTAGAATCCTTGAAACCCTTAAGCCCCACCGAGCCATAACATGGTCAGATCCTGACCACAGCCTTGACTCAAAGTCAAGAAGACCTCTGCCAATAGTCAACAGAGACCACCACCACAGCCTACCTTGCGTACCCCATAGACCTCATGGAGTAATTGGACAAGTTGGGTAACATCATTATTTGATGGCCTACTTGTCTGCCCGAAGACAAAAGAAGAAACGGACAGCTGGATAGAAGACATTTGAAGACCGCCCTGTCAAGAAGGAAGAACTACACCGACCATCGTCATCAAGAAGTAAACTCCTGCGTCCAAGACCGGTCATATCTGCAAACCACTCCTCTCGAAGGGACCGAGCATTTCCGTGTCGAAGGGACGCTCACACCAAGATTTATCAACTTTATTCAAGACCACTGCAAGTCAAATAGTAGACGGCTACCAGCTAGATTTACCACCCGAGATACCCTCCGTGCACCAAGAATTCCTCGCGTCACCACTCTGGAAGTACTCCTTACTTCCTAACTAGCCCGGTCTCTGCAAGGTCATCGTTCACCAAACCCTTGACGTCTAGCTCAACCTAACCCATACAAGAGACCCCTCGGCAACCTGCATCAAAGGCAGCAAGCGAGAAGCCACACCACCAAGTACTTCAAGATTCCATGGAGCACCACTCGGAAGCAGAACCAACAAGAAGAAGTGAAGACTACACCGTATCCAAGACTCCGTATTCCTTTCCACGCCTAGTCTGGGAATCTCGGGGACGAGATTCTTGTAAGGGGGGTAGGTCTGTCACACCCTGATTTTCATGCCACATTGCTTAAGCTAATAATCATGCTAAAAATGTGGATTGACAAAAACTTTTGAGTGTTTTTGACTTTGCTTGATTGGTTTTCTGTTTGCTGCTTGCTAGTGCTCTAAAAATCAAATAAATCATCCAACTCTTATACTTCATCTCCTTGATCCAAAACCTTTTCCCAATGATCATGCCATGTGTATAGACCAGTATAGTATTTTCTTATAAAAATATTTTGGCAAAATAGTATTTTCAAAAATTAGTTTTCCAAAAATCCCTGAATTGAGGTTTGCACTACAAGTACCTTATTTAGGGTGTGAAAAAAAATCTTTCAAAAGGTATATTTGAATCATATTAGGTATAGGACTCCCATAAACTACAAAATTATAATTTTAAAAGTTATTTTTATATTTTATTTAAGAGCTTTTTCTTAAGGCCAGAAATGGTCTTTAATAGGGAAAAATTATTTAACTATTTCAAAAATATTTGCCAAAATTCAGGGAAACTCATAGGACATATATTGTCCATATATAAGAGTTTCAGCACATGGTCATGTTCAAAATATTGGACAAATCCTTCCAAAACCCTTTCTGGATATTTCAAGCTTTTGAAATATTTACAAAGGAAATATACTCCAAAAATTCCAGGGAAATTCTATCATGTCAAATATGACATATTTGATGATCTTGCAAAGCCTCATGCCTTGAAGATCAAGGAAACATCATCTAATCCCCTCAAAACCATTTCTGTACATTTTGAAGTTTGAGCAACTTTACATTGCCAAACTTGTCCAAATGCTGTCAAACTTGGTGCACATACTAGAATGGTCTAATTATTCATCTAGACCAAATGGCACAAGTATTGGAGAAGCATAACTTGATCTAAGTGCCCCAAAACCATTTTTGACCATATCCAAATTTAAACAACTCTACATTGCCAACTTTTTACTTGGGGCCTCAAATTTTGTGGACATGTTCACAACCCCAAATAATGACACTACACCAAGAGGTGCATCAAGGAGAGATTATTTGCTTAACCTAATCTTGAGAAATCCATTTCTGTTGATTTCTAGGGTTTACAAAAGTTGCATTGGCAACTTTGCCCAAATGAGCTCAAATTTGGTGGAAGGGCCTAAATGTATGTGCCATTTCATCTTGTTAAGTCCCATGTCAATTGGAAGTCATTTGCTTTCCAAAAACTACATCAAACACCTTCTGCCATTTTACCAAAACCACTATTTTGCCCCCTTTTACTATTCTACTTGAGCTCAACTTTTTACCACAGCTACCCCTAGCCACCCTCTACCTCCAGAAACTCTTTCCCCTCATCTGCTCAATGATTGAGGGGGGTAAAACCCCATTTTTCATCTCTGGATCTCCATTTTCACCCTTGTATCTCAGCACACTCCCCCTTCTAGAAGCTCACCAGGGCATCCAAGACCAAAACCTCTTTGTTTACTCCTCCCCTGACCCCCTAGACATCATTGGGCAAAGCGGACGCGTCCAGAGCGGCGAGGACACGGCCATGCCGGCCATACGGGCGCTCTGGAGCACGCTACAATGTGCCCCCGCACTGTAGCTGCGTCCTGCCCGAGGCACCCGACAGCCTAGGGCTTTGGGATCGTGTCCCCCGAGGCCGCCTCGACGTCCGGGACACGGCAGCTGGTCGGCCCCTTCTCCCTCTTCCTCCTGCCGCTCCTCTCGCACGCGCACTGGCTGACCGCGAGCTCCAGTGAGCGAGCTCACACGCGCGCGCTGCCCCGACGCTCCCCGCTCCTTCTCTCCCTTCTCCCTCGACTTGGACCACGCCACACACACCGCAGACATCCCCTAGCCTCCTCCCGTGGCCACCCCGGCCATTTCCGCGGGCGCCCGAAGGCCGCGTCCACGGTGAGCCGTGGCCTCACTATATAGGGCCGCCCCAGGCCTCTCTCTGGAGCCCCTTCGCTCTCTCTCCTTCCCAGCGACCACCTGGACCAGCCCATTTTCCCCCTCGTGCCCTACAACCACCTCCCTGGCCGGAGCCTTGCCGTCGGCCTCCGCCAAAATTCGCATCCTCCACTCCTCCTCCTCCCCTCTGGACTGCACCAGAGCATCTCCACCATCACCTCGAGCCACCTCACGCTTCTCCCTCTCCTCCCTCGCCTCCGCCAAAATTCGCATCCTCCACTCCTCCTCCTCCCCTCTGGACTGCACCAGAGCATCTCCACCATCACCTCGAGCCACCTCACGCTTCTCCCTCTCCTCCCCGTGGTCTTGGTGTCGATCTCCATCATCACCGTCAGCCTCGTCCGCCGCGGCCGACGCCCTGCTCGGCCCGGTGCCTCTGGGCGACCGTGCCACCCACGGTTGGACGCGGCCGGGTCCCCTGAGCAAGCCGGTGGCCAGCACACCAGAAACGGTGGCCTGTGGCGCCGGCCAGCCACCGTCGAAGCCGCCCCTGCCTCTGCTCTATTCGAGCGGGAGGTGGGGGATGAACCTGATAGCCGGGCCCCACCAGTCGATCGGCCAGAGGGTCTGAGGCACTGACGGGAGGGCCCCGCCAGTTTAAGTGGAGACGGCACCAGGCGAGCCCGGCTCTCCCGCACGAAGGCGCACTTGCGGAAAGCCGCTTTCGACGTCGCCCGAGCGCCGCGAGGCTGAGCCTCTGGGCCGGCCCAGTGGCTATCCTGCGCCCAGTGCATGCTTTAGGTAAAACCTAAACCTCTTTCCTTTTTCTTTTACCAGGCAGCTTCAAAAATCACCCAAATATTCAAATAGTGTCCAAACTTGATGATTCAAATTTCTTCTGGCTCCATAAATCATGCTCTATCACATGGTGCAACATGCACATTTTTCCAGAAATGTTTCCTTGACAAATATTATCAAAATGTCATTATTCATTTTCTGTGATGAACTTTAGAAAATCTCAGAGAGCTCAAATTTAATCCAAATGCAGTGATTCAAATTCCTAGATGCTTGTCATATCCAAACTTAGTTTTGGAACATTTTTATTAATACTTTCTGTACCCCACCAAATAATGAGCCATTTCTTCGTATTTATCAACTTTGCAAAATCCTAGGGAATTCATTTGAACTCCAAATCCAGTGAAACCAACTCCTAGATGCTTCTAAAATCATGACTTGATTAATGGGTGCCTTTGCTCATTATTCAAAAATATATTTCTGTACACTTCTTAGAAATCCACACATCCCCTGTTTACCTCATATTGGAATGTTCCAAATCATCCATTGATCCAATACCTATGAAACCACCTTGGTCATTTCTCATATGACCAGAGGTATCCTAGAAAAATCCAGCTCCTATTTTTAGAGCACTTTTATATTTTGCTTTGTTGTGTTGCTTATTATGATTGTTTCCATCGTTAGTTGACGAAATAAACGGAGTACTCGGAGATGGACCGGAAGGTTTGAAGACTCGGAAGGATAAGGCAAGCAGCCCTTTGACCATGTTCGAGAAACCTTTTTATGCATGTCTCATAGCACCTTATTATCAATGCATCGGAATCATGTAGAGGAGGTGACCACTTTGGTGGTACCTTTGTTACTTTACTATTGAAACTTGCATCAAACATGACCCTACCTTCCTATGAGGGTTATGTGGGTGGGAGTAGACAGATGTATGCTATAGTAGTTGGCTACGCAATATGGGTCAGGGTTATGCATGGAAAGAAACAAGTGTGGTTTGACATACTTGCAAATAACCTAGTGGGTGCCACTAATGCCCCTGGGAGCTGATGAGAAACTAGGGCACTACTTGGTGGAGAAGTAGTGTGCCGAGGCTTGATGAAAGTGTTGTTTACATAGATGGATTAGATTTATGTGTGACTACCGTCCCAACCAAACATGCGCAACCACTCTACCCTTATATGGGAAAGGGCATTATTGATTACCTAGGTTGATACTAGCATGGTGCCCGCATTACTAGTGACGGGGGTGACATGAGGTCACTCTCGGGACGGGGTCGTGCTTGGATAGGCGGCCATGACTTGTTTTCACAGGGCACCGAACACACCGTTGGTACCCCGTGTCAGTGGTATGTGATGAATATGGGAGCGAGTCTCCACAATTATTAAGATGTGAAATGTGGGCACGGGGGTTGCTACCAATCGAGTGGACTCTATGTTAGTGTCGTCTAGGGAAAGATAGTGATCGGGTTCTTACCCCGGGTACTTGAGGTACCGCGGGTCATGGATGACACGGAAGTTCCCCGGATCTTGTGGGTAAAGTGTGCAACCTCTGCAGAGTGTCAGACTATTCGAATAGCCGTGTCCGCGGTCAAGGACAGTTGGGTGGTGCTACTTAGACTATGTCCATAAGTTTCTGGGAAACAACACGGTTTGGTAAATCTGTTGATGTGATTGTGAGAAAGTCACAATGAGCTTGAGCATGAGTTGATTACAACTCTTTCTCGATAATGATGTCTGTAACCTCCTGATACTTGTTGCAGACACATGCATGCCCTGGTTATATGTTGATCGTGCTTGCATATGAAAAACTAGCTTTCCGCAAAACTGCCAATTAGCAGTAGAGCCTTGCATAATTATTCTGTCGTCACACTTGGGTTGCGTGCGAGTACATTCAAAGTACTCATTGGCTTGCCACTGGTTATTTTATTGGCCAGGCATGAGAGAACAGGATATGATGAAGATTTCTTGGTGACGAGCATGCGAGCTAGGACGCTTCCCGGTCAGAATGCCTGTAGGGTTAAGGCAGATGGCATGGGTCCAAGTTCTTATTGAAGATTTCCGCTGCAGTGTTATACTCAAGACTTGACCATAATGGTCCTTGTGTAATACGGTATGTATGGATGTAAGACTCTTGTTATTCAGCTTTTGTGTGTTCAGCGAGCATTGATCTCTGGGATCACTGTACACGTGCATTCGGTGATCACGACTTATGAGTCGGGGTCCCCACACTCCTTTGCGCAACAACGGCGACATAGTGGTGTTCATGATGCCTTGAAAAGTCGCTGGTCCTCCTGTTAGACCATTGGACATCACTTTAAACTCAAAGTGACCATGATGAGTTTTAAACGTTGTCTTGTGCTCGTCCTCGAAGAGCATCCGTATCTGATGATAGCCCGCACGCAAATCCAAGCTAGTGAATAGCTTAGCGCCGGCTAGCTCATCCAAAAGCTCATCTATAACCCGCAAGGGATAACGATTCTTCACGGTGATGCATTGAGGTGACGATAATCAACACAAAATCACCAAGTTAGATCCTTCTTTTGCACCAGAAGAACCGGTGAGGCGAAAGGACTAGTACTGGGCTGAATGATGCCTTGGGCCAGCATAGCAGCCACATGGCGCTCCACTTCACCCTTTTGTGCTGGGCTGTAGCGGTAAGGACGAAGATTCATAGGGCCAGCCCCGGGCACCAGAGGAATAGCGTGATCACCCAAGTGTTGTGGTGGTAACCCTTGAGGCTCAGCGAACAAGTGATCATATTGCTGCAGCAGTGCTTGCACTGATGATGGAACTGGTATTTCCGTGGTATGGGGCTCGTCCATGGAGACCGAGCAGAGTTGCAGCACTCGCGCCACACCAGACTCTTGCAGGAGAAGGTTGAGTTCCTCACCAGAGAGCATCTGACATTGCGTAACATTGGCCTTGGCACCACATAGCTTCACTTGACGCCCCGCGTGCTCGAATTGCATAGTCTTCTCGAGCCAATGGACCTACATCGGGTTGTGGCACGCCAACCAATCAATTCCTAGAATGACATCGTAACTCCCCAGCGGTAACACCTTGACGTTGGTTCTGAATTCAGCCCCATGTGTACTCCATTTGTAGTCCGGAATGTCCTGATTGCTTCACATTTCGCCACCATCAGCCACACGTACAATTATGGCTCGTTGTGCTTTTTGGACACCTTGCAGGTGCTGCGCTAGCGAGGAACACACAAAACTGTGCGAACTACCGAAGTCAACAAGCATGATCACCTCTCACTGATGTACCCACCCGTGCAGACGCATGGTTGTGGATGATTCTGCTCCATCAAGTGCTTCTCTGGAAACAGTACAACACTCCGCACCTTGATTTTCATGGTATGATGCACTGTCAGCCACGGCCTCTTGATCTGTACGCATCATGTCCAATAGCTCTTCCACCACATGCAACTGAACGGTTGGACCGCAACGGTGATCGCGACTCCAACGCTCTCCGCAGGTGAAGCAGAGCCCTCGCGCGCGACGATATGCCTTGGGTGTTGCCATCCTGTCATCTTGAGCTGGTGCGCATGGCGTGTTTGGAATACGGCGGTCTGGGCCTCGAACCTCTTGAGGTAGCGTCGTCTTGGGGGGTGAGACTGATGGCAGTGGAAGCGGCAAGGCCGTCCGCGGCACTGATCTTCCCACGGAAACAGGGGGAACTGTCGATCATCCCGTTTATCCTCGCGTCGCAAGGCCTCCACCACCTCTTCCTGCAAACATGCGAGATCTACAGCAGTATCGAGTGTTTGCGGGCGATGCAAAATAACTGCAGCTCGGATTTCCTTCTGTAATACATCAATAAAGTGAGTAATGAAATAAGAGGGCTCCCAAGACTCATGGTGTGTTGTGAGATTGTGCATCAATTGAGTGAAGCGCTCGGCATACTCTGTGACAGTGCCCTCTTGCCTAAGCCTATTAAATTGCCTCAACAAATTTTGGAACTCTTCCCGACCAAATTGGGTACACACTGCATCAGCAAATGGCCCCCAATCTCGAAAATGCAGATGAGCTTTACTGGACTGCAGCCAGGACAGAGCGCCATCGATGAAGTACATCGTAGCGCAACTCACCCACGCATCAGGACTCAAAGTACACACACGAAAATAAGCTTCGCACTTCAGCCGCCATGCTCTTGGTCCGTCACCATCGAACAGGGGGAAATCAAAGCGCGGTGGTGGTGGAAATCGACTGTACCCAAAACTTTGGTCTCCCATGAATGAACTCTCTCCGAGGAAGGGCTGGAAATCAAGCGTACCTGTGACCGGAGGCGCCCTCGGGGTTCGGTCCCCCGGTGATCTGGAGTCCTGCCGTGGCCGGTTTGCCCGTGGCCGTCGCCACCGCGAGTCAAGTGATGCTCGCTGGGTTGAAGAATGCGCGCGTCCGCGGCTGGCGGAAACATGAGAGGCGTCGCTGCAGTCGACGGAAGGAGGGGAGGCAGATCCGCAAGGCAAACTGGCTGCACCGGATCCTTGTGTGCGGCCAGAGTCGGATCAGGCTCATGCGCGGGGTTCGACCGCGCCTCCTTGAGCTGTTGTCGTAACGCACCCACCTCGACGCGCAAATCCTCCACAGAACGCTCGATCGTTGGTCATCACCCCTGTAGCTCGACGACGATCGGGTGAATCTCACCGATCTGGGCGGACATGGCGCTGATCGCAGCCGTCAGATCAGTCAAAGCCTTGTTGGTCTCCTCCATAGCTATGGTCTTCCCCGGCGGGTTTGGATGATGGATGGAAATCGACCAGCCATGATTGTGTTGGTGGGTGGGGGAAAGGCTGCTGATACCAAATGTTACACTTCAAATACAGATCAGGACTTGAATTGCCCAATTACAGAGGAATTGAAGGTAGCTAGGGTTCTAAGGAGAAGGGGATTGAGAGGAGGAGAGCCGCCGTTCGTCTGTTTACTTTCTAGCTCCTTCCACACTCTCAGCGCCGCTACATATCACAGCCCTAGCGGGTCAGCCAGCTGTGGGCTGGGAAGCGTTTATTCTTCTTGATACGTCTTGGCTTGGCATGAGTCTGTCGGTCTTGCTGGGCTTGGATAGTTAAGGGAGATGGGCCTGCTGTAGGGGTAGCCGGTGGATGGCCTGTAACATGATCTAAGTACTAATTGCATGAATTTGTACGGATATAGAGTTCAAGATATAACATACGCAGATGTGAAAGCGTGGATTTAGGAAGTAGTGTCGGCATAGGTGCCGACCGCATCCACAGACGTATAGGGAGGCGTTGCCGAGTCCGGCCGTTCTAAATTAAGTAGCCGATCTTTCTTTCCCGTCTTGTTAATAACAATAACGGTGACAACACTGACAAGAAATACTAGGAGTAATCTCTAATTTCGCAAATAAAAAAAGAAAGTACTTCTTCGTAAACTAATATAAAAACGTTTAGATTACTATTTTAGTTATCTAAAAGCTCTTATATTAGTTTACGAGTAGTAGTCTCTAATTTCTCGATCTTTCATTTCACCAAGCACAAAACACGACCAAAATCGTCTCGGCCTCTTCCAACACTAGTCATCCTACAGACCTCCAAAAGGAACAAGGAAAACGCGACCGTCATCCGCTGCAATTGTCTTGTCTGAGATCGCGGAGGAGCCCCCCTGCCTCCGCGCCGACGAGCTCCAGCTGGTCCTCGAGGTACTTCTGCAGCAGCCCCAGCCGATCGCCGGCGTCAGCCGCCCCAAATCGCCCGCCGCCTCTTGTGCTGCTGCCGCACATCTGCATGATCCTCCTCCTCGCCCGCCGGAACCGGACCACGGCCACAGCGCAGCAAAGCAGGGGAAGCCAGAGCAGCACCAGTGACAAGGCCACCGGCACGGCGCACGCAGCCACCGCCGCCGCCGCGCACGTCCGCCACGCAGCCGGCCTCCCGCTGCCCATCCCGCTCGCACGCACGCACCGGAGCTGATCAGCTGGCGGCGACGGCGGCGAGGCTTGCAAGAAGCTGGACGCTTTGGTCTTGCTCTGCTCAGACTTTTTGCTTGTTTGGAATTTGGATCGGAGGGAGGTGTATCCGTGAGAGCAAAGCTTCCGTTTTTATTACGGACGGATGTTGCTTTGCTTCGACTGAAGGCGTTGGCGTGTCCGACTCAGTGGTGACCCTCTCCCACCTTTTTATGCTGCCAGGAGTCATCGATCGCCTTTCTCTTACTTCTTGGACAGGATCGGAATGGGCGTGACACGTTTAGGTTTTTTTTTTTTAGCATCAGTACAGACGCAAGCGCTTATATACACGTGCATACACTCATCTCTATGAACGCACACACGCACACCTTACCTTATGAGCACCTCCGAGAGACTGAGCTGGCATATCATCTTAAGATTTACGAAGTCACCGTAGGCGTCTCGTCGTCGACAGGAATGTCTCCTACCACTGAAAGCGCATCGCCGGAAATACTGAAATAAATCCAGGAATAATGCGAGCATCAGGATTTGAACCCTGGTGGATTAGAGATACCACTGTCCACCTAACCATCTCAACCACAGGTTGGTTCCTCGTGACACGTTTAGGTTGTGGTTATGATATTTTCTCGATTTTTTTTGCGCCCCACCATCACACTATGTTTTGGGTGGGCACCAGGAGCGTTTACACGCGATAAGAAAAAATATCCTACAAAATTATACTTTTTGTCAAAAAAGGACCTCAATATAAATTGATCTACATTTTCTAACCATACCAAATCGAATACTCTTTCCGTCTCAAAATAAGTATCTCAACTTTGTACTTCAGTACATAGTTCTACTAAGATCAAAGCACTTATTTTGGGATGGTGGGAGTATTTATTTTATGCCAAATTATGTTGTGGTAAGCCAATTTCCTTCAGCAAATATCACATTTTTTTATGTCAAATCATGTTGTCGTGAGAACTATAACTTTTCTTTAGCAAATCCTTGTCATGGTAAAAAAGATCTATTGTCAGATTTTTATCATTATTTTAAAAGAAAACGTGTGCAAGCGTACATGCCACGACAATCATGGTAGATCCATAGCCAGCAAAACTGTTTCAGAGCGCCTTCATAATGTTTTTTTAATTGTTTGGATTGCTTGTCACATGCGCCACGTGGTATCTCTATAATGTTTGGGAAGATAGTAGATGTTGTGTGTGGGGATCCCGACTCATAAATCGTGATCACCGAATGTACGTGTACATTGATGCCAGAGATCAATGCTTACTGAAAACACAAAAGCCGAATAACAAGAGTCTTACATCTATACATACCATCTTACACAAATTATGACCATTATGGTTAAGACCATTATGGTCAAGACCATTATGGTCAAGTCTTACATAGATAAAGCCTCAAGGGCTGAACATCAAATGAAACATAAGCAGTAGAAATCTTCGTTGATAAGTAGAACCCATGACATCTTCCTTAACCCTACAGGCATTCTGACTGGGAAAGCGTCCTAGTTCTCACGTTCGTCACCGAAGTGCTCTTCCTCATATTCCTGCTCTTCCATGCCTGGCCAAGTAAATAGCCAGGGAGAAGCCGGTGTGTACGTTTGAATGTACTCGCAAGCAACCCATGAATGGAAACAAAGTAAAGTATGCATGGTATTGGCACTGTGTCAGCATTAGTGGTGAGGTAGTCTTATGCAAGTATGATCACTATATGGTAAAGTCATGAATGTGTGTAACAAGTATCAGGGGTTTACACATATCAACATCGAGAGAGAATTCACTCAACTCAATCCCATACATATCGTGCCTTTCCACGATTCTCATCAACGAAGTACTCTACTGTGTGTGTATAGCATTTTTGGACATAGTTCAAGTAGCACCACTCAACTGTCCATGACCGTGGACACGGCTATTCGAATAGTTTGACACTCTGCAGAGGTTGTACACTGTACCCACAAGAATCGGGAAGCTTTCGTGTCATCCAAGATCCTACAGTACCTCAAATACTCGAGAGAAGCATCCGATCACTATCTTTCCCTAGGCGACACTAACATAGATTCCACTCGTTGGCACACAACCCACGTGTATAAACATGAAGTATTTTGTGACTCTGCCCTTTTTACCGACACACATACACGAAGTGACCAACGGTGTGTCTGGTGCCCTGTGAAAACAATCATGGTCGCCTATCCAAGCACGACCCTGTCCCGAGAGTGAACTCACGTCACCCCGTCACTAGTCATGTGGGCACCATGCCAGCATCGGACTAGGTAATCAATAACGCCCCGTCCCATATGGGGTAGTGTGGTTGCACACGATTTGGTTGGGACGGTAGTCACATCTTAAATATAATCCATCTTTTTACACACACACACACAAATGCTTACTCTGGTACACCACTTCTTCCTCAAGTGGTGACCTAGTTCAACATCACCCACGGGCATTAGGGGCATCCGATGGGGTTTTCGAAAGGATGTAACCACATGGTGTTCATGGCATACATGCAACATTATGCATCAATATTAAATGCTTGACATCGTATTTCTAAGAACAAGGTAGAGCTACGAGTATGGGCATCCATCATTTGGTAATTCACAACAAGTTCATTACCATCATTGCCATCATCATGCAATCGAAAAGGGTACCGATGAATAAGGGAGGTATCATGGTCAAAGGGTTGCTTGCCTTGGTTGGCTCGGTCTTCAAGGTCTTCAAGTCCTTCTCCTTCTTCTTATCCAACTATGTCGTCAAACACGGGATCTATTCATCGCAAAGGAACAACGAGAAATAAGGCAATAGTAAAAAACATAACCATAAAAGTGCTAAAAAAAATATGAACTTGTTTTTTGTCAAATAATAGGATGAATACCAAGAATGAAAAAATTCTTACTTCTGGAATTGGAGCTATAGAAACAGAGAAATTGATTTTTAAATAGGGGTTTAAATGCTCAAATTCGAATTTAAATTTGAACAATACATAAAAGTGTGATGGATGTGCATGAAAGTTACACCATTAAATAGGTGGGATCTTTAGAAGAAATTAGGAGTTGGAATTATTGCATTTGGATAATTATTTTATCCTGTGGAATTTTTAGAAAGTAGACAGAAAAAGAAAAAGGAAAAGGGCACTGTGCCACTGGGCTAGTGTTGGGAAACGTAGCATGCAATTTCAAAAAAAATCCTACGCTCACGCAAGATCTATCTAGGAGATGCATAGTAACGAGATGGGGAGAGTGTATCCATGTATCCTCGTAGACCGAAAGCGGAAGCGTTATGTTAATGCGGTTGATGTAGTCGAACGTCTTCACGATTCAACCGATCGATGTACCGAACGTACGGCACCTCCGTGTTCAGCACACGTTCCGCTCGATGATGTCCCTCGAGCTCTTGATCCAGTAGAGGGTCGAGGAAGAGTTCCGTCAGCACGACGGCGTGGCGACAGTGTTGGTGATGTGATCCGCGCACGACTTTGCTTAAGCACTACGACACTATGACCCTGAGTAGCAAACTGTGGAGGGGGCACCGCACACGGCTAAGACAAATCTTGGTGTGTCTTTGGGGTGCCCCCTGCCCGCGGATATAAAGGAGGTGGGAGGAGGAGGCCGACCTACGGAGAGGGCGCGCCAAGGGGGGAGTCCTACTTGGACTCCTAGTCCAAGTAGGATTCGCCCCCCTCCTTCCATCTTGTGGAGAGGGGAAAGGGGAAGGGAGAGAGAGGGAGAAGGAAAGGGGGCTACGCCCCCCTCCCCTAGTCCAATTCGGTTTGGGCTTGGGGGGGGGGACGCGCCCCACTTCCTATGGCAGCCTCCCTCTCTCCACCATGGCCCAATAGGCCCATTAACTTTTCCGGGGGTTCCGGTGACCTCCCAGTACTCCGAAAAATCCCCAATCTTCTTCGGAACTATTCCGGTGTTCGTATATAACCTTCCAATATATGAATCTTTACCCCTCGACCATTTTGAGACTCCTTGTCATGTCCGTGATATCATCCGGGACTCCGAACAAACTTCAGTCACCAAAACACATAACTCATAATACAAATCGTCATCGAACGTTAAGCGTGTGGACCCTACGGGTTAGAGAACTATGTAGACATGACCGAGACACATCTCCTGTCCATAACCACTAGCGAAACCTGGATGCTCATATTGGCTCCTACATATTCTACGAAGATCCTTCTCGGTCAAACCGCATAACAACCTATGTTGTTCCCTTTGTCATCGGTATGTTACTTGCCCGAGATTCGATCGTCGGTATCATCATACCTAGTTCAATCTCGTTACCGGCAAATATCTTTACTCGTTCCATAATACATCATATCGTGACTAACTCATTAGTCATTTGCTTGCAAGGCTTATTCTGATATGCACTACCGAGAGGGCCCAGAGATACCTCTTTGACACTTGGAGTGACAAATCCTATTCTCGATCTATGCCAACTCAACAAACACCTTCGAAGACACCTCTAGAGCATCTTTATAATCACCCAGTTATGTTGTGATGTTTGATAGCACACAAGGTGTTTCTCCGGTATTCAGGAGTCGCATAATCTCATAGTCAGAGGAACATGTATAATTCATGAAGAAAGCAATAACAATAAAACTAGACGATCATTATGCTAAGCTAACGGATGGGTCTTGTCCATCACATCATTCTCCTAATGATGTAATCTCGTTCATCAAATGACAACACATGTCTATGGTCAGGAAACTCAACCATCTTTGATTAACGAGCTAGTCTAGTAGAGGCATACTAGGGACATTTTGTTTTGTCTATGTATTCACACATGTACTAAGTTTCCTGTTAATACAATTCTAGCATGAATAATAAAAATTTATCATGATATAAGGAAATATAAATAAAAACTTTATTATTGCCTCTAGGGCATATTTCCTCCAGTCTCCCACTTGCACTAGAGTCAATAATCCAGATTACATAGTAATGATTCTAACACCCATGGAGTCTTGGTGCTGATCATGTTTTGTTTGTGAAAGAGGCTTAGTCAACGGGTCTGCAACATTCGGATCCGTATGTATTATGCAAATCTCTATGTCTCTCCTTGACTTGATCGCGGATAGAATTGAAGCATCTCTTGATGTGCTTGGTTCTCTTGTGAAACTTGGATTATTTCGCCAAGGCTATTGCTCCAGTGTTGTCACAAAAGATTTTCATTGGACCCAATGCACTAGGTATTACACCTAGATCGGATATGAACTCATTCATCCATACTCCTTCATTTGCTGCTTCTGACGAAGCTATGTACTCCGCTTCACACATAGATCCCGCCACGATGCTTTGCTAGGAACTGCACTAATTGACAGCTCCACCATTTAACAAAAATACGTATCCGGTATGTGACTTAGAGTCATCTGGATCAATGTCAAAGCTTGCATCGACGTAACCATTTACGACGAGCTCTTTGTCACCTCGATAAACGAGAAATATATCTTTAGTACTTTTCAGGTATTCTCAGGATGTTCTTGACCGCTGTCTAGTGATCCACCCCTGGATTACTTTGGTACCTCCCTGCTAGACTTATAGTAAGGCACACATCAGGTCTGGTACACAACATTGCATACATGATAGAACCTATGGCTGAAGCATTGGGAATGACTATCATTTTCTCTTTATCTTCTGCAGTGGTCGGGCATTGAGTCTGACTAAACTTCACACCTTGTAACACAGGCAAGAACCCTTTCTTTGACTGATCCATTTTGAACTTCTTCAAAACTTTATCAAGGTATGTGCTTTGTGAAATTCCAATTAAGCGTCTTGATCTATCTCTATAGATCTTGAAGCCCAATATATAAGCAACTTCACCAAGGTCTTTCACTGAAAAATTCTTATTCAAGTTTCCTTTTATGCTATCCAGAAATTCTACATCATTTCCAATCAACAATATGTCATCCACATATAATATAAGAAATGCTACAGAGCTCCCACTCACTTTCTTGTAAATACAACCTTCTCCAAAAGTCTGTATAAAACCATATGCTTTGATCACTTCATCAAAGTGTATATTCCAACTCCGAGATGCTTGCACCAGTCCATAGATGGATCGCTGAAGCTTGCACACTTTGTTAAAACCTTTTGGATCGACAAAACCTTCTGGTTGCATCATATACAACTCTTCTTTGAGAAATCCATTAAGGAATGCAGTTTTGACATCCATTTGCCAGATTTCATAATCATATAATGCGGCAATTGCTAACATGATTCGGACAGACTTAAGCATCGCTACGGGTGAGAAAGTCTCATCGTAGTCAACTCCTTGAACTTGTCGAAAACCTTTCGCAACAAGTCGAGCTTCGTAGACAGTAACATTACCATCGGCGTTGGTCTTCCTCTTAAAAATCTATTTATTTTCAATGGCTTGCCGATCATTGGCAAGTCAACCAAAGTCCACACTTTGTTCTCATACATGGATCCCATCTCAGATTTCATGGCCTCAAGCCATTTTGCGGAATTTGGGCTCATCATCGCTTCCTCATAGTTTACAGGTTCGTCATGGTCTAGTAACATGACTTCCAGAATAGGATTACTTCTACTTCTCGAGATTGCGTTTATTCCCTCGAGGAGGAAAGGGTGATGCAGCACAGTAGGGTAAGTATTTCCCTCTGTTTTTGAGAACCAAGGTATCAATCCAGTAGGAGACCACGCGCGAGTCCCTTGCACCTGCACAAACAAATAAGAACTTCACAGCCAACGCGATAAGGGGTTGTCAATCCCTTTACGGTCACTTACGAAAGAGAGATCTGATAGATAGGATAGTTTGATATTTTTGGTATTTTTGGATATAAGAACAGAAAGTAAAAACAGCAAAGTAAAGTAGATTGTAGATTGATTTGTTGAGAATAGACCCGGGGTCCATAGGTTTCACTAGTGGCTTCTCTCATGATAGCAGAATTCTACGGTGGGTGAACAAATTATTGTCGAGCAATTGATAGAAGAGCGAATAATTATGAGAGTATCTAGGCATGATCATTATATATAGGCATGACGTCTGAGACAAGTAGTCCGAAACGATTCTGCATCTACTACTATTACTCCACACATCGACCGCTATCCATCATGCATCTAGAGTATTAAGTTCGTAAGAACAGAGTAATGCTTTAATCAAGATGACATGATGTAGAGGGATAAACTCAAGCAATATGATATAAACCCCATCTTTTTATCCTCGATGGCAACAATACAATACGTGCCTTGCTGCCCCTACTATCACTGGGAAAGGACACCACAAGATTGAACCCAAAGCCAAACACTTCTCCCATTGCAAGAACTATAGATCTAGTAGGCCAAACCAAACCAATAATTCGAAGAGACTTGCAAGGATATTATAATCATACATAAAAGAATTCAGAAAATAACCAAATATTTCTCATAGATAATCTTGATCATAAACCCACAATTCATCGGATCTCGACAAACACACCGCAACAAGATTACATCGAATAGATATCCTCGAAGATCGAGGGGGGCTTGGTATTGAGATCCAGAAAGAGAGAAGAAGCCATCTAGGTACTAACTATGGACCCGAAGGTCTGTGGTAAACTACTCACAACTCATGGTGAGGCGATGGTGTTGATGTAGAAGCACTCCATGGAAGATCCCCCCTCCGGCGGAGCTGTGGAACAGGCTCCAAGATGGGATCTCACGGGAACAGAAGGTTGCGGCGGTGGAATTAGGGTTTCTCTGTTGTTTCGATGTTTTTAGGGTACATGTGTATATATAGGAGGAAGGAGTACGTCGGTGGAGCATGGGGCCCACGAGGGTGGGGCACGCCCAGGGGAGGGGGCACGCCCTGGACCCTCGTGGGCACCCCGTGTCTCCTCTGCCTTGGTGCTCAAGTCTCTCGTGAATATATCATTCCAAAAATAACTCTCCCGAAGGTTCCATTCCGTTTGGACTCCGTTTGATATTCCTTTTCTGCGAAACCCTCAAATAGGCAAAAAAAACAGCAATCTGGACTGGGCCTTTGGGTTAATAGGATAGTCCTAAAAATAATATAAAAGTGTATGATAAAGCCCAATAAACATCCAGAACATCATATATAATAGCATGGAACAATCAATAATTATAGATATGTTGGAGACGTATCAAGCATCCCCAAGCTTAATTCCTGCTCATCCTCGAGTAGGCAAAAGATAAAAACAGAATTTTTGATGTGGAATGCTAACCAACATAATTTTCAATGTAATTTCTTTATTGTGGCATGCATGTTCAGATCCGAAAGATTCAAGACAAAAGTCTATATTGACATAAGAAATAATCATACTTCAAGCATACTAACAAAGCAATCATGTCTTCTCAAAATAACATGGACAAAGAAAGTTAGCCCTACAAAATCATATAGTCTAGCTATGCTCCCTCTTCATCACACAAAATATTCATATCATGCACAACCCCAGTTTCAGCCAAGCACTTGTTTTCATACTCAATTTTTCAAACCTTTTAACTTTCACGCAATACATGAGCATGAGCCATGGATATAGCACTATGGGTGGAATAGAGTGGCGGATGTGGAGAAGACAAAAAGGCGGAGGATAGTCTCACATCAACTAGGCGTATCAACGGGCTATGGAGATGCCCATCAATAATTATCAATGTGAGTGAGTAGGGATTGCCATGCAACGGATGCACTAGAGCTATAAATGTATGAAAGCTCATCAAAAGAAACTAAGTGGTTGTGCATCCAACTTACTTGCTCATGAATACCTAGGGCATTTGAGGAATCCCATCGTTGGAATATACAAGCCAAGTTCTATAATGAAAATTCCCACTAGTATATGAAAGTGACTAAACAAGAGACTCTCTATCATGAAGAACATGGTGCTACTTTGAAGCACAAGTGTGGAAAAAGGATAGTAGCATTGTCCCTTCTCTCTTTTCTCTCTTTTTTTTGGAGGGGCTTTCTCTTTTTTAGCCCCTCTCTATATTTTTTTGGGCCATCTCTTTTTTTTGCATTTCCTCACATGGGACAATGCTCTAATAATGAAGATCATCACATTTTTATTGATTTACAACTCGATATTACAACTCGGTACTAGAACAAAGTATGACTCTATATGAATGCCTCCGGCGGTGTACCGGGATGTGCAACGAATCACAAGTGACATGTATGAAAAATTATGCATGGTGGCCTAGCCACAAATACTATGTCAACTACATGATCATGCATGGCAATATGACAATATGAAGTGTGTCATATGAACGGAACGGTGGAAAGTTGCATGGCAATATATCTCGGAATGGCTATGGAAATGCCATGATAGATAGATATGGTGGCTGTTTTGAGGAAGGTATATGGTGGGTGTATGGTACGGGCGAAAGTTGCGCCGTACAAGAGAGGCTAGCAATGATGGAAGGGTGAGAGTGTGTATAATCCATGGACTCAACATTAGGCATAAAGAACTCATATACTTATTGCAAAAAATTACGAGTCATCAAAACAAAGCAATCAATGCATGCTTCTAGGGGGGAGGTTGGTAGGAGTTAACCATCGCGCGCCCCTGACCTCCACACAAAGGATGACACTCTACAAATACCTCATGCTCTAACTTCGTCACATAGCAGTTCACCATATGTGCATGCTACGGGAATCACAAACTTTAACACAAGTATTTCTAAAATTCATAATAACTCCACTAGCATGACTCTAATATCACCATCCTCATATCTCAAAACAATCATCCAGTATCAAACTTCTAATACTATTCAATGAACTTTATATGAAAGTTTTTACTACATTCATATTGGATGCCTATCATATTAGGACTAGTTTTATAACCAAAGCACATTACCATGCTGTTGTAAAAGACTCTAAAAATGATATAAGTGAGGCATGAGAGATCAACAATTTATACAAAATAAAATCACCACCGTGCTCTAAAAAGTATAAGTGAAGCATTAGAGCAAAACTTTCTAGCTCAAAAGATATAAGTGAAGCACATAGAGTGTTCTAACAAATTCTAGGCCATATTTATCTCTCTCTAAAAGGTTTGTCCAGTAAGGATGATTGTGGAAAACTAACAAGCAAAGACTCAAATCATACATGACGCTCCAAGCAAAACACATATCATGTGGTGAATAAAAATATAGTCCCGAGTATAGTTACGATAGATGAAGACGAAAGAGGGGATGCCTTCCCGGGGCATCCCCAAGCTTAGGATTTTGGTTGTCCTTGAATTTTACCTTGGGGTGCCTTGGGCATCCCCAAGCTTAGGATTTTGCCACTCTTTGTTCCATAGTCTATCAAATCAATACTCAAAACTTGAAAACTTCACAACACAAAACTTAGCCAAAAATCTCGTGAGCTCCGTTAGTATAAGAAAACAAACCACTACTAAAAGGTACTGTAATGAACTCATTCTTTGTTTATATTGGTGTTAAACCTACTGTATTCCAACTTCTCTATGATTCATATCCTCCAATACTACTCATAGATTCATCAAAATAAGCAAACAACACACGAAAAACAGAATCTGTCAAAAATAGAACAGTCTGTAGTAATCTGTAACTTTCGAATACTTCTGTAACTCCAAAAAATGAAATAAATTGGTAAACATGAGGAATTTGTCTATTAATCATCTGCAAAAAGAATCAACTAAATAGCACTCTCCAGTAAAATCTGGTGACTACTCTCGTGAGCGCTAACGTTTCTGTTTTTTTACAGCAAGATCATATAAACTTCACACAAGTTTTCCCAAAGGTTCTACTTGGCACAAACACTAATTAAAACACAAAACCACATCTAAACAGAAGCTAGATGCAATATTTATTCCTAAACAGAAGCAAAAACAATGAAAATAAAATTGGGTTGCCTCCCAACAAGAGCTATCGTTTAACGCCCCTAGCTAGGCACGATACAAGGATAGATCTAGGTATTGCCATCTTCGGTAGGCAATCCATAAGTGGCTCTCATAATAGATTCATATGGTAATTTAATTTTCTTTCTAGGAAATTGTTCCATGCCTTTCCTTAACGGAAATTGGAATATAATATTTCCTTCCTTCATATCAATAATTGCACCAATCGTTCTGAGGAAAGGTCTACCAAGAATAATAGGACATGAAGGATTGCAATCTATATCAAGAACAATGAAATCTACGGGCACATAATTCCTATTGGCAACAATAAGAACATCATTAATCCTTCCCATAGGTTTCTTAATAGTAGAATCCGCAAGATGCAAATTTAAAGAAAAATCATCGAGCTCATGGAAACCTAACAAATCACACAAAGTTTTTGGGATAGTGGAAACACTTGCACCAAATCACACAAAGCAAAGCATTCATGATCCTTAATTTTAATTTTAATAGTAGGTTCCCATTCATCATAAAGCTTTCTAGGGATAGAAACTTCTAAGTCGAGTTTTTCTTCATAAGATTGCATCAAAGCATCAACTATATGTTTGGTAAAAGCTTTATTTTGACTATAAGCATGCGAATAATTTAGTATAGATTGCAACAAGGAAATACAATCAATCAAAGAGAAATTATCATAATTGAATCCCTTGAAATCCAAAGTAGTGGGTTCATCACTATGCAAAGTTTTAATCTCTTCAATCCCACTTTAAACAATTTTAGCATCAAGATCTAAAAACTTCTAATCATTGGGACATCTTTTAATTAAAGTAGACTCATCTCTAGTCCCATCTTTATCAAGATTCATACTAGAAAACCAGGATCTAATAGGAGACACATCAATAACTTTCAAACCTTCATCCTTATTTTCATGATAACTAGAAGAACACACTTTCATAAAGCTTTCTTTTTTAGCACGCATCATAGCGGTTCTTTCTTTGCATTCATCAATGGAAATTCTCATGGCTTTGAGAGACTCATTGATACCATGCTTAGGTGGAATAGATCTAAGTTTCAAAGAATCAACATCAAGAGTAATTATATCCACACTTCTAGCCAATTCATCAATCTTAAGCAATTTTTCTTCAAGCAAAGCATTGAAATTATTTTGTGAAATCATAACCTCCTTAACACTAGTTTCAAATTCAGAAGGCATCTTACCAAAATTTCCATAAGAGTTATTGTAGGAATTACCATAATTATTTGAGGAATTACTAGGAAAAGGCCTAGGATTAAAATTCCCTCTATAAGCATTGTTTCCAAAATTATTCCTACCAACAAAATTCACATCCAAAGATTAATTATTATTTTCAATCAACGTGGATAAGGGCATATCATTAGGATCAGAAGAAGGAATCTTAGTAGCAACTAATTTCATAAGTTCATCCATCTTTCCACTCAAAACACTAATTTCTTCAATAGCATGCACTTTTTTACTAGTAGATCTTTCGGTGTGCCATTGAGAATAATTAACCATAATATTATCTAGGAGTTTGGTAGCTTCTCCTAAGGTAGTTTCCAAGAAAGTGCCTCCTGCGGCCGAATCTAAAAGATTTCTAGAAGCAAAATTCAAGCCAGCATAAAAGTTTTGTATAATCATCCATAAGTTCAAACCATGTGTAGGACAATTACGTATCATTAATTTCATTCTCTCCCAAGGTTGTGCAACATGCTCATGATCTAGTTGCTTAAAATTCATAATATCGTTTCTAAGAGAGATAATCTTAGCAGGAGGAAAACACTTAGAGGTAAAAGCATCTTTGCACTTATTACACGAATCAATACTATTTCTAGGCAAAGAGGAAAACCAAGTTTTAGCACGATCTCTAAGTGAAAACGAAAATAACTTCAATTTAACAATATCATTATCCGTATCCCTTTTCTTTTGCATGTCACACAAATCAACAAAGTTGTTTAGATGGGTAGCGACATCTTCACTAGGAAGACCGGCAAATTGATCTTTCATGACAAGATTCAACAAAGCAACATTGATCTCACAAGATTCAGCATTGGTAATAGGAGCAATCCGAGTGCTAATAAAATCATTATTGTTGGTATTGGAGAAGTCACACAATTTGGTATTGTTCCGAGCCATAGTGACAAGCAAGCAATCCAACACACAAGCAAACAAGAAGCAAGCGAACGGTAAACACACGACAAAAAGATGAGCAAATAAAACGGCAAGGGTGAAGTGGGGGAGAGGAAAATGAGAGGCAAATAAATGTAATGCGAAGGATAAGGGTTTGTGATAGGTACTTGGTATATGACTTTTGCGTAAGCCTCCCGGCAACGGCGGAAAAAATTCTTCTTGCTACCTCTCGAGCTTGCGTTGTATTCCCTCGAAGAGGAAAGGGTGATAAAGCACAGTAGCGTAAGTATTTACCTCAGTTTTTGAGAACCAAGGTATCAATCCAGTAGGAGACCACGTGCGAGTCCCTCGCACCTGCACAAACAAATAAGAACTTCGCAGCCAACGCGATAAGGGGTTGTCAATCCCTTTACGATCACTTACGAAAGTGAGATCTGATAGATAGGATAGTTTGATATTTTTGGTATTTTTGGATATAAGAACAGAAAGTAAAAACAGCAAAGTAAAGTAGATTTTAGACTGATATGTTGAGAATAGACGGGCCATAGGTTTCACTAGTGGCTTCTCTCATGATAGCAGAATTCTACGGCGGGTGAACAAATTACTGTCGAGCAATTGATAGAAGAGCGAATAATTATGAGAGTATCTAGGCATGATCATTATATATAGGCATCACGTCCGAGACAAGTAGACCGAAATGATTCTGCATCTACTACTACTACTCCACACATCGACCGCTATCCAGCATGCATCTAGAGTATTAAGTTCGTAAGAACAGAGTAATGCTTTAAGCAAGATGACATGATGTAGAGGGATAAACTCAAGCAATATGATATAAACCCCATATTTTTATCGTCGATGGCAACTATACAATATGTGCCTTGCTGCCCCTAGTGTCACTGGGAAAGGACACCACAAGATTGAACCCAAAGCCAAGCACTTCTCCCATTGCAAGAACTATAGATCTAGTAGGCCAAACCAAACCAATAATTCGAAGAGACTTGCAAGGATATTATAATCATACATAAAAGAATTCAGAAAAGAACCAAATATTTCTCATAGATAATCTTGATCATAAACCCACAATTCATCGGATCTCGACAAACACACCGCAAAAAGATTACATCGAATAGATCTCCTCGAGACCGAGGAGAACTTGGTATTGAGATCCAGAAAGAGAGAAGAAGTCATCTAGGTACTAACTATGGACCCGAAGGTCTGTGGTAAACTACTCACAACTCATGGTGAGGAGATGGTGTTTATGTAGAAGCACTCCGTGGAAGATCCCCCCTCCGACGGAGCTCTAGAACAGGCCCCAAGATGGGATCTCACGGGAGCAGAAGGTTGCGGCGGTGGAATTAGGGTTTTCTCTGTTGCTTCGATGTTTTCAGTGTACATGGGTATATATAGGAGGAAGGAGTACGTCGGTGGAGCAACATGCGGCCCACGAGGGTGGGGGGCGCGCCCTGAACCCTCGTGGGCACCCCGTGTCTCCTCTGCTTTGCTGCTCAAGTCTCTCGTGAAGATATCGTTCCAAAAATAACTCTCCCGAAGGTTTCATTCCGTTTGGACTCTGTTTGATATTCCTTTTCTGCGAAACCCTGATATAGGCAAAAAACAGCAATCTGGACTGGGCCTTTGGGTTAATAGGTTAGTCCCAAAAATAATATAAAAGTGTATGATAAAGCCCATTAAACATCCAAAACATCATATATAATAGCATGGAACAATAAAAATTATAGATACATTGGAGACGTATCAATTACCATACCACTCTGGCGCGGAACGTACTCTGGTTGACCTGCGAGGTTTGGTAGTAACTTGATCTGAAGTTTCATGATAATCGTCATTAGCTTCCTCACTAATTGGTGTAGGAATCATTGGAGCTGATTTCTGTGATGAACTACTTTCCAATTCGGGAGAAGGTACAATTACCTCATCAAGTTCTACTTTCCTCCCACTCACTTCTTTCGAGAGAAACTCCTTCTCTAGAAAGGACCCATTCTTAGCAACGAATATTTTGCCGTCAAATATGTGATAGAAGGTGTACCCAACAGTTTCCTTTGGGTATCCTATGAAGACACATTTCTCCGATTTGGGTTCGAGCTTATTTGGTTGAAGCTTTCTCACATAAGCATCGCAGCCCCAAACTTTAAGAAGCGGCAACTTGGGTTTCTTGCCAAACCACAGTTCATAAGGTGTCGTCTCAACGGATTTAGATGGTGCTCTATTTAATGTGAATGCAGCTGTCTCTAAAGCATAACCCCAAAACGACAGCGGTAAATTGGTAAGAGACATCATAGATCGCACCATATCTAATAAAGTACGGTTACGACGTTCGGACACACCATTACGCTGTGGTGTTCCAAGTGGCGTGAGTTGTGAAACTATTCCACATTGTTTCAAATGAAGACCAAACTCGTAAGTCAAATATTTGCCTCCGCAATCAGATCATAGAAACTTTATTTTCTTGTTACGATGATTCTCTACTTCACTCTGAAATTCTTTGAACTTTTCAAATGTTTCAGACTTATGTTTCATTAAGTAGATATACCCATATCTGCTCAAATCATCTGTGAAGGTCAGAAAATAACGATACCCGCCCCGAGCCTCAACACTCATCGGACCGCATACATCAGTATGTATTATTTCCAATAAGTCAGTTGCTCGCTCCATTGTTCCGGAGAACGGAGTCTTAGTCATCTTGCCCATGAGGCATGGTTCGCAAGCACCAAGTGATTCATAATCAAGTGATTCCAAAAGTCCATTAGCATGGAGTTTCTTCATGCGCTTTACACCGATATGACCTAAACGGCAGCGCCACAAATATGTTGCACCATCATTATCAACTTTGCATCTTTTGGCATCAATATTATGAATATGTGTATCACTACGATCGAGATTCAACAAAAATAGACCACTCATCAAGGGTGCTTGACCATAAAAGATATTACTCATCTAAATAGAACAACCATTGTTCTCTGATTTAGATGAATAACCGTCTCGCAACAAACAAGATCCATATATAATGTCCATGCTCAACACTGATTTAGATGAATAGCACAAACCATTGATCTACAACAACATAGATATGCAAAAAAACTATCAGGACTAAGTGCATGATAAATTTAAGTTCAATTAATCATATTACTAAAGAACTCCCACTTAGATAGACATCCCTCTAGTCATCTAAATGATCACGTTATCCAAATCAACTAAACCATGTCCGATCATCACGTGAGATGGAGTAGTTTTCAATGGTGAACATCTTTTGTTGATCATATCTACTATATGATTCACGCTCGACCTTTCGGTCTCTAGTGTTCCGAGGCCATGTCTGTACATGCTAGGTTTGTCAAGTTTAACCCTATGGCCATCATCATCTTGTCAGGACCGGATTTTCGGGATATAAATTTCCCAAAAAAGCGGACCTTGTGCTCACCAGCCCCAGGATTACTGTTAGCTGATGAGGCACCAACTTGTTACAGGAACTCCAAGCAAAGTACAAAATATGTAGTACAAGACCATTCTGGCCTGTGAGTACAACACAAGGTTTCTAGTGGCTGTTGGCGGAAGCGTTTTGTGGTTCATCGGTGACTATGGGATTCCATTTCCACAGGAGCAGCTGACTGGGTTAACTCCTATCTTCGCGAGGCTGCTATATCCATTTGTGTAGGTTCCGGGGCTGTCATCGCATTGTTCCTTCCCACGCAAGGAATCTGGCCAAGACAATAGCCAGGGACAAGCTAGTGAGTACTTTGAATGTACTCGCAAACATTATGAACATGGGCGAGCTATAACCATGCTCGAGAATAATTAATTATCACTATGATAATAATGCTATGCCCGTCCATAATGCAAGCATGTCATTCGTATAAAAAGGCATATGCAATTAGAGAGTGATAATAAAATAAATAGTGTTCATGCCACATTCGGGCGTCTGAGCGACACCACATAAAGGGCTTATAAGGAAAATAAATAACAAGCATGCCACAGTCGGGCGTCTGAGCGACACCACAGAAAGGGCATATAAAGGAAATAAATGACAAGCATGACACAGTCGGGCGTCTGAGCGACACCTCATAAAGGGCTTATAAGGAAAAAAAATAACAAGCATGCCGCAGTCGGGCGTCTGGGCGACACCTCATAAAGGGCTTATAAGGAAAAATAAATAACAAGCATGCCACAGTCGGGCGTCTGGGCGATACCACAGAAAGGGCTTATACGGAAAATAAATATCAAGAATGCCACAGTCGGACGTCTAAGCGACATCACATAAAGGGCTTTAATAGGAGTAGATAACAGTGAATATCCGGGAGGTAGAACCGTCCCAGGGATACTCATTAACCCAAAGAAACAAATGGTTAGTCCACAGTATTAATCATAATCTCCATATATCACAGATCATACTCAATGTTCTGGTTTAGTAGTCTCTCCTCCGAAGACCGACACTAAGACCAACACTCGACCCATCCGAGACTGTAGTCCTTAACCATGGACACGGCTATTCAAATAGGTTTGATATCTCTGCAGAGGGTGTACTCTTTACCAACGAGTAACGGTTTCTTTAGCCCATCGGAACTAATACCGTCTATGGTCTTTTAGTCGAGAAACCCACTGACTTGCACACACCAGCTTAACTTTACTTGTGTCTGGAATCACCCACGACACCTGTTAAGTAAACTCTGAGTGGGGAGGCTACAACCTCGCGTAGCATGGGATCAAATTTCTATCGCGCGCTCTAAGGGGTGTCCCCCCTCTCGGTCCCAACCGGAAACACCCATGCCCCCGGACCAGGTGGCATGCCTACCGGATGCACCCGGTATCTACCACCATGGCCTCTCTGTATGGTGTGTGTGCCAAGAAAGGGGTTGACAACTTACTAAATTGTACCCTACCAGCGGCAGGGACAAGTGGTAGTACGAAACAAGCATGGGGGTTACTGGAGCAAGACTCGATCTATGGTCGACTCAGGAGGTTTATGTATTCCCTGCATGGTTGGTGCCACAATGCTCTTCACAGTTCCCTGACAGAGTCACCACTCCTGATGCTTCATCCTGCCTCACTGCACATCCTCGCCACAACGAGATGTCAGTCACGAACACAACCTTCCTTCGGACTCCATCCGAACTATCACCAGGCATATGTGGCATGAGAAGTGGTTACTGTCACCAGTATCACATAGATAACAGAAACAGATTTTCACCATATGTTGATATGCAAGTGTATGAATTTCACATGAAATAACGTTACTTCATTTTAGTATATTGATGGAGTTCATATATTTTAGCAAACAACACACAACGTATATCATAACGGGGTTCAAGATGCTTGCCTTCAAGGTGCAGAGGGGTGGGGTGCACTCCAAAACTTTTGCAGTTTTATTCTCCCCTCCAAATCCTATTTTCGAAAATATTCAAATTAACACAAACTTTAAAAACAGCACAAAAAGTTGTCCTAATTATTTTTTAATAAATCTTAAAATAAACTAGGTGAGATTTGAGAGAGGTCGGAAAAAGAATCAATTCATTTGGGGTTTTATTTAAAAAGATAAGTCCAGTCAAAGTTTAGTCAAAGATTCGATTTAATAAAAACCAGAAAAAGGAAAACGCATCGGCTCAGGATACGTTTCCAGGGAAGGGGAGACATACTTCGGGGAATGCGTCTTCACTTAAACTGGTGGGCGGGGACAAGAGGGACTGATGGTGGGACCTGCGGGCCCACCTGTCATATTTGACTAGTCTACCCGCTTCCTTCCTTCTTCGCCCGAACGAGGACGGGGCTCGCCGGCAAGCGACGATGTCCCCCGTGGGTTTGATCATGCAGGCGTGATCAGGAGCTCGAGGCAAACCTGTTGGTACCCTACAAGGCCGCTGCGATGGACGGAGTCGTCGGCGTCGAGCTCCCCTCGAAGGGCTTCGGCAGACCCATCAATGGAGCATCGCCCTATGAACCCTCTTCAGAGAAATTGATAGGTTGGGGTGACTCCGCGAGGTTGAGGTGGTCTCCTGGCTCTATGGGTTGTGGGATTAGGGAGGGCACTACGACGAATGCGACAACGCGGCCGCGGCGGCCACCATTGCCGGAGGAGGGGAAGATGGTCGCTGCCGGTCAAATTGATGCGTGGGATTGGTCTAAGGGGGAGATACGGTGCTACCTGAGGCTGATGGAGCGATGGGGTTCGCTTTTATAGGCGCCAAAGGTCGGTTCGTCGGCTGCCCAAAGATAAGCACGACAGCGGCGGCACTATTGCAGAGCAGGGGAGGTGGGGGCTGGCTGGCAGAGTTTGCAGAGGTAGGCGACGAGGATGTGGATGAGCACGACGGTCTGGGGTGCTCGGGGGCGCGCCAGGCGGCCCGTACGGCACCGACCACACCAGGCGGCGATGGCAGCTAGCTCCTGGCTTGCCGGAGACGTGGCGAGGCGCTGTGGTGCTCATGAGGTAGTACAGGTCGAGGCTTGGCTCTACGCTACGAGCGGTAGAGGGTCAGGATAAGCTTGGGGGGACAGACCAGGGGTGCGGCGGCTCGGGCGCGGCACGTGCAAAACGCGCTGTGGCTGCGCTCCGGGCACGCACGGCAAGCGTTCGACGAAATGCCAGGGTGACCAAACTTGCTTGAATGCCAATGCAAATCAACATACGCGGGTTAGAGGTAGCTAGGAGATTAGTGGACATGTCTGCTGGGTCAGGGGATCAAGTCCATAGTGTCTACTAAAAATTATGCCAAGACTGGCCATGCACACAAGGTGCTCGACAGAATGCCATGGGCATATGGGCATCTCTTCTGGTGGCCAAAATCTCCAGATCAGAGTCTCTTTAGGAGAATGTGATGATGTCATAGCTAGTTGGGCAAAACCAGAAACTTGCTAGTGCAAGTTTTGCAAATCTTCAGTCCTGGACAGAAAGTGTAGGGCATGGTTTCATGAACCAAAAATATGCCAATGGGCCCACTCTTCTGGACTTAAGGGTTTTGCAAGAAGGGCTATAAGCAGGAGGAAGCTCAAGGGCACTAGAGCAAAATAAACTATGGTTGCAGTGCAAAACACCAAACTGGACCAGAATGAAAAAGAGGTTGATTCACTCAAATTTTCCAAAGGACCTAAATGGGTTTTTGCATAATGTTGAATAACATACTCCTATGAACATCCCATAATTTTGGTGGAAGCATTAAAGGAATATTTAAAGGGGTTGTAGTGCAAATCTGCCCACTGGACCAGATTTGATATCTTGGTGTGGAGCTCAAAATATTAAATGAAATAAATATATTTTTGCATAAAAGTGATCTAACAACATCACATGACATATCCAATTTTTGGTTGGAATTTTAAATAAATTTATCAAGTGGTTGCAGTTCAAATGAGGCCCTAAAACTAAGGGAAACCATTTATAGAGAGAAGAAAATTACGGAGAAAATTTTATAATTAATTCTACTGATATAAGAAAAGTTTTAAAGAGTGATCATGAGAGTCTAACATTAGTTGGAAAGTTTTCAGCAGGGGTAAAAATTCCAACATACAAGGAAAAGAATGGTTCTGAAATCTAAAGGAACATCCAGCTAAAGACAAATTTTAATTCCCTGGAAAAAAATTAATTAATAAAACATGGTTAAATTTTTGGGGTGTTACAACACTACCCCCCTTAAGAAAAATCTCATCCTCGAGATTTGCTAAGTGCTGTAGTGAAAAGAAAAACTCCTATTATCACAAAGCAATACCACACAAATAACCATCCTACTTATGTAGTAAAATATGGCTATAGTGAGAGGGCAACTATCTTGTCGGTTCTGCTCTATGGGGTTGGGGTCAATGCTACTGATGCACATATCTCGCAAAAGTGACGTATTACTGTGGTTGTCGTCGGGGTGGTTTTTGGTGTCTACGCTCGTAATTAAAAATGCCATCATACACCAACATACTTATGCATGGTTACTTATATATGTATACATAAATAGGGGCGCACAAGTAGACTGCATTTAAATTTAGCGATACAAGATCACACAATGACAGGGCGTGGACATACTAAGACTCGGCGCTATTCGAGCGATTTAGTCTACCTCATTTATACCTAAGCGGGCGTGCCTTGTGGACGTCGAGGCTTCTCCATTGGCCTCATTGTCGGGGTTAGGGGGTTGAGGAATTGTGGGGTCGGGGTAGCGATGATGACCATTGCGGGGGTTGTTGGCCACAATCCCGCTGGAGCGTGTTCCCAGGAGGCGACGAATCACTTCTAGGGTGTGACGCCCCAAGACCGATGCGCCAGGTGTCAGCCAGTTATTCGTCATCGTTTCCATGTGATTTGCTTGCGTGTTGCACTTTTCCTTGTCATCATGTGCATTTCATCAACATGTTTTCAAAACTTGCATTCGTTCGGGTTCCCCCAGTTCTCTCCGTTGTCCGTTCTGAGTCCAGACACACTCGCACGCGCCCGCGGCACCTCTGAATATTTATTTTATAAGTGGCCGGAAAATATTCTCGGAATGGGATGAAACTTGGCGTGTGGTCTTATTATAGTGTAGACAGACCGCTTGTCAAATTTCATCGCATTCAGAGTCTGTTTGATAGCCCAACCATTAAATCTATAGCGACACTATAGCCGGGTAAACGTCGGACGTTTCAGGTGTTCCGGAGACCTATGCCGGGTTGCTTCTTCTCTTTTCTCGGTCCAACCACGCAGTTGTCCGCGACCGCCTAATGCTCTACACAGCCCACTTTTGCCCCCTCGTCTGCACGCCCGAAACTGCCCCGAACCCGGTCCGGGCTGTTGTTACCGTTGGGTCCGGATCATCCCCAAACATGCCTAAAATATCATCGATTCTTTATTTGGGACTCCCTAACCTATTTATCTTGATCATCCGATCTAAATCGGAGGGTCATTCTAGCCCCTAGCCTAGCTCTACCACTATATATAGTGGAAACCCTAAATCAATCCCTAAAAACTAGGCAGTTTGTCCCATCCATTCCCTCGCCGTCGCCACCACTCTCGTTCATCGGGATCCATCCCGAGCCAACGCGCAGCTAACCACCTCCCTCAGTTTCACCAACTGGCCACCATTGAGAGCTGCTTCGTCGCCACTTGTTCCAGTGTCCAGAACCTGCCCCGCAGTCAAACAACAGCGCCTGCGCTCCCTTACCTCGCGACCTCGCCACGCGTCCCCGCACCCCCCGACCTGGCCGCCGTCGCTGCACCTCAGCAGGATGCCGCCGCAGCTCCCCTGCTCCTTTCCCTTCCTTCTCTCTCTCTCTTACGCGCTCAGGATCTCCCCTTGTTCTCTTCTTCACAGGGAACCGAGCCCCCATGGCGCCGCCACCGTGTCCCCGCCGTTCTTCATCTCGTAGCCGCCCCGGCCTCCTCCGCCCTCACCGGAGTTCACGCCAAGTGCAGCGCCGCCTCGCCCTGCAGGACCTCCTCCGCCTGCTACCGCGCCGGAGTCCGCCAGCACCATCGCCGCTGCTGCTCAGTTTCCTCTCCGAGCAAAGGACGAGGGCGCATTGACTGCGCCCGCCTCGCGTCTGCGGCGCCTGCTGTCCTCCAGATCTGGCCCAGCCAGTGCCGGCCTCCTCTGCATCTGGGCCGAATCCCAGCTGGGTGAGCAGCCACTCCAGCCCCTCCCCTGTGTGCTTTCGGGCCAGCCAGTTTCGGCCTGTTTTTTTTTTGGCCAGCGATTTTATCTAATTTCCCGAGGCTGCCTGTTTTACAGTTTGACCCTCCAGGTTCATGCATTTGATAACTCCACAACCGTGCATCGGATGAAAATGTTGTAAATATGTAAAATGCTTAGAATTTTGTGTAGATTCATAATATGCCACTTTCACCCATGTTAAAAATGTTTAACTTGCTGTTTTCATTAATTTGTGTAAATAACATGTTAAAAATGGTTTTATTCATAACTAAATAATCGTAGCTCCAAATTTGATAAACTTTATATGTATTTGGGGTAGAAAAATGTGTAGAATAACTTGGTGCCCCTTGTTTTGTTGTTTAACAACATTAAAATGATGTAATAGGCAGAACAGTACCAAATTCATAATATGCACATGGGGATTTTCCGGAATTGTTGTTTGTTGTTCCGGCCTCATTTAAACTTGTCTAAATAGTTAGTTTACTTTTGCTTCACCCCTTGCATCATATATAGACTTATCTTGCATCATACTTGCTTGAGCATATTGTCATGTTTCTTGTGTTGTTTTTCTGTGCTTCCTACCTTGCCATGTGTTGCTTCCTGTATAGACTTGTCATGCATCATACCTTGCCATGTATTGCATCATATATAGACGTGTGTTGTTTTACTGTGCTTCCTACCTTGCCATGTTTTGCTTCCTGTATAGACTTGCAGTGCATCCTATGTAGAACTGTCTTGCATCATACTTGGTTGAGCATATTGTCATGTCTCGTGTGGTGTGTTTACCGTGTTGCTTGCTTCTTCTCGTTAGTGCTTGTTCCATTGCGTTCGTGAGGATTCGTTCGTCTACCCGTGGTTCTTCTTCAAGGCTTCTTCTCCGTCTTCTTCATGGATCCGTTCTTCTTCCTTGCGGAATCCCAGGCAAGATGATCATACCCTTGGATACCTTTACTACCATTGCCATGCTTAGTTGTCTCGATGCTATCGTTATATGTCGCGCTACCCATCATTTATGTCAGCCTCTCCTTGTTGCCATGAAACCTCTAACCTTTGACACCTTCCTATCAAAAGCATTCTTTGGCTATGTTACCCGCTTGCTCAGCCCCTCTTATAGCATTGTTAGTTGCAGGTGAAGATGAAGATCGTTCCAGGAGGGAACTTGTTGTTGGAATATCACAATATCAATTATTATTATTAACACACCTATATACTGGGCATGGGTGGAAGGCTTGGCATTTTGCTCGGTATTTTGTTCCACTCATGCCACCTTAGGCGCCGATAAACCCGCATTATGTTCCTTGATTTTGCGTTCCTTACACGATGGGTATATGGGGACCCCTTGACAGTTCGTCTTTGAATAAAACTCCTCCTGCAAGGCCCAACTTTGGTTTTAATTTTCTCATAATAACAACTTAATTAATTAATTAATTGCATAGGGGGTCATGTCCCCGGGTTCTTAATTCTACATAGCAGGGGGGCCAGTGCTGATGGTGTTGGTCCCAAACTAGAGCCACTTGCGGTGCCACCCAGTTATCTGGGGTCTTCGGTTGCTGTACGTAGTGCTCATCTGGACGTGGCCTGAGACGAGATGCGCGCGGCTACCATCAGGGTGTCGGCACGCCAGGAGGTCTTGCTGGACTTGTTTTACCATTATCGAAATGTCTTGTGCACCGGGATGCTGAGCCTGACCGGATTTCCCTAAGATAAGGGGTGATGATATTATATTTATCACTTCAGCTGATCGTGAGAGCTTGTGATGGGCTAAGTTGGGACACCCCTGCAGGGTTATGATCTTTTGAAAGCCGTGCCCGCGGTTATGTGGCAGATTGGAATTTGTTAATGTCCGGTTGTATAAAACTTGACAGAGGATCAGAAGTAAAACACACAACTGTGTGAGTAACCGTGACTGTCTCTTCTCATTTTGAGAAGAGAACACGATGGGGTTATGTATGACTCGTAAGTAGTTCAGGATCTTTAGCGATCACTACTAGTTTGCGACCGTTTGCGTAGATGCTCATCTTATTCTTGTACTCGTAAGCTAGCCACCATGTTATGCTTAGCCGCTGCTGCAACCTCACCACTTTACCTCTTCCTACCCATAAATCTTTGCTAGTCTTGATACCCATGGTTATGGGATTGTTGAGTCCTCGTGGCTCACAGATACTACAACACCAGATGCAGGTACAACTGAGTACGATGCAGGACATGGATCAGAACTTCAGTGGGAGTTCGATGAAGAACATAGCCGTATGTTGTGACGTTTTCGACGATCAGTAGAGGTTTCTACTAGGGGCGATTCAGACCTGTGGCTTTATGTTTTTGGTATCTTTCTTTTGGATCTTCGCCCGTAGTCGGGTTGTGATGTTTTGGATGATGTTTTGCTTATGTAATGTATTGTGTGACGTGGCGAGTGTAAGCCAACTATCCTTTTGCAATTTCATCCCTATTTTTACATGAGTCGTGCAAAGATACCAAACTTGAGATCATTCCAGAATGGGCTTATACCTTTAAGTCGTGCCTCGACACGTAGGAGGTACAGTCCCATCCATGGCATTACAAGTTGGTATCAGAGCCTTCTCCGACCTAGAAGCCCCCGCTGATTGATCGAATTGTTGACGGTTGAGTCTAGGCACACACTTAAAATGTTTTGAGTCCTATATATATATATATATATATATATATATATATATATATATATATATATATATATATATATCGGAGAGTAGGATTTCTGTTTGCTCCTCATATCTTTTCACTCTGGTGAGGACTCCTGACGATTACTTGTCTCTTCTACTCTCAAAATTTCACAAATTTTTTTTAGGATCACGCGAGTATTGTATGGATTGTTTCGATGTCTTTGTGACGAGAACATTGTTCTTGATGCCTCCTGTCATTAGGGGTTGTGGCAGTGTCCCGGGGAGTTGAGCTCCGAGGTGTTGTCGTCACAAATATATCGCATCAGTTCTGGAATACTTAAGACGGCCGACATCGAAAACTCTCCTATGTGGTTAGTGGCAAGATAACCCCGACATCACCCACTACTGGGGAGGTAGTTCGGGAGTATTGCCATAGCTTGTATAGTAGATGCGTTTCGAAGGTCCGAGGTAAACGGTTTCCGGAAATAACTGGTTATGTGTTGAAGGATGGATACAATTGGATGTAGGATTAGAGTTGAGTGCGCGATGCTTCCCCTGTATCCCCAACACCTGATTGCATAACTGGAAACTTTCGGAAATTAATAGGTGGGTTCATCTAGTAGCTCGTAGGCATTCTTCCAACGAATGCTTGATATGGAGTTCGGGGTTCTACATTGAGTGAAGTGGTTTTATGGGCGTTGTTCCGATTGGGAGTTGCATCTTAAAGGGTCCTTGGCTATGCTGATCCGGGGATTGCAAAACCCTTTTGTAACACGTTCCATGAGCTTTTAGCACGAATATGTTGAACGAAGCTTCTATCTTGTATTTGTTCTATCTGCTCCTTGTTGTTTTTATTTACCTTTTGTTCTCCCAAGTGGCTTCCTGACAAGTTGATGTACCATCAAGCTATGGAATTCATTCGTTCAATTCTCTGCTCAGACGATATTGTGAAGATTATGTTGCAACATATCTATCCTTTGTTTTTGTTTTGATTCGGGTATTCGAGTTGCTTCGATGTCAAATGTTGATTCCATATCTTTCCTAATCGGTGTTCTCATATTTCTATGGGAGTGCTAATCCTTCTTGATCATCAAGATTTTCATGTTAAATTCTTCTCAACCGGCGTGCTTTGCTTCAAGTTAATCCGATCTTTTCATCATCTGCAAGATCAACTCTCAGTATTTTCTCAATGGTGGATGTTTCATTCATCCCAAGTTGTCCTTGTTTTCAACACCCTCCCACCCTTCTTCTTCTCGGAGCCAGAAATTCTCAAATAAATATCCACTTTATTCACGTGATGTTTCTTCATTCATTTCCTTCAACGTTCTTATCCGGTGATTTATCGTGAAAATGCTCAAGAGTTTCAAGTTCATCATTCTTAATTCCAATATTCTTCTCTCGTGGACTAAATTCAAGCTTCGGTCATGATCATATCTCTTCCTTTTTGTTTAACATGTTTTCCCATGTTGAAAATTATGATCCGAAGGCTCTCTTTTTATTCAACTATCTTATTCATATCCGGAGTGTTCAAGATGTCTCAAAAGATTCGCGTTTCCATTCTTAATCCGTTCAAACTATTTTGAGATTGTCATCTTATTCAAGCCATTTAATTCAACCGGTGCAATATCTCTTAAGCAATCTTTTTGAGCGGTGATTTCTTTTTAGTGGGCCCTAATCCACAAGTCTTTTTCCAGGATCTTACCTGACTCTTCTATTTTTTTCTGGAGTTATACTCAAATTCTTTTCAAAGGGTGACGTAAGTATGGATTCCATCATTCATATGCCTTCTCCCAGATCGTTTTCAAATTCTTTTCATGTTTGGTTAAACCTTCCATCTTTTTATTCTTCTGGAGTATCTCGAAAATCTTCATGGCATTTCTCCTCTTCATTCTCAACATTTGAAGACCGGAGAAGAGTTTCTCTTAAATCTTGGCCGTTCTCTTGAAGATTCGTGGTTCTAGCTTAATGCCATCCTCATTATTGTTCCGTTTGTGAGGAATTCTTTTTATACCCATCCGAAGCATTTCATGAATTATTTCCATTGTGATCCTCCGAAGGCCATCATTTCAGAAGATTCCTTGTTCTCAGTTTTCAACTTCGTCCAAATATTCTTCATCGATGCCTCTTCGTTCGTCTCCATATTCTTCCGATGCATCATCCAAGTATTCTTTATTCTGCTCGTGATCCATTCGTTCTTTTGTATCTAAGATTGCCTCATGTATCTTTGTTCATTTTCTAATTCTTCATGGTGGTTTGTTCTCTATCATCACCCGGTATCAATTCTTACGGTGGTTCGTTCAAGTTTTCTCTTCCTTTGTTATCGTATTAATTCATTCGTTCTTCAAAACCCTACCGGTGATTCGTTCAATACTCTCTCAACCTTGTGCGAGATCTCTCCTTAATTCTTTCCAACGAGAATAAGTAGTATGCCAAATCCATTGCTTGTCGCCAATTTAAATTGGTGAAGGATATGCATAACATAAATCTTATTCTAGTTTCTTCCAAGAGGTTAATCCCTTCCTTCGGAGTTTGTTCAGAAGGAATATATTCTCGGTTCTAAGTTGTTCATCTTGTTTTCCGGAGCTCCAAGTTATTTCTATTATATCATTTCAAAGCTCCATCTAAATCACTGCAAGGCTTCAATCTTATTCTTTTCATCTTTTGCTTCTCATGCTTTCATTTTACCGGAGTTCTCATGGTGGTACATCATGATTTAATTCATCCTTGAAGTCTTCATCAAGATTCTTGTTGGAGCTCAAGCATTCTTCTTCTTGCATTCCGAAGTGAAATTATTTCTACCTTTTTTCTGTTGAGGTGGTGTTATCTCATTCTTGACAATTTCCCTTCGTGCTTCATGATTCTCAAGTTATCAAGAATGAGACATGTAAACCCATCATTCTATCTCCGTTCAAGAGATCTTTCAACCCTTCAATCTCTATGTGGGAGTGATTTGGGTTATATTTTACTAAAATCTTTCCCTAAGGATTGTTGCTATTTATGGTGCTTATAAATGACCCAGTTTCTTCATTTATCCTCCTGCAGAAACAAGTTTTCATCTTGTCGTTGATGTCAATCCAATCAATTGTTTTCCATTAGTGGCTGGTTGTCACCTCATAACTTTGAGATGTTTTCCATAAGGCCACAACAAGCTTATTTTTTTGTTGTTGATTATTTTCAACAACTCCGTTCAACCCTTCTTCGTAAGGATGATTTTCATATTCATTTGTCAGAGAGGTTTTCTTTTCTTCTCCGTTCTTTTCTTTCCAACGATCTAGCACATATTCTTTCATTCCGGAGGCATTGTGATATTGCTCTCTTAGAACTGTAATCTTGTCTTGTCAAGATCATGTTCTTTTACTTGTTTATCTATTTAACCGGAGTGTTGTGCCCAACGTTCGAGTTCTCTCATCTTATCAAAGTTTTTCCTATTTTTTTTCAACTGGAGTGCTGTTTGAAATCTTTCTTACCTCTTGTGCCATCATTCCAATTGTTTCGGAGGCAGTGTGTTGTTGATTTCATCAAGTATCATCCCTTCTCCTCAAGCTCATGTTAATTCCTTCGATTTTCAGTCGAAATGCTGTCCAAATTCTTTCGTTCTTATTCCTTCTCTAGCTTTATTCAACCGGAGTGGTTTAAATTCTTCCATGATCCGTGAGCTCTTGTTCAAGTCTTTTAACCTTACAAGGTTCTCGTATGTACCTTGTTCCTCTTTTCTAACGGAGTGTTTTCATCTTCGTTCATCTCTGTTGTATTCTTCTTTCAAGTTGTTCAACCTCTCAAGGTTCATTGGTTTCACTCGTTTGTCAAAGAAGCAACTTTGTTTTACCTCTTCCTTTTCCGTTTTATCCGGTGCCATCTCCAGGATCTCGGGTCGAGATCCTCTGTTAGTGTGGGAGAGTTGTGACGCCCCGAGACCGATGCGCCAGGTGTCAGCCAGTTATTCGTCATCGTTGCCATGTCATTTGCTTGCGTGTTACACTTTGCCTTGTCATCATGTGCATTTCATCAACATGTTTTCAAAACTTGCATTCGTTCGGGTTCCCCCAGTTCTCTCCGTTGTCCGTTCTGAGTCCAGACACACTCGCACGCGCACGCGGCACCTACGAATATTTATTTTATAAGTGGCCGGAAAATGTTCTCGTAATGGGATGAAACTTGGCGTGTGGTCTTATTATAGTGTAGATAGACCGCCTGTCAAATTTCATCGCATTCGGAGTCTGTTTGATAGCCCAACCATTAAATCTATAGCGGCACTATAGCCTGGTAAACGTCGAACGTTTCCGGTGTTCCGGAGACCTATGCCGGGTTGCTTCTTCTCTCTCTTCTCGGTCCAACCACGCAGTTGTCCGCGACCGCCTAATGCTCTACACAGCCCACTTTTGCCCCCTCGTCTGCACGCCCGAAACTGCCCCGAACCCGGTCCGGGCTGTTGTTACCGTTGGGTCCGGATCATCCCCAAACATCCCTAAAATATCATCAATTCTTTATTGGGACTCCCTAACCTATTTATCTCGATCGTCTAATCTAAATCGAGGGTCATTCTAGCCCCTAGCCTAGCTCTACCACTATATATAGTGGAAACCCTAAATCAATCCCTAAAAACTAGGCAGTTTGTCCCATCCATTCCCTCGCCGTCGCCGCCACTCTCGTTCCTCGGGATCCATCCCGAGCCAACGCGCAGCTAACCACCTCCCTCGATTTCACCAACTGGCCACCGTCGAGAGCTGCTTCGTCGCCACTGGTTCTAGTGTCCAGAACCTGCCCCGCAGTCAAACAGCAGCGCCTGCGCTCCCTTACCTCGCGAACTCGCCGCGCGTCCCCGCACCCCCCGACCTGGCCGCCGTCGCTGCACCTCAGCAGAACGCCGCCGCAGCTCCCCTGCTCCTTTCCCTTCCTTCTCCCTCTCTCTTACGCGCTCAGGATCTCCCCTTGTTCTCTTCTTCACAGGGAACCGAGCCCCCATGGCGCCTCCACCGTGTCCCCGCCGTTCTTCATCTCGTAGCCGCCCCGGCCTCCTCCGCCCTCACCGGAGTTCACGCCAAGTACAACGCCGCCTCGCCCTGCAGGACCTCCTCCGCCTGCTACCTTGCCGGAGTCCGCTTGCTGCCGCGCCGGAGTCCGCCAGCACCATCGCCGCTGCTGCTCTGTTTCCTCTCCGAGCAGAGGACGAGGGCGCGTTGACTGCGCCCGCCTCGCGTGTGCGGCGCCTGCTGTCCTCCAGATCTGGCCCAGCCAGTGCCGGCCTCCTCTGCATCTGGGCCGAAGCCCAGCTGGGTGAGCAGCCCCTCCAGCCCCTCTCCTGTGTGCTTTCGGGCCAGCCAGTTTCGGCCTTGTTGTTTTTTTTGGCCAGCGATTTTATCTAAGTTCCTGAGGGTGCCTGTTTTACAGTTTGACCCTCCATGTTCATGCATTTGATAACTCCACAACCGTGCATCGGATGAAAATGTTGTAAATATGTAAAATGCTTAGAATTTTGTGTAGATTCATAATATGCAACTTTAACCCCTATTAAAAATATTTAACTTGTTGTTTTCATTAATTTGTGTAAATAACATGTTAAAAATGGTTTTATTCATAACTAAATAATCGTAGCTCCAAATTTGATAAACTTTATATGTATTTGGGGTAGAAAAATGTGTAGAATAACTTGGTGCCCCTTGTTTGGCTGTTTAACAACATTAAAATGATGTAATAGGTAGAACAGTACCAAATTCATAATATGCACATGGGGATTTTCCGGAATTGTTGTTTGTTGTTCCGGCCTCATTTAAACTTGTCTAAATAGTTTGTTTACTTTTGCTTCACCCCTTGCATCATATATAGACTTATCTTGCATCATACTTGCTTGAGCATATTGTCATGTTTCTTGTGTTGTTTTTCTGTGCTTCCTACCTTGCCATGTGTTGCTTCCTGTATAGACTTGTCATGCATCATACCTTGCCATGTATTGCATCATATATAGACGTGTGTTGTTTTACTGTGCTTCCTACCTTGCCATGTTTTGCTTCCTGTATAGACTTGCAGTGCATCCTATGTAGAATTGTCTTGCATCATACTTGGTTGAGCATATTGTCATGTCTCGTGTGGTGTGTTTATCGTGTTGCTTGCTTCTTCTCGTTAGTGCTTGATCCGTTGCGTTCGTGAGGATTCGTTCGTCTACCCGTGGTTCTTCTTCAAGGCTTCTTCTCCGTCTTCTTCATGGATCCGTTCTTCTTCCTTGCGGGATCTCAGGCAAGATGATCATACCCTTGGATACCTTTACTACCATTGCCATGCTTAGTTGTCTCGATGCTATCGTTATATGTCGCGCTACCCATCATTTATGTCAGCCTCTCCTTGTTGCCATGAAACCTCTAACCTTTGACACCTTCCTAGAAAAACCATTCTTTGGCTATGTTACCCGCTGGCTCAGCCCCTCTTATAGCGTTGTTAGTTGCAGGTGAAGATGAAGATCGTTCCAGGAGGGAACTTGTTGTTGGAATATCACAATATCTATTATTATTATTAACACACCTATATACTGGGCATGGGTGGAAGGCTTGGCCTTTTGCTCGGTGTTTTGTTCCACTCATGCCACCTTAGGCGCCGATAAACCGGCATTATGTTCCTTGATTTTGCGTTCCTTACACGATGGGTATATGGGGACCCCTTGACAGTTCGTCTTTGAATAAAACTCCTCCAGCAAGGCCCAACTTTGGTTTTAATTTGCTCATAATAACAACTTAATTAATTAATTAATTGCATAGGGGGTCATGTCCCCGGGTTCTTAATTCTACATAGCAGGGGGGCCAGTGCTGATGGTGTTGGTCCCAAACTAGAGCCACTTGCGGTGCCACCCAGTTATCTGGGGTCTTCGGTTGCTGTACGTAGTGCTCATCCGGACGTGGCCTGAGACGAGATGTGCGCGGCTACCATCAGGGTGTCGGCACGCCGGGAGGTCTTGCTGGACTTGTTTTACCATTGTCGAAATGTCTTGTGCACCGGGATGCCGAGCCTGATCGGATTTCCCTAAGATAAGGGGTGATGCTATTATATTTATCACTTCAGCTGATCATGAGAGCTTGTGATGGGCTAAGTTGGGACACCCCTGCAGGGTTATGATCTTTCGAAAGCCATGCCCGCGGTTATGTGGCAGATTGGAATTTGTTAATGTCCGGTTGTAGAAAACTTGACAGAGGATCCGAAGTAAAACACACAACTGTGTGAGTAACCGTGACTGTCTCTTCTCATTTTGAGAAGAGAACACAGTGGGGTTATGTATGACTCGTAGGTAGTTCAGGATGTTTAGCGATCACTACTAGTTTGCGACCGTTTGCGTAGATGCTCATCTTATTCTTGTACTCGTAAGCTAGCCACTATGTTATGCTTAGCCGCTGCTGCAACCTCACCACTTTACCTCTTCCTACCCATAAAGCTTTGCTAGTCTTGATACCCATGGTTATGGGATTGCTGAGTCCTCGTGGCTCACAGATACTACAACACCAGATGCAGGTACAACTGAGTACGATGCAGGAGATGGATCAGAACTTCAGTGGGAGTTCGATGAAGAGCGTAGCCGTATGTTGTGACGTTTTCGACGATCAGTAGATGTTTCTACTAGGGGCGATTCGGACCTGTGGCTTTATGTTTTTGGTATCTTTCTTTTGGATCTTCGCCCATAGTCGGGTTGTGATGTTTTGGATGATGTTTTGCTTATGTAATGTATTGTGTGACGTGGCGAGTGTAAGCCAACTATCCTTTTGCAATTTCATCCCTATTTTTACATGAGTCGTGCAAAGATACCAAACTTGAGATCATTCCAGAATGGGCTTATACCTTTAAGTCGTGCCTCGACACGTAGGAGGTATAGTCCCATCATGGGCATTACAGAGGGGCACCAAAACATTTTGGTCGATGGCTCGGGCGGACCTCTGGGTCTCGATCGGTTGTCCGAACAGCACGACTGGGTTGTCGGCGTCGGGCTCATCTTCTCTTCTTGCTGCGGCTCTGCGGATCAGTTCTCCACGAGCTGCGATCAGCTCGAGGGTGATCTGATCGAACAGTTTTTCTAGTGCACTTACATAGCGCACCAGATGCAACAATGCAGGATCCATCTCGTGATCGCCGTTGGCAACCTAGGGTGGCCTACCATACCCGTCACGGCTGGGGTAGTAGTAGAACGAGCGACAGTTGACTCCGGGTGACAAGTGCCGGAGTTGAACTATAGCCTCTCGAGCGGCTAGTTAGAGGGCTTGTGGCTCAAAGGAAGTTGTCCTTCCGGTGAACCTGTAGGGGCGTTCAGGTGATAGACCCCTACCATAGACATGCACAGTGGCCCAGAATTGACAGTTCTCTCGGTACACAACATATTCTGGGGGTTCTTCTAATGCAAAGGCACGACGGGTCAGGTTTGCTAGTATGGTCACAAAACCTCCAATGTTGGTTGCTACGGTTTCATTGTGGACCACGGGTCCAGACATCTTGGTTTGGTTTGGGGTAGAGGCTGTGATGTGGCTAGCATGCCCTTTTTGTAGAAAAAGGGGACGGAGTCTTCCTTCGCACGTTTGCGAATGAGACAATTTAGGTGTCGGTCACTGTGTGGCTATCTTACACGAGAAGCTTGGCCGGGGTCTAGTTAAGGTCTGGTATGTTGGTTTACCTAGGTTTTCGACCTGGCTATGATAGGATTAGCCAATGGTCAGCCTGGCTCTGATACCAAGTTTGTCAGGACCGAATTTTCGGGATATAAATTTCCCAAAAAAGCGGACCTTGTGCTCACCAGCCCCAGGATTACAGTTAGCTGATGAGGCAGCAACTTGTTACAGGAACTCCAAGCAAAGTACAAAATATGTAGTACAAGATCATTCTGGCCTATGAGTACAACACAAGATTTCTAGTGGCTGTTGGCGGAAGCATTTTGTGATTCATCGGTGACTATGGGACTCCATTTCCCACAGGAACAGCTGACCAGGTTAACTCCTATCTTCGCGAGGCTGCTATCTCCATTTATGTAGGTTCCGGGGCTGTCATCGCATTGTTCTTTCCCACGCAAGGAATCTGGCCAAGATAATAGCCAGGGACAAGCCAGTGAGTACTTTGAATGTACTCGCAAACATTATGAACATGGGTGAGGTATAACCATGCTCGAGAATAATTAATTATCACTATGATAATAATGCTATGACCGTCCATAATGCAAGCATGTCATCCGTATAAAAAGGCATATGCAATCAGAGAGTGATAATAAAATAAATAGTGTTCATGCCACAGTCGGGCGTCTGAGCGACACCACATAAAGGGCTTATAAGGAAAATAAATAACAAGCATGCCACAGTCGGGCGTCTGAGCGAGACCACAGAAAGGGCTTATAAAGGAAATAAATGACAAGCATGCAACAGTCAGGCGTCTGAGCGACACCTCATAAAGGGCTTATAAGGAAAAAATAACAAGCATGCCACAGTCGGGCGTCTCGGCGACACCTCATAAAGGGCTTATAAGGAAAAATAAATAACAAGCATGCCACAGTCGGGCGTCTGGGCGACACCACAGAAAGGGCTTATACGGAAAATAAATATCAAGAATGCCACAGTCGAACGTCTAAGCGACATCACAAGAAGGGCTTTAATAGGAGTAGATAACAGTGAATATCCGGGAGGTAGAACCGTCCCAGGGATACTCATTAACCCAAAGAAACAAATGGTTAGTCCAAAGTATTAATCATAATCTCCATATAAGACAGATCATACTCAATGTTCTGGTTTAGTAGCCTCTCCTCCGAAGACCGACACTAAGACCGACACTCGACCCATCCCAGGCTGTAGTCCTTAACCATGGACATGGCTATTCGAATAGGTTTGATATCTCTGCAGAGGGTGTACTCTTTACCCACGAGTAACGGTTTTCTTTAGTCCATCGTAACTAATACCGTCTATGGTCTTTTAGTCAAGAAACCCACCTGACTTGCACACACCAGCTTAACTTTACTTGTGTCTGGAATCACCCACGACACCTGTTAAGTAAAATCTGAGTGGGGAGGCTACAACCTCGCGTAGCATGGGATCAAATTTCTATCGCGCGCTCTAAGGGCTGTCCCCCCTCTCGGTCCCAACCGGAAACACCCATGCCCCCGGACCAGGTGGCATGCCTACCGGATGCACCCGGTATCTTCCACCATGGCCTCTCTGTACGGTGTGTGCCAAGAAAGGGGTTGACAATTACTAAACCGTACCCTACCAGCGACAGGGCAAGTGGTAGTACGAAACAACCATGGGGGTTACTGGAGCAAGACTCGATCTATGGTCGACTCAGGAGGTTTATGTATTCCCTGCATGGTTGGTGCCACAATGCTCTTCACAGTTCCCTGACAGAGTCACCACCCCTGATGCTTCATCCTGCCTCACTGCACATCCTCACCACAACGAGATGTCAGTCACGAACACAACCTTCCTTCGGACTCCATCCGAACTATCACCAGGCATATGTGGCATGAGAAGTGGTTACTGTCACCAGTATCACATAGATAACAGAAACGGATTTTCACCATATGTTGATATGCAAGTGTATGAATTTCACATGAAATAACGTTACTTCATTTTAGTATATTGATGGAGTTCATATATTTTAGCAAACAACACACAACGTATATCATAACAGGGTTCAAGATGCTTGCCTTCAAGGTGCAGAGGGGTGGGGTGCACTCCAGAACTTTTGCAGTTTTATTCTCCCCTCCAAATCCTATTTTCGAAAATATTCAAATTAACACCAACTTTAAAAACAGCACAAAAAGTTGTCCTAATTTTTTTAAATAACTCTTAAAATAAACTAGGTGAGATTTGAGAGAGGTCGGAAAAAGAATCAATTCATTTGGGATTTTATTTAAAAAGATAAGTCCAGTCAAAGTTTAGTCAAAGATCCGATTTAATAAAAACCAGAAAAAGGAAAACACATCGGCTCAGGATACGTTTCCAGGGAAGGGGAGACGTACTTCGGGGAATGCGTCTTCACTTAAACTGGTGGGCGGGGACAAGAGGGGCTGACGGTGGGACCTGCGGGCCCACCTGTCATATTTGACTAGTCTACCCGCTTCCTTCCTCCTTCGCCCGAACGAGGACGGGGCTCCGGTGATCGTCGCCGGAGAGCGACGATGTCCCCAGCGGGTTTGATCATGCAGGCGTGATCAGGAGCTCGAGGCGAACCCGTTGGTACCCTACAAGGCCGCTGCGATGGACGGAGTCGTCGGCGTCGAGCTCCCCCCGAAGGGCTTCGGCGGACCCATCAATGGAGCATCGCCCTATGAGCCCTCTTCAAAGAAATTGATAGGCTGGGGTGACTCCGCGAGGTTGAGGTGGTCTCCTGGCTCTGTGGGTTGTGGGATTAGGGAGGGCACTGCGACGAATGCGACAGCGCGGCCGCGGCGGCCACCATTGCCGGAGGAGGGGAAGATGGTCGCTGCCGGTCAAATTGATGGGTGTGATTAGTCTAAGGGGGAGATACGGTGCTACCTGAGGCTGATGGAGCGATGGGGTTCGCTTTTATAGGCGCCAAAGGTCGGTTCGTCGGCTGCCCGAAGATAAGCACGACGGCGGCGGCACTATTGCAGAGCAGGGGAGGTGGGGGCTGGCTGGTAGAGTTTGCAGAGGTAGGCGACGAGGATGTGGATGAGCACGGCGGTCTGGGGTGCTCGGGGGCGCGCCAGGTGGCCCGTACGGCACCGACCACACCAGGCGGCGATGGCAGCTAGCTCCTGGCTTGCCGAAGATGTGGCGACGCGCTATGGTGCTCGTGAGGGAGTATAGGTCGAGGCTTCGCTCTATGCTGCGAGCGGCAGAGGGTCAGGATA
>LR738713.1:273616320-273626565 GCA_902687465.1 Secale cereale | reverse complement strand
GGGGGGAGGACAGACCAGGGGTGCGGCGGCTCAGGCGCAGCACGTGCAAAACGCGTGCTCTGGCCGCGCTCCGGGCACGCATGGCAAGCGTTCGACGAAATGCCAGGGCGTCCAAACTTGCTTGAATGCCAATGCAAATCAACAGACCTGGGTTAGAGGTAGCTAGGAGATTAGTTGACATGTCTACTGGGTCAGGGGATCAAGTCCACAGTGTCTACTAAAAACTGTGCCAAGACTCGCCATGCACACAAGGTGCTCGACAGAATGCCATGGGCATATTGGCATCTCTTCTGGTGGCCAAAATCTCCAGATCAGAGTCTCTTTAGGAGAATGTGATGATGGCATAGCTAGTTGGGCAAAACCAGAAACTTGCTAGTGCAAGTTTTGCAAATCTTCAGTCCTGGACAGAAAGTGTAGGGCATGGTTTCATGAACCAAAAATATCCCAATGGACCCACTCTTCTGGACTGAAGGGTTTTGCAAGAAGGGCTATAAGCAGGAGGAAGCTCCAGGGCACTGGAGCAAAATAAACTATGGTTGCAGTGCAAAACACCAAACTGGACCAGAATGAAAAAGAGGTTGATTCACTCAAATTTTCCAAAGGACCTAAATGGGTTTTTGCATAAAGTTGAATAACATACTCCTATGAACATCCCATAATTTTGGTGGAACCATTAAAGGAATATTTAAAGGGGTTGTTGTGCAAATTTGCCCACTGGACCAGATTTGATATCTTGGTGTGGAGCTCAAAATATTAAATGAAATAAATCTATTCTTGCATAAAAGTGATCTAACAACATCACATGACATCTCCAATTTTTGGATGGAATTTTAAATAAATTTATCAAGTGGTTGCAGTTCAAATGAGGCCCTAAAACTAAGGGAAACCATTTATAGAGAGAAGAAAATTAGGGAGACAATTATATAATTAATTCTACTGATATAAGAAAAGTGTTAAAGAGTGATCATGAGAGTCTAACATTAGTTGGAAAGTTTTCAGCAGGGGTAAAAATTCCAACATACAAGGAAAAGAATGGTTCTGAAATCTAAAGGAACATCCAGCTCAAGACAAATTTTAATTCCCTGGAAAAATTTTAATTAATAAAACATGGTTAAATTTTTGGGGTGTTACACATCTTGTGCTTTTGATCTCCATCTCCAAAGCATCGTCATGATCTCCATCCTCACCGGTTTGACACCATGATCCTCATCGCAGCGTCGTGGTCGTCACGCCAACTATTGCTACTACTACTATCGCTAACTCATAGTGATAAAGTAAACCAATTACATGGCCTTCGCAATTCATACAATAAAGAGACAACCATAAGGCTCCTGCCGGTTGCCGATAATTTACGAAACATGATCGTCTCATACAATAACGTATAACTCATCACGTCTTTACCATATCACATCACAACATGTCCTGCAAAAACAAGTTAGATGTCCTCTACTTTGTTGATGCAAGTTTTACGTGGCTACTACGGGCTTAGCAAGAACCATTCTGACCTACACATACAAAAACCACAACGATTTTTCGTCAAGTGTGCTGTTTTAACCTTCACAAGGACCGGGCGTAGTCACACTCGATTCAACTAAAGTGAGAGAGTCAGACTCCCGTCGGTCACCTTTAAGCAATGAGTGCTCGTAACGGTGAAACCAGTCGCCCATAAGCGTACGCGTAATGTAGGTCCGGGCCACTTCATCTCACAATACCGCCGAATCAAAGTACGACATGCTGGTAAGAAGTATGACTATTATCACCCACAACTCATTGTGTTCTACTCGTGCATCATATTTACGCATAGACCTGGCTCATGATGCCACTAATGGGGAACATAGTATTTCAAAAAAAATCCTACGATCATGCAAAATCTATTTAGGAGAATCATAGCAATGAGCAGGGAGAATGTGTCTATGTACCCTCGTAGATCGAAAGCGGAAGTGTTTACTAACGCGGGTGATAGAGTCGAACGTCTTCGCGATCCAACCGATCCAAGCACCGAACGTACGGCACCTCCATGTTCAGCACACGTTCAGCTCGCTGACGTCCCACGAACTCTTGATCCAGTTGAGGTCGAGGGAGAGTTCCGTCAGCACGACGACGTGGCGACGATGATGATGAAGTTACTAGCGCAGGGCTTCGCCTAAGCACTACAACGATAGGACCGGGGTGTGTAACTATGAAGCGGGGCACCGCACACGGCTAAGAAATCAACTTGTGTCTCTATGGGGTGCCCCTTGGCCATCTATATAAAGGAGTGGAGGAGGGGGCCAGTCGGCCTCCTATGGCGCGCCCCATGGGGGGATTCCTACTCCTACTAGGAGTAGCCCCCCCCTTTCCTAGTCCAACTAAGAGGGGGAAGGAAGGAAGAGGAGGGGAGAAGGAAAGAGGGGCCGACCCCTTTTGCCCTAAACCAATTTGGTTTGGGCCTAGGGGGCGCGCCCCACACCTCCCTTACTGCCCTCTATTTCCACTAAGGCCCATGTAGGCCCATTAAGCCCCCGGGGGGTTCCGGTAACCTCCCGATACTCCGGTATTTATCGGATGACCCTCGGAAACCTTCCGGTGTCCGAATATAACCTTCCAATATATCAATATTTATGTCGACCATTTAGAGACTCCTCGTCATGTCCGTGGTCACATCCGGGACTCCGAACTACCTTTGGTACATCAAAACACATAAACTCATAATACCGATCGTCATCAAACGTTAAGCGTGCGGACCCTATGGGCTCGAGAACTATGTAGACATGACCGAGACTCATCTCCGGTCAATAACCAAAAGCGGAACCTGGATGTTCATATTGGCTCCCACATATTCTACGAAGATCTTTATCGGTCAAACCACATAACAAGATACGTTGTTTCCTTTGTCATCGGTATGTTACTTGCCCGAGATTCGATGGTCGGTATAATCATACCTAGTTCAATCTCGTCATCGACAAGTCTCTTTACTCGTTCCGTAATACATCATCTCGTGACTAACTTATTAGTCGTTTGCTTGCCAGGCTTATTACGATGTGTATTACCGAGAGGGCCTAGAGATACATCTCCGACACTCGGAGTGACAAATCCTATTCTCGATCTATGCCAACACCACAAACACCTTCGGAGACACCTGTAGATGTAGTGACCACGATCCGAATGGACCGAAGTCTCTGTGCTCTATGTCATCCCTGGATCGGTAATGCTGACATACACAGTACTTGAAGGATTTATAACAGAGTGGCAATCACACACTTATTACATCGAATGTCTCAAAAGAGAACTTATTACAAAATATAAGGCATAAGGCCATCTAACACGATAATAGCGGAAGGCTTGGAAGATAAAGTGAGTCCATCAACTCCAATGGCATAGCTGAGTGCATGACAAACGACCTAGCGCACCTTACTCTTCTTTTGAAAAGTCTGCAACATAATATGTTGCAGCTCGAAACGGATAGCACATGGAATATGCTGGCAAGATAACACAATAAAGCAAGTAACTGATAAATGCTAACACTACATGCATATATGGCTGGTGGGGCTCTAAGGTTATAATATTTTGCATAAAGCCAATTTTTCCCTACAACAAAGGAATAAATTTTATTTTAACTATCATGGTAGTTGAAACATCATTGAGAAGGTTCCTCCAACTCAATCCCAATCAAAGCCATCTTTATTAACCCAACAAATTAGTTTTAGAGTGATGAGATCAATCCAATAATTCAAGTACCAGATACTCAAGATGTCCATAACCGGGGACATGGCTAATCATGATTAGTTTGTACACTCTGCAGAGGTTTGCGCACTTTTCCCCACAAGACTTGATCTCCTCCGTTGGATTTCTCGCACTGCATGGTGTATGAGAAACAGATGACCGAGATACAACCTTTCAGAAGCATTTACTCTTTACCCCGGGTGGACCGGTACACCTACTTTCCCCTACATTTGCTGGTCCACCACTGAAAGAGCTCACACAACATACTCAACTATGCCAGAGCCCATAATGGCATTGTGGCTGCACATGGAAGTTTCTAGCATAAATAGTCTTATGATCCCTTTGAACCTGGGTGGCATTCCATAAGATAATCACACGGGTCCTCCGGGATTTCCTAGGAAAACACTGGATTCTCCAGGTGCCCTGCAAGCAATCCACCCAGATGTGTATTAAAGTAGCCACCTTAAGTTGAACCATTAATTAACAATCTCACATCTATCATGGATACTCTCAAACCCAATCCACGTCTACGAGCATAGCATGGCAACCTAAGCATAATGTAGAAGTAACTCCCATCGGTTTGATAATAAAACAGGTAATAGGTTCTACCTCAATCTACTTCCCAGACCCACATGTTAAGAGATCCTACTCATGCAATGTGTGAGGGTTGGAACTAATGCATAAAAACTGGGCAATAAAGGGTATGATCAATGTGTTACTTGCCTTGCTGACGATTCACACAACTTGGGACTCGTAGTAGCACGTTCGCACTCCGGGAATTCTATCGCAAACAAACAATAGCATACATAAGCAACCAAGCAAAGATGCACACGTAAAACTCAGATAAGAAGGTCTAACCAAAAAGTTCAACTGAAGAACTCCGGTTTGCAAAAAGAATCAAATCAAATGGCGCAACGAAACTCAAACCACGAAAGAAAAAAGATCTGTTTACTAAATTGTACTAAAGTCACAATTTTAAAGTACTAAAATCTTGTTCAAGTTGGTTAAACAGAAAGAGGGCTTCGAGACGAAGATCTAGGCGCTTGTTTAACCTGATTCCGACTAACGAGCGAAAAGTTATACTAAAACGAAGATCAGGCAGAAATCTCGATCGAAAATAATCGCGGAAAAACCCTAAAAAAGAAAACGAGACGAACATGTTAACGAACGAACGTTCGCTGTCTGTAACTAAAAGACGAAAAGCGTTTGTTAAAACGAACGAACGGACGAACGCCCGCTAAACAACTAAACCAAAAAAACCGAACCGATCTAATAAAAACCGAACCGATTTAGGGTTTTACCTAGACCGAAAGAAAAACCGGCGGCGGCGGCTCCGGCGGCGGGGCGGTGGGAAGGCATGGCGGCGGCGAGGCAGCGAGGCGGCGGGGTGGCGCGGCACGGCGGCGGCGGCGCGAGGGCGGCGGGGCGGCTAGGGTTTCGGGGCGCCTGGGCCTCGAGGCTGCGGGGCGGCAGTTTATAAAGCCGGCTCGGTAGGTTGGTTTGACTTTTTTTATATAGTCCTGACGCAGAAAAAAAACAAAAGAAATACTAAACGGAGTCGAAAAATTCGGAAATAAATTTTCGCCGTCCTGTAATAATATTTAGGACAAAATGAATATTTTACCCGGACCTAAATGTAATTTTGAAAAACACGCATTTTTCCTAATCGAATAAAATTGCAATAAAATCCAAATAAAACAAAATATTTGATTTTAATATTTTTCCTCCAATATTTCATTTATTTTGGAGAAGTCATATTATCTCCACTCATATATTTTAATATGAAATATTTTCGGAGAGAAAAACACTTAAAACCAAAATGATCCTTGTTCCGATATTTGAGAAAATTCAAATATGAAAACGGTGAAATCCCCAACTCTCTCCGTGGGTCCTTGAGTTGCTTAGAATTTCGAGGATCACAACCCACAAATGCAAATAAAATATGATATGCAAGATGACCTATGTATAACATTTCAAATTGAAAATTTGGGATGTTACAAACCAACCCCCCTTAAGATGAATCTCGCCCTCGAGATTTGGGTTGGCTAGAAAATAGGTATCGATGGTCCTTGCGTAGATCATCCTCTCGTTCCCAGGTGGCTTCATCCTCGGTATGGTGACTCCACTGAACTTTGCAAAACTTGATAACCTTGCTGCGGGTGACTCGGTTTGCAAACTCGAGGATCTTGACTGGTTTCTCCTCGTAACTTAGATCACTATCCAGTTGAATTGCTTCCAGGGGCACTGTATCTCTCAGGGGAATATGGGCCATCTCAGCATGGCACTTCTTTAGCTGGGAAACGTGAAACAGATCATGAACTCCTAACAATCCTTCGGGTAACTCTAACTTGTAGGCAATCTCTCCCATGCGTTCCAAAACACGGTATAGTCCCACAAATCTCAGGGCTAACTTTCCCTTAACTCTGAAATGCTTAACACCTCTCAGGGGTGACACTCTCAGGTACGCTCTATCTCCGATTTCATAGACTACTTCCTTGCGTTTTGAGTCTGCATAACTCTTCTGTCCGGACTGAGCTACCTTTAGTTTATCTCCAATCAGCTTAACCATCTCTTTTGACTCTTTAATCAGATCTGGTCCAAATAACTGATAGTCTCTGACTTCATCCCACATCAACGGCGTTCGGCATCTCCTTCCATACAATGCTTTGAACGGTGCCATCTTCAAACTGGCCTGGTAACTGTTGTTTTACGAAAATTCCGCGTAGGGCAAGCTGTCATTCCAACTAGATCCATAATCTAGTGCGCAAGCTCTCAACATGTCCTCTAGAATCTGATTGACTCTCTCGGTCTGTCCATTAGTCTGCAGGTGAAAGGTTGTACTGAACTCTAGCCTGGTACCCAAAGTCTGGTGTAACTGATGCCAAAACTTTCAAGTAAACTGTGTTCCTCTATCTGATACGATGGTCCTCGGAACTCCGTGTCGACATACGATCCTGGTCATGTATATCTTGGCCAACTTCGCACTGGTATAGGTGGTTTTCACGGGGATAAAGTGGGCTACTTTGGTCAAGCGATCCACTACTACCCAGATAGAGTCATATCCTGATCGGGTCCTGGGTAATCCGGTGATAAAGTCCATGCCAAGCTTGTCACTCTTCCATTCGGGTATCGGCATAGGCTGCAGTAATCCTGCTGGCTTCTGATGTTCTGCCTTCACTCTTTGACATACATCACATACGGCTACATACTCGGTAATGTCCTTCTTCATTCCCGTCCACCAGAAATGTTCCTTCAAGTCCAAATACATCTTAGTGTTTCCGGGGTGTATCGAGTATGGCGAATCATGTGCTTCCTGTAGTATCAACTTCCTGATCTCGATGTTGTTGGGCACATAGACTCGGTCCTCAAACCACAACGTGTCGTGTTCGTCCTCACGAAAACCCTTGGCTTTTCATTCACTCATCTTCTCCTTTATTTTGGAAATTTCTTTGTCATCCTTCTGAGCTTCTCGTATCTTTCCCAATAATCTTGGCTGAACCTCCAAGGCTATAACAAAAACCCTAGGAACTATCTCCAAACGAAGTTCCCTGAGATCTTCTGCTAACTCCTTTGGGAATCCTCCATTTACTAGGGTATTGACATAACTATTTTGACTCAAAGCATCTGCTACAACATTGGCCTTGCCTGGATGGTAGTGAAGCTTCATGTCATAATCCTTTATGAGCTCCAACCACCTCCTATGTCTGAGGTTCAGTTCCTTCTGGGTGAAAATGTACTTCAAACTCTTGTGATCTGTGTACACATCACAACGGTTTCCGATAAGGAAATGTCTCCAGGTTTTGAGCGCATGCACTACAACTGCTAGCTCCAAATCATGCGTAGCATAATTCAACTCGTGCGGTCGAAGTTGACGGGATGCATAAGAAACAACTCTTCCATCCTACATGAGTACTCCTTCAAGTCCTAAGCGAGAAGCATCGCAATACACTTGGAAATCCTTGCGTATATCTGGCAAGATCAGCACTGGGGCTGTCGTCAAACGTTTCTTCAACTCCTGAAAACTTTCTTCGCACTCTTCAGTCCAATGGAACTTCGTGTCCTTCTTCAACAATGCCATCATAGGCTTTGCAATCTTGGAGAAATTCTCTATGAATCTCCGGTAATATCCCGCGAGTCCAAGAAAACTGCGGATTTCTCCAACTAAGGTGGGTGCCAACCACTCCGTGACTGACTGAACCTTGGTAGGATCCACTGCTATACCTTCTCCTGATATAACATGTCCTAAGAATCCAACTTCCTTTAACCAAAACTCACATTTGCTAAACTTGGCATATAACTGGTGTTCTCTGAGCTTCTCAAGAACCAAACGCAAATGTTCCTTGTGTTCCTCTGCATTCTTTGAATACACCAAGATATCATCAATGAATACCACAACAAACTTATCCAAGAATTCCATGAATACCTTAATCATCATGCTCATGAAATAAGCAGGGGCGTTAGTCAATCCAAATGACATAACCGTATACTCATATAGCCCATACCTCGTGGTAAAGGCTGTCTTGGGTATACCTTTTTCTCGGATCTTCAACTGGTGGTATCCTGATCATAGATCAATTTTGGAGAATACTTTAGATCCTTGAAGTTGGTCGAACAAATCATTGATCATTGGTAGTGGGTACTTATTCTTAATCGTCACTTCATTCAGTGCCCGATAATAAACGACCATTCTTAAAGATCCATCCTTCTTTTTGACCAAGAGCACTGGGGCTCCTCAGGGTGATGAACTTCGTCGAATGAATCCTTTCTCCAGTAACTCCTTAATATGCTTCTTGATCTCCTCCAGATCATTCGTTGGCATCTGGTATGGTCTCTTCGATATTGGTCCGGTGCCTGGCAATAGTTCTATCAAAAAATCAATGTCCCGATTTGGCGGCATGCCTGGTAGCTCCTCTGGAAATACATCTGGGTAAATCTTCACTACAGGCACTTCCTCCTGAACTACTCCCAAGAGAGAATTTACTTGGGTCCTCCTAGGCGCATGCCTAGATACATACTTGATCCTTTTTCCCTCCGGGGTGGTAAGTAAAATTGACTTACTGGCACAATCGATGTTCCCTCCATACATCGATAGCCAATCCATATCAGGTATCACATCCAATCCGTGTGATTCCAAAATTATCAGATCTGAGGGGAAAACATGGCTTCCAATGGTCAATGGCATCTGAAAACATCCTTGATTTGCCATATATTCCGCTCCTGGTGAGCTTACTAACATAGGTGTCTTAAGTACTTGGGTGGGCAACTTATATCTATCCACGAATCCCTTGAAATGTATGAATGCGATGCACCAGTATCAAAAAGAACTATTGCGGTAAATGACTTAACCAAAAACTTACCAACAACTGCATCAGGCTACTCTTCAACCTCCTCCACGTTCACGTGGTTCACATGTCCCCTGTTGAAAGGGTTGGGCTTCTTCCCAGAGCTTCCATTGCCCTTCCCATTCTTCGCTTCATGGCACTCCGTGGCGTAGTGTCCATTCTTCCCGCACTTGAAACATGTAATGTGACCTAGATCCCTCTTGGCGGGTGTGGTTGGAGTGGAGCGGTTCTGATTATTACTTGCTCCATTCCCATTCCCATTCTTGGGGCCATTGTGGTTATGAGAACTCCCTCCATTATGGGTGTGGCCTCCATGGTTATGGGTATATCCTCCCGAGTTCGGGGTGAAACGGGGCTTCCGCTGGGCTCCAGAATTGTTCTTTCCTTGTCCATACTTCCTCTTGCGGCTCTCAATCTACTGCTGCTTCCCTTCAATCATAAGAGCCTTATCTACCAACTCCAGGTAGTTGTTGAATGTTGCCACCATCAACTGTATGCTCATCTCGTCATTCAGCCCTTCCATAAACTGCTCCTGCTTCGCGACATATGTGGCCACATCATCAGGGGCATAGCGAGATAGAGTACTAAACTCATCTACGTACTGAGCCACAATACGATTTCCTTGGCGTAAGTTGCGAAACTCATGCTTCTTCATGCTCATAGACCTAGTTGAGATATGGGCGGTGCGAAAAGCTTGCTGAAACTGATCCCATGTGACATTGTCTATAGGGAAAGTGGCTGTGTAATTCTCCCACCATGAGGTTGTTGGTCCATCCAATTGATGTGCGGCGAAACGCACCTTCTCAGCATCTGTGCAACATATGGTGGTCAACTCCCTTCCAATCTTTCGTAGCCAGTCATCAGCAACTATTGGCTCGACGCTACTGGAAAACACTGGCGGCTGTAACCTTAGAAAACGGGCTAGGTTGTCCACTGGTGGTGGTGGTGGAGGGTTTTTGTTGTTGTTGTTGTTGTTGTTGTTGTTGTTGTTGTTGTTGTTGTTGTTGTTTTTGTTGTTGTTGTTGTTGTTGTTGTTGTTGTTGTTGTTGTTGTTGTTGTTGTTGTTGTTGTTGTTGTTGTTGTTGTTGTTGTTGTTGTTGTTGTTGTTGTTGTTGTTGTTGTTATGATTGTTCTGGTTCTGGACAAGAAGCTGCTGGATCAACTGGGTGAGCTCAGGGGGAAACTCAAATCCGGGCTCACG
>LR738713.1:273603194-273615269 GCA_902687465.1 Secale cereale | reverse complement strand
TTGTTGTTGTTGTTGTTGTTGTTGTTGTTGTTGTTGTTGTTGTTGTTGTTGTTGTTGTTGTTGTTGTTGTTGTTGTTGTTGTTGTTGTTGTTGTTGTTGTTGTTGTTGTTGTTGTTGTTGTTGTTGTTGTTGTTGTTGTTGTTGTTGTTGTTGTTGTTGTTGTTGTTATGATTGTTCTGGTTCTGGACAAGAAGCTGCTGGATCAACTGGGTGAGCTCAGGGGGAAACTCAAATCCGGGCTCACGTCTCGGAAGTATCTGATGGGTGCAGATGGAAGAGATTAGAATGGAATGAGGTCTAGGGGAAAATCACTACCCATATGCTCATGAGACAAACACAATCATATCACACCAATCAATTTCAAAGAAGGGCATACAAAAGGTCTAGAACTAATGTTACAAAAGTGCTCAGACTTCTACTATACGGGGGAAAACTACTATTCATATGGTGGTCATCTAGAAATTTTGATCGGTGGAAGATTCCATGATATCTGCTCTAGCTAGTCTTCATAGTCATCATCACTATCGCCAGGGTCTGAGTCGCTGTCGTCAATGATGATGTAGTCCTCAGGACGAATCTCCGTGGGTTCGTCATCTTCTCCTCCTGGCGCGGGGTCTCCCACGGATACTCCTAGCTTCCTTGTCAGGTCGTCATTCTTCTCCACAAGTATTGCGATTTCCTCCTCATGTCCTTCACGTGAAGACTTGAGTTCCTCTTCTAGCTCCGTGTTCCTGGTTAACGCCTTCTTCAAATCTATCATGCCTGCGCACATCTGGTGCTCCTATCAATGAATGTGCTGGTTTAACTCTTGGATGAAAGCTGCAATAGACATGTCCTTCCGGGTGCTGATCATATCCCATTGTTCATCTCGGCGCCCACATATCCGGTAGATAGTGTCCTTTAGCTCATGTTTGTAGACTTCTCCAATTCGTCCCATAGCAATGTGGGCGGCCTGTCGGATTACGGGCTCCGCAAACCCAAGAAGTTCGAACACAGTGGCGTGAACGAAGATCTCTCCCACTCACGTCTACCTAGCGTCTCGCCCTCGTCTAGTGAAGAGATTCAAGCAAACAACAAGTGAAGCATGCAAGAGTTTACCCAGGTTCAGGCCACCTTGTGGTGTAAAACCCTACTTCCTGCTTTGGTGGATTGGCCTCAGGAGGGCTAGAATATGAACTAGTACAGTGGTTCCTGAGCTCAGGAGGAGAGCTCAGGAGGGTCAGGAGGCAAGAGTTCTTGCTCCGTTGTGTGAAGGCAGAGTTTATGGATCTGCTCCGTCTCTTCTTGTCCCCCCCCTTCAAGGTGGGCATCCTAGCTACTTATATAGGCGGCCATGGTCCTCTTCCCCCAAAATATTTAGGCGGGAAGGGATCCCACAATGGCCATTTTTGAGCGGGAACACAAGGACGTTCCTATCCTGACAAAAGCAGTCTTCGCCTGCAAAAGGATCAGGTGGTGACTCGATTGTGACATTCTCCCTGTCATCCTTGCAGTCTTCGGTCTTGTTGCACCAATGGAGAAACCTTTGTCCTGCTCCTCGGGAACCTGCGCCTGTGCAGTCCCCCTTGCACCAAAATGGCAACTGCGCCGCTGGCACGCGCTGGTGCAGTGCGTCGTTGCTTGCATCACTGCCTCCTCCTGAGGCAGGATTGGCCTTGGATTCTCCGTCCCTCCGGAGCGACCTAGCCGAGGCCGCTCCTGCGGAGGTCTTGACGTCGTTCTCCTCGCGAGGCCTAGCCCCCTCGCGAGGGTCTTGAGCAGCTGGTCGATCAGCTGGGCCGCGGCAGGAGCGTGCTGCGGCCCGCAGACAGGCAAGTCAGGGTACCCTGGTTCCCAGGACGCCGACAGTAGCTCCCGGGCCCAGGGTGCGCGCAGAGTTGGCTTCGAGGCAAAGCCTTAGTCGAGGACGAAGCACCGTGGGCCCCAAAAGGTTGTGGGCCAGGCTAGCGCGTGACGGTTGAATGGGACGTGGCGACTCCGCTTCCCACACAGTCTTGGTAATCGTGTGACTTGACAACTCCCCGGTGCAGACGACGGGGCTGTTATGGCTGCGATGCGAGTGACTGGCGGTTGGGCTCCTCCGCCCTATAAATGCGACTAGGGGGGAGGAGCCCCCAAGCCATCTTCAAGCCAGCGCCGTCTACCTCCTTGCTTGCTCCCCGCTCTCCCTCTTGCTGCGAGATCTCCATGGCGCCGCCGAGGAAGCCGTCGGCCGCGGAGAAGGGGAAGGCCCCAAAGGACTTCGCCTCGCCGCCGTCAAAGAGGGGTCGCGGGAATCCCCGTAAGGATGCCGCCGCGCCCGCAGCAACTCCTCGAGGAAGCGGGCGCGGCCTTCCAGGTCTCGCCTCGGTTGCCAGTGAGAGGCACGGTGTGTCTTCCTGCGGTGAAGGTGGTCGTTGCCGCGGTGGGAGAGGAGGCGCGAGGCGGCGCATGGCGGTCGTGCGTCCTCCGCACCCGCAGCTCCACTCCTTCGACGTGTAGTCGGAGTTCGTGGTGTGGGCGGAGAAGCCCAGCGGCTCGTGGCTCCGGCTTCCCCGCTCGTTTGGCGACATGCTACCGGCCGGAGGCCCCGGCGGCGTCTGGCTGCAGACCGATGGTTGCTGCAGCGGTGCATCCTAGGTGGAGGTCGATGTGGCTCCCTCGGGTGACGTGTTCCTGGAGCGCGGATGGCAATCGTTTGCGCGCGCGCGCCGGCTGCAGGGGAGGTGTACGCTCCACTTCAGGTACGATGGCGCCCCCACGCTGTTCGTCAGGGTCTTCTCGGAGGAAGGAAGGCGCCTTGGGTGCTGTCCTGAGGCTAATGATGAAGAGGACGGTGGGGACGGCATCCGGAGCAGCAGCTCCACCTCCGGAGATGATCTTGGTCCTGGGGGCGCCACAGGTCCCCCCTCTGTGGCAGCAGCAGCTCCTCCAGCAGCGGCGGCTACAATGAGCCAGCACGCCGCCGAGCTCGGCTCGGCGAGGGGACGGGGTCGCTGCGCCACTATGGCTCGGTGAAGCCGGAGGAACTGGGAGACTCCGACTAAACGAGAGCGGTCTTTGCTTCTTCTTCTTCCCTCTTTTTTTATCATGTCCTTCCTGTGTCAAAACTTTAAGTTGCCTCGAGAAGGCGTGTAATGAACTGCGACATATGTATGAAGCGAGAACTTGCTATCATGTTTTTGGTCTTGGTGAGGTTACTTAGCTTATGCGTCCTGATGTCTTGAGGCGGGGTGCTCCTCACTCTTTGGTGTCACGAGCCCCCATCGGGTCGTGAGGACGGCCGAATCCAGAGAGCTCGCGCAACCCCCGAGAATGGGTGAGCCGCTGAGAGCTGCTGAGAGCGCCGAGCGTGGGTTAAGGCGCCAAAGCCTGAGCCGGCTCGGTAAGATAGAGTGCGCGGACTGAAAAGCCCGACGCCAGAGCCTGAGCAGGCTTGGCCAGGCGAGGTTACGGGGCCCTGGCAGACGAAGGCTGGTGACCGACCGTGCCCTAGCCCCCACGCGCGAGGCGCGCGAAGGAGAGCGAGTGGCGCAGCCCCTGCTTAACAAGCTGAACTTAAAACCAGTGACAAAGATCCCAATCAAGACTTCCAACCAAATGTAAGAAACACGAGAAACACGAGAACTTTATAGCACATGCTAGAGGAAGGGCTGATAGCCAAGGAAGTAGAAAAGGCTGACAGCCAAACAGCAAGCCAAAAAAGGAAAAAGGTCGCGTCCGACCCCTACACTACGTCTTCTTCCCAGCGTGGAGCTAAGGACTACCACTGGGACACGGGTGGGAGCCCCGTCTGAGGGCCCGTAGGAAACGCACAGGAGACTCCGAGGCGTGTACAACCCCAACTCATTATTACGTGAGAGTGTCACGAGCGGAGACCTTCACGGGCACGATGCCTTGATTACGGATAGAACCTTCTGAGGTGTTCACTGTTCCAGGAATTCTGGATAGGTATCCCATCCCGCGTCTCCAGGCGCATGCTACCTCTTGAGCTTGCGTTGTATTCCCTCGAAGAGGAAAGGGAGATGCAACACAGTAGCGTAACTATTTCCCTAAGTTTTTGAGAACCAAGGTATCAATCCAGTAGGAGACCACGCGCTAGTCCCTCGCACCTGCACAAACAAATAAGAACTTCGCAGCCAACACGATAAGGGGTTGTCAATCCCTTTACGGCCACTTACGAGAGTGAGATCTGATAGAGATGATACTTTATAGTTTTGGTATTTTCAGTTTAATAAAACAGCAAATAAAAGCGGTAAAAGTAAAGTAGATGTAGATTGATATGTTGAGAATAGACCCGGGGGCCATAGTTTTCTCTAGTTGCTTCTCTCATGATAGCGATATTCTACGGCGGGTAAACAAATTACTGTCGAGCAATTGATAGAAAAGCGAATAATTATGAGACTATCTAGGCATGATCATTGTATATAGGCATCACGTCCGAGACAAGTAGAGAGACTCCTGCCTACATCTACTACTATTACTCCACACATCGACCGCTATCCAGCATGCATCTAGTGTATTGAGTTCATACGAACAGAGTAACGCCTTAAGCAAGATGACATGATGTAGAGCACTGTTCAAGATATCTTCCGATATGCCGATAAATCGGCCGATTTATCGCTTACCGCTGTCTGACTGATAAGATAAATCGGCTGATAAGTCAACCGATATGGCGATAAATCGGCCGATATGCCGATAAACAGGCCGATTTACCCCTTATCATGGGTCGACTGATAAGTTCCCGATAAGCGATATCCCCAATAGTGATGTAGAGGGATAAACTCAAGCAATATGATATAAACCCCATATTTTTATCCTTGATGGCAACAATACAATACGTGCCTTGCTGCCACTACTGTCACTAGGAAAGGACACCGCAAGATTGAACCCAAAGCCAAGCACTTCTCCCATTGCAAGAACTATAGATCTAGTAGACCAAACCAAACCAGTAATTCGAAGAGACTTGCAAGGATATTATGAGCACACATAAAAAGTTCATAGAAGAACCAAATATCTATCATAGATAACCTTGACCATAAACTCACAATTCATCGGATCTCGACAAACACACCGCAAAAAGAGATTACAACGAATAGATCTCCTCGAAGACCGAGGAGAACTTTGTATTGAGATCCAGAGAGAGAGAAGAAGCCATATAGATACTAGCTATGGACCCGAAGGTCTATGGTAAACTACTCACAACTCATGGTGAGGGCGATGATGATGATGAAGGCCTCCGTGATGGATCCCCCTTCGGTGGAGCTGCGGAACAGGCTCCAAGATGGGATCTCCACGGGAACAGAAGCTACGACAGTGGAATTAGGGTTTTCTCTATGTATACGGAGTTTCTGGGGTACGTGGACTTATATAGGAAGAAGGAGGGCACCGGGGGACGCGCGAGTGGGCCTGGAGGCAGGGGCGCGCTCTGGGAAGGGGGGCGCGCCCCCCACTCCCGAGGGCCACTCGAGGCTCCCCTGACGTGGTTCTCAAGTTCCTCTGGCGTGATTTTCTCCAAAAATATCTCTCGCGAAGGTTTCGATCCGTTTGGAATCTGTTTGATATTCTTTTTCTGCAAAACCCTGAAATAGGAAAAAACAGCAATCTGGATTGGGCCTTAGGGTTAGTAGGTTAGTCCCAAAAATGATATAAAAGTGAATGATAAATCCCATTAAACATCCAAGACTTCATAAATAATAGCATGGAACAATCAAAAAGTATAGATACGTTGGAGACGTATCAAGCATCCCCAAGCTTAATTCCTGCTCGTCCTCGAGTAGGTACATGATAAAGAACGAATTTATGATGTGGAATGCTAACCAATATTGTTTTTCAATGTAATTCTCTTAATTGTGGCATGAACGTTCAGATCTGAAAGATTCAAGATAAAAGTCTATTGACATAAGAAATAACAATACTTCAAGCAATACTAAAAAAGCAATCATGTCTTCTCAAAATACTATGGCTAAAGAAAGTTATCCCTACAAAATTATATAGTCTGGCTATGCTCCCTCTTCATCACACAAAATATTCATATCATGCACAACCCCGATTTCATCCAAGCATTTGTTTTCATACTCTATCTTTTCAAACCTTTCAACTTTCACGCAATACATGAGCATGAGCCATGGATATAGCACTATGGGTGGAATAGAGGTGGTTGTGGAGAAGACAAAAAGGAGGGAGATAGTCTCACATCGACTAGGCGTATCAACGGGCTATGGAGATGCCCATCAATAGATATCAATGTGAGTGAGTAGGGATTGCCATGCAACGGATGCACTAGAGCTAAATATGAATGAAAGCTCAACAAAAGAAACTAGTGGGTGTGCATCCAACTTGCTTGCTCATGAAGACCTACGGCATTTGAGGAAGCCCATCGTTGGAATATACCAGCCAAGTTCTATAACGAAAATTCCCACTAGTATATGAAAGTGACTAAACACGAGACTCTCTACAATGAAGAACATGGTGCTACTTTGAAGCACAAGTGTGGAAAAAGATAGTAGCAATTGTCCCTTCTCTCTTTTCTCTCATTTTTTTGGAGGGGCTTTCTCTCTTTTTTATATTAGCCCCTCTCTATTTTTTTGGGCCATCTCCCCTTTTTTTATTGGCCTTTCCTCACACGGGACAATGCTCTAATAATGATGATCATCACACTTTTTATTACAACTCGATATTACAACTCGATACTACAACAAGTATGACTCTACATGAATGCCTCCGGCGGTGTACCGGGATATGCGATGAATCAAGAGTGACATATATGAAAAATTATGCATGGTGGCTTTGCCACAACTACGACGTCAACTACATGATCATGCATGGCAATATGACAATATGATGCGTGTCATATAAACGGAACGGTGGAAAGTTGCATGGCAATATATCTTGGAATGGCTATAGAAATGCCATGATAGGTAGGTATGGTGGCTGTTTTGAGGAACAATATGATGGCTGTTTTGAGGAAGGATATATAGTGGGTTTATGGCACCGGCGAAAGTTGCGCGGTACAAGAGAGGCTAGAAATGGTGGAAGGGTGAGAGTGCGTATAATCCATGGACTACACATTAGTCATAAGAACTCATATACTTATTGCAAAAATCTACGAGTCATCAAAACAAAGCAATCAACGCATGATCCTAGGGGGGGAGGTTGGTAGGAGTTAACCATCGCGCGCCCCCGACCTCCACACAAAGGTTGGCACTCAACAAATACCTCATGCTCTAACTTTGTCACATAGCGGTTCACCATATGTGCATGATACGGGAATCACTAACCTTAACACAAGTATTTATCAATTTCATAATAACTCCACTAGCATGACTCTAATATCACTATCCTCATATCTCAAAACAATTATCAAGCATCCAACATCTCATTCTATTCAATGCACTTAGTGTGATTTTTTTACTACATTGACATTGGATGTGTATCATGTGAAGACTAGTTTCTTTAGCCTAAACACATTACCATGCTGTTTTAATAGACTCTCAAATAGATATAAGTGAAGCATGAGAGTTCAACAATTTCTACAAAATATTACCACCATCGTGCTCTAAAAGATATAAGTGAAGCACTAGAGCAAAAACTATTCAACTCAAAAGATATAAGTGAAGCACATAGAGTGTTCTAAAAATTTCTAGGCCATTTTTAACTCTCTCAAATAGGTGTGTCCAGCAAGGATGATTGTGGCAAACTAACAAGCAAAGACTCAAATTATACAAGACGCTCCAAGCAAAACACATATCATGTCGCGAATAAAAATATAGCTCCAAGTATAGTTACTGATGGATGAAGACGAAAGAGGGGATTCCTTCCCGGGGCATCCCCAAGCTTAGGCTTTTGATTATATTTAATTTACTTGGGGTTCCATGGGCATCCCCAAGCTTAGGCCTTAGCTACCCCTTGTTCCATAGTCCATCAAAGCAATACTCAAAACTTGAAAACTTCACAACACAAAACTTAGACAAAAATTCTCGTGAGTTCCGTTAGTATAAGAAAGCAAAACACTACTAAAAGGTACAGCAATTAATTCATTCTTTGTTTATATTGGTGTTAAACCTACTGTACTCCAACTTCTCTATGGTTCATATCCTCCAATACTACTCATAGATGCATCGGAATAAGCAAACAACACACGAAAAACAGAATCTGTCAAAGACAGAACAGTCTGTAGTAATCTGCAGGGTTCGCCTACTTCTGGAACTCCACAAAATTCAAACTAAATTTTTAAATTTGTGGAATTTGTCTACCAATCATCTTAAAAAAGAATTAACTAAGAAGCATGCTCCAGTAAAATCCCACGACTACTTTAGCGAGCGCCAACGATTCTGTTTTTCACAGAAAGATCATATAAACTTCACACAAGTCTTCCCAAAGGTTCTACTTGGCACAAACACTAAACAAAACATGAAACCACATATAATCAGAGGCTATATGCAATATTTATTCCCTAACAGCAACAAAAACAAAAAAACTTAAAATTGGGTTGCCTCCCAACAAGCGCAATCGTTTTACGCCCCTAGCTAGGCACGATACAAGATAGATCTAGGTATTGCCATCCTTGGAAGGCAATCCATAAGTGGCTCTCATGATAGATTCATATGGTAATTTTATTTTCTTTCTAGGAAAGTGTTCCATGCCTTTCCTTAAAGGAAATTGGAATCTAATATTTCCTTCCTTCATATCAATAATTGTACCAATCGTTCTAAGGACACGTCTACCAAGAATAATAGGATATGAAGGATTGCAATCTATATCAAGAATAATGAAATCTACGGGCACATAATTCCTATTGGAAACAATAAGAACATCATTAATTCTTCCCATAGGTTTCTTAATAGTGGAATCCACAAGATGCAAATTTAAAGAACAATCATCAAGCTCATGGAACCCTAGCAAATCACACAAAGTTTTTGGGATAGTGGAGACACTTGCACCCAAATCACACAAAGCATAGACTTCATGATCTTTTATTTTTATTTTTATAGTAGGTTCCCACTCATCATAAATCTTTCTAGGTATAGAAACTTCCAACTCAAGTTTTTCTTCATAAGATTGCATCAAAGCATCAACTATATGCTTAGTGAAAGCTTTATTTTGACTATAAGCATGCGGAGAATTTAGCATGGATCGCAACAAGGAAATACAATCAATCAAAGAGAAATTATCATAATTGAATCCCTTGAAATCCAAAGTAGTGGGTTCATCACTATGCAAAGTTTTAATCTCTTCACTCCCACTTTTAGCAATTTTAGCATCAAGATCTAAAAACTCCGAATCATTGGGACACCTTAAAGCAGGATCATCTCCAATCCTATTCTCATCAAGATTAATACTAGAAAACAAGGATCTAATAGGAGACACATCAATAACTTTTAGATCTTCATTTTTATATTCATGATAACTAGAAGAACACGATTTAATATAATCTTCTCTTTTAGCACGCATTCTAGCGGTTCTTTCTTTGCATTCATCATTGGAAATTCTCATGGCTTTCAGAGACTCATTGATATCATGCTTAGGTGGGATAGATATAAGTTTCAAAGAATCAACATCAAGAGTAATTCTATCCACACTTCTAGCAAATTCATCAACCTTAAGCAATTTCTCTTCAAGCATAGCATTGAAATTCTTTTGCGAGATCATAAACTCTTTAACACTAGTTTCAAATTCAGAAGGCATCTTTCCATAAGAGTTGTTGTAGGAATTACCGTAATTATTAGAGGAATTACTAGGGAAAGGCTTAGGATTAAAATTACCTCTATAAGCATTGTTACCAAAATTATTCCTACCAACAAAATTCACATCCGAAGATTCATTGTTATTCTAAATCAAAGTGGACAAAGGCATATCATTTGGATTAGAAGAAGCACTCTTAGCAACAAACAATTTCATAAGTTCATCCATCTTTCCACTCAAAACACTAATTTCTTTGATAGCATGCACTTTTTTACTAGTAGATCTTTTGGTGTGCCACTGAGAATAGTTAACCATAATATTATCTAGGAGTTTGGTAGCTTCTCCTAAGGTGGTTTCCATGAAAGTGCCTCCGGCGGCCGAATCTAAAAGATTTCTAGAAGAAAAATTCAAGCCAGCATAAAAGTTCTGAATAATCATCCATAGATTCAAACCATGTGTAGGGCAATTATGTATCATCAATTTCATTCTCTCCCAAGCTTGTGCAACATGCTCATGATTTAGTTGCTTAAAATTCATAATATCGTTTCTAAGAGAGATGATCTTAGCAGGAGGGAAATACTAAGAGATAAAAGCATCTCTGCACTTATTCCACGAATCAATACTATTTCTAGGCAAAGAGGAAAACCAAGTTTTAGCACGATCTCTAAGTGAAAACGGAAATAACTTCAATTTAACAATATCGTTATCCGTATCCCTTTTCTTTTGCATATCACACAAATCTACAAAGTTGTTTAGATGGGTAGCGGCATCTTCACTTGGAAGGCCGGAGAATTGATCTTTCATGAGAAGATTCAACAAAGCAGCATTGATCTCACAAGATTGAGCATCGGTAATAGGAGCAATCAGAGTGCTAATAAAATCATTGTTGTTGGTATTGGAGAAGTCACCAAATTAGGTATTGTTCTGAGCCATAGCGACAAGAAAGCAATCCAACACACACAAGCAAACAAGAAGCAAGCGAACGATAAACACACGGCGGAAGAAGGGCGAATAAAACGGCAAGGGTGAAGTGGGGGAGAGGAAAACGAGAGTCAAATAAATATAATGCGAAGGATCGGGGTTTGTGGTATGTACTTGGTATATGACTTTTGCGTAAGCCTCCCCGGCAACGGCGCCAGAAATTCTTCTTGCTACCTCTTGAGCTTGCGTTGTATTCCCTCGAAGAGGAATGGGAGATGCAGCACAGTAGCGTAAGTATTTCCCTCAATTTTTGAGAACCAAGGTATCAATCCAGTAGGAGACCACGCGCTAATCCCTCGCACCTGCACAAACAAATAAGAACTTCGCAGCCAACGCGATAAGGGGTTGTCAATCCCTTTACGGTCACTTACGATAGTGAGATCTGATAGAAATGATAGTTTATATTTTTGGTATTTTTAGTTTAATAAAATAGAAAATAAATGCGGTAAAAGTAAAGTAGATGTAGATTGATATGTTGAGAATAGACCCGGGGGCCATAGTTTTCTCTAGTGGCTTCTCTCATGAGAGCGATATTCTACGACGGGTAACCAAATTACTGTCGAGCAATTGATAGAAAAGCGAATAATTATGAGACTATCTAGGCATGATCATTGTATATAGGCATCACGTCCGAGACAAGTAGACCGACTCCTGCTTGCATCTACTACTATTACTCCACACATCGACCGCTATCCAACATGCATCTAGTGTATTGAGTTCATACGAACAGAGTAACGCCTTAAGCAAGATGACATGATGTAGAGGGATAAACTCAAGCAATATGATATAAACCCCATCTTTTTATCCTCGATGGCAACAATAAAATACGTGCCTTGATGCCCCTACTGTCACTGGGAAAGGACACCGCAAGATTGAACCCAAAGCCAAGCACTTCTCTCATTGCAAGAACTATAGATCTAGTAGGCCAAACCAAACTGATAATTCGAAGAGACTTGCAAGGATATTATGAGCACACATAAAAAGTTCAGAGAAGAATCAAATATCTTTCATAGATAACCTTGATCATAAACTCACAATTCATCGGATCTCGACAAACACACCGCAAAAAGAGATTACATCGAATAGATCTCCTCGAAGACCGAGGAGAACTTTGTATTGAGATCCAGAGAGAGAGAAGAAGCCATCTAGATACTAGCTATGGACCCGAAGGTCTGTGGTAAACTACTCACAACTCATGGTGAGGGCAATGATGATGATGATGAAGGCCTCCGTGATGGATCCCCCTCCGGTGGAGCTCCGGAACAGGCTCCAAGATGGGATCTCCACGGGAATAGAAGCTACGGCGGTGGAATTAGGATTTTCTCTCTATATACGGAGTTTTTGGGGTACATGGACTTATATAGGAAGAAGGAGGGCGCGCCCCCCACCCTCGAGGGCCACTCGAGGCTCCCGTGACGTGGTTCTCAAGTT
>LR738713.1:273574159-273603184 GCA_902687465.1 Secale cereale | reverse complement strand
CGACTCCTGCTTGCATCTACTACTATTACTCCACACATCGACCGCTATCCAACATGCATCTAGTGTATTGAGTTCATACGAACAGAGTAACGCCTTAAGCAAGATGACATGATGTAGAGGGATAAACTCAAGCAATATGATATAAACCCCATCTTTTTATCCTCGATGGCAACAATAAAATACGTGCCTTGCTGCCCCTACTGTCACTGGGAAAGGACACCGCAAGATTGAACCCAAAGCCAAGCACTTCTCTCATTGCAAGAACTATAGATCTAGTAGGCCAAACCAAACTGATAATTCGAAGAGACTTGCAAGGATATTATGAGCACACATAAAAAGTTCAGAGAAGAATCAAATATCTTTCATAGATAACCTTGATCATAAACTCACAATTCATCGGATCTCGACAAACACACCGCAAAAAGAGATTACATCGAATAGATCTCCTCGAAGACCGAGGAGAACTTTGTATTGAGATCCAGAGAGAGAGAAGAAGCCATCTAGATACTAGCTATGGACCCGAAGGTCTGTGGTAAACTACTCACAACTCATGGTGAGGGCAATGATGATGATGATGAAGGCCTCCGTGATGGACCCCCCTCCGGTGGAGCTCCGGAACAGGCTCCAAGATGGGATCTCCACGGGAATAGAAGCTACGGCGGTGGAATTAGGATTTTCTCTCTATATACGGAGTTTTTGGGGTACATGGACTTATATAGGAAGAAGGAGGGCGCGCCCCCCACCCTCGAGGGCCACTCGAGGCTCCCGTGACGTGGTTCTCAAGTTCCTCTGGCGTGATTTTCTCCAAAAATATCTCTCGTGAAGGTTTCATTCCGTTTGGACTCCGTTTGATATTCTTTTTCTGCAAAACCCTGAAATAGGCAAAAAAACAACAATCTGGGCTGGGCCTTTGGGTTAGTAGGTTAGTCCCAAAAATGATATAAAAGTGAATGATAAAGCCCATTAAACATCCAAGACTTCATAAATAATAGCATGGAACAATCAAAAACTATCGATACGTTGGAGACGTATCAGCGAACAGCACCAGGCCTAGAGACACGGGCGATTCTGAACGGGCCCTCCCACATGGGCGAGAGCTTGTGTAACCCCTCCCTGGAGAGGACCCGCCTCAGGACCAAGTTGTTGGGGAACGTAGCAGAATTCAAAAAATTTCCTACGCTTCACCAAGATCAATCTAAGGAGTCATCTAGCAACGAGCATAATGGAGTACATCTACATACCCTTTGTAGATCGCGTGCGGAAGCGTTCGAAGGAACGTGGATGATGGAGTCGTACTCTTCGTGATCCTCGTCATCGATGATCCCAGCGCCGAACGGATGGCACCTCCGCGTTCAACACACGTACGGTACAGCGACGTCTCCTCCTTCGTGATCCAGCAAGGGGGGAGGAGAGGTTGACGGAGATCCAGCAGCACGACGGCGTGGTGGTGGATGCAACAGGAAAAGCTGCAGGGTTTCGTCGGCGCCCTGCGAGAGGAGTTGGAAGTGTGACGGGAGGGGGGAGAGGCGCCAAAGGCTTGGGGTGCGGCTGCCTTCTCCCCCCACTATATATAGGGGCCAGGGGGGCGCCAGCCCTACGAGATGCAATCTCCTAGGTGGGCGACGGCTAGAGGGGGGAAACTTGCCCCCCAAGGCATAGGGGACGCCCCCTCCCCCAAGGGTTTCAACCCTAGGCGCATGTAGGGGGGCCCATGTGGGTGCGCCAGCCCACAAGGGGTTGCCCCCTTCCCCTTGCAGCCTACGGGGCCCTCCGGGATGGGTGGCCCCACCCGGTGGACCCCCGGGACCCCTCCGGTGGTCCCGGGACACTCCCGGTGACGCCCGGAATTCACCCGATGGCCGAAACTGGACTTCCTATATATCATTCTTTACCTCCGGACCATTCCGGAACTCCTCGTGACGTCCGGGATCTCATCCTGGACTCCGAACAACATTTTGGTTTCCATGTGCATGTATCTCTACAACCCTAGCGTCACTGAACCTTAAGTGTGTAGACCCTACGGGTTCGGGAGACACGCAGACATGACCGAGACGACTCTCCGGTCAATAACCAACAGCGGGATATGGATACCCATGTTGCTTCCCACGTGTTCCTCGATGATCTCATCGGATGAACCACTGTGTCAGGGATTCACTCAATCCCGTATGTTATTCCCTTTGTCTATCGGTACGGTACTTGCCCGAGATTCGATCGTCGGTATGCCCGATACCTTGTTCAATCTCGTCACGGCAAGTCTCTTTACTCATTCCGTAATCCATCATCCCGTGACTAACTCCTTAGTCACTTTGAGCTCTTTATGATGATGTCTTACCGAGTGGGCCCAGAGGTACCTCTTCGTCATACGGAGTGACAACATCCCAGTCTCGGTTCGTGCCAAGCCAACAGACAGTTTTGGAGATACCCGTTGCGTACCTTTATAGTCACCCAGTTACGTTGTGACGTTTGGCACACCCAAAGTATTCCTACGGTATCCGGGAGTTGCACAACCTCATGGTCTAAGGAAGAAATACTTGACACTAGAAAAGCTTAAGCATTACGAACTATACAATCTCATGCTAGGCTCAGGATTGGGTCTTGTCCATCACATCATTCTCCTAATGATGTGATCCCGTTATCAATGACATCCTATGTCCATGGTTAGGAAACTGTGACCATCTGTTGATCAACGAGCTAGTAACTAGAGGCTTACCAGGGACACGTTGTGGTGTATGTATTCACACATGTATCGCTGTTTCCGTACTATACAATTCAAGCATGAATAACAGACAATTATCATGAACAAGCAAGTATAATAATAATCCTTTTATTATTGCCTCTAGGGCATATTTCCAACAGTCTCCCACTTGCACTAGAGTCAATAATATAGTTACATTGTGATGAATTAAACACCCATAGAGTTCTGGTGTTGATCATGTTTTGCCCGTGGAAGAGGTTTAGTCAACGGGTCTGCGACATTCAGATCCGTATGCACTTTACAAATATCTATGTCTCCATCTTGAACATAATTCCGGATGGAGTTGAAACGGCGCTTGATGTGCTTGGTCTTCTTATGAAACCTGGGCTCCTTGGTAATGGCAATAGCTCCAGTGTTGTCACAGAAGAGAGTCATCGGGCTTGACGCGCTTGGAATGACTCCTAGGTCGGTGATGAACTCCTTCATCCAGACTCCTTCTTGCGCTGCTTCGCAAGCAGCTATGTACTCCGCTTCACATGTAGAACGCGCCACGACGCTCTGCTTGCAACTGCACCAGCTGACTGCTCCACCATTCAAAATATACACGTATCCGGTTTGTGACATTGAGTCATCCAGATCTGTGTCGAAGCTAGCATCGACGTAACCCTTTACGACGAGCTCTTCGTCACCTCCATAAATGAGAAACATATCCTTAGTCCTCTTTAGGTACTTTAGGATGTTCTTGACCGCTGTCCAGTGTTCCATACCGGGATCACTTTGGTACCTCCCTACCAAACTTATGGCAATGTTCACATCAGGTCTGGTACACAGCATGGCATACATGATAGAACCTATGGCCGAGGCATAGGGAATGACACTCATCTTTTCTCTATCTTCTGCCGTGGTCGGGGACTGAGCCTTGCTCAATCTCATACCTTGCAAAACATGCAAGAACTCCTTCTTGGACTGATCCATATTGAACTTCTTCAATATCTTGTCAAGGTATGTGCTTTGTGAAAGACCAATGAGGCGTCTTGATCTATCTCTATAGATTTTGATGCCTAATATGTAAGCAACTTCTCCAAGGTCCTTCATTGAAAAACTCTTGTTCAAGTAGGCCTTTATATTTTCCAAGAATTCTATATCATTTACCATTAGTAATATGTCATCCACATATAATATGAGAAATGCTACAGAGCTCCCACTCACTTTCTTGTAGATACAAGCTTCTCCCCAAGTCTGTATAAAGCCAAACGCTTTGATCACATCATTAAAGCGAATATTCCAACTCCGAGATGCTTGCACCAGCTCGTAGATCGAGCACTGGAGCTTGCATACTTTTTAGCATTCTCTGGATCGACAAAACCTTCCGGCTGCATCATATACAGTTCTTCCTTGAGGAAACCATTAAGGAATGTCGTTTTGACGTCCATTTGCCATATCTCATAATCATAGAATGCGGTAATTGCTAACATGATTCGGACTGACTTCAGCATCGCTACGGAGAGAAAGTCTCGTCGTAGTCAATCCCTTGAACTTGTCGATAACCCTTAGCGACAAGCCGAGCCTTATAGATGGTCACATTACCATCCGCGTCTGTCTTCTTCTTAAATATCCATTTATTTTCTATGACGTGCCTATCATCGGGCAAGTCCACCAAAGTCCATACTTTGTTTTCATACATGGATTCTATCTCGGATTTCATGGCTCCAAGCCATTTATTGGAATCCGGGCCCGCCATCGCTTCTTCATAGTTTGAAGGTTCACTGTTGTCTAACAACATGATTTCCATGACAGGGTTACCGTACCACTCTGGTGCGGAACGTGTCCTTGTGGACCTTCGAAGTTCAGTAGTAACTTGATCTGTATCTTCATGATCATCATCATTAACTTCCTCCCATGTCGGTGCAGGCACCTCAGGAACAATTTCATGCGCTGCGCTACTTTCCAGTTCGGGAGGGGTGACTGTCACCTCATCAAGTTTTACTTTCCTCCCACTCACTTCTTTCGAGAGAAACTCTTTCTCCAGAAAGGATCCATTCTTGGCAACAAAGACTTTGCCTTCGGATCTGTGGTAGAAGGTGTACCCAATCGTTTCCTTTGGGTATCCTATGAAGACGCATTTTTCCGATTTGGGTTCGAGCTTCTCAGGTTGAAGTTTCTTGACGTAAGCATCGCAACCCCAAACTTTCAGAAACGATAGCTTAGGTTTCTTGCCAAACCAAAGTTCATACGGTGTCGTCTCAACGGATTTCGACGGATCCCTATTTAAAGTTAATGCGGCAGTCTCTAAAGCATAACCCCAAAAGGATAGCGGTAAGTCGGTGAGAGACATCATAGATCGCACCATGTCCAACAGGGTACGATTTCGACGTTCGGACACACCATTACGCTGAGGTGTTCCAGGCGGTGTCAATTGTGAAACATTTCCACAGTTCCTAAGGTGCGTGCCAAATTCATGACTTAAATATTCACCCCCACGATCCGATCGCAAGAACTTTATTTTTCTGTCACGTTGATTCTCAACCTCATTCTGAAATTCCTTGAACTTTTCAAAGGTCTCAGACTTATGCTTCATCAAGTAGATATACCCATATCTACTCAAGTCATCTGTGAGGGTGAGAACATAACGATAGCCTCCGCGAGCCTCAACACTCATTGGACCACACACATCGGTATGTATGATTTCCAATAAGTTGGTTGCTCGCTCCATTGTTCTGGAGAACGGAGTCTTGGTCATCTTGCCCAAGAGGCATGTTTCGCACGTGTCAAATGATTCATAATCAAGAGACTCCAGAAGTCCATCTGCATGAAGCTTCTTCATACGTTTGACACCAATATGACCAAGGCGGCAATGCCACAAGTATGTGGGACTATCATTGTCAACTTTGCATCTTTTGGCATTCACACTATGAATATGTGTATCATCACGATCGAGATTCATCAAAAATAAACCATTGACCAGCGGGGCATGACCATAAAACATATCTCTCAAATAAATAGAACAACCATTATTCTCGGATTTAAATGAGTAGCCATCTCGCATCAAACGAGATCCAGATACAATGGTCATGCTCAAAGCTGGTACTAAATAACAATTATTAAGGTTTAAAACTAACCCGAGGGTAGATGTAGAGGCAGCGTGCCGACGGCGATCACATCGACCTTGGAACCATTCCCGACGCGCATCGTCACCTCGTCCTTCGCCAGTCTCCGCTTATTCCGCAGCTCCTGCTTTGAGTTACAAATATGAGCAACTGCACCGGTATCGAATACCCAGGAGCTACTACGAGCGCTGGTAAGGTACACATCAATAACATGTATATCACATATACCTTTGACGTTGCCGGCCTTCTTGTCCGCTAAGTATTTGGGGCAGTTCCGCTTCCAGTGACCCGTTCCCTTGCAATAAAAGCACTCAGTCTCAGGCTTGGGTCCATACTTTGGCTTCTTCCCGGCAACTGATTTACCGGGCGCGGCAACTCCCTTGCCGTCCTTCTTGAAGTTCTTCTTACCCTTGCCCTTCTTGAACTTAGTGGTTTTATTGACCATCAACACTTGATGCTCTTTCTTGATCTCCACCTCCGCTGATTTCAGCATTGAATACACCTCGGGAATGGACTTCTCCATCCCTTGCATATTGAAGTTCAACACGAAGCTCTTGTAGCTAGGTGGGGACGACTGGAGGATTCTGTCAACGACTGCTTCGTCTGGGAGATTCATTCCCAACTGAGACAAGCGGTTGTGCAACCCAGAAATCTTGAGTATGTGCTCACTGACAGAACTGTTTTCCTCCATCTTACAGCTGTAGAATGCGTTGGAGACATCATATCTCTCAACTCGGGCATGAGCCTGGAAAACCATTTTCAGCTCTTGGAACATCTCATATGCCCCGTGGTGCTCAAAACGCTTTTGGAGCCCCGATTCTAAGCTGTAGAGCATGCCGCACTGAACCAGGGAGTAATCATCACAACGTGACTGCCAAGCGTTCATAACATCTTGGTTTGCCGGGGCGGGAGCGTCACCTAGCAATACTTCTAGGACATAAGTTTTCTTGGCAGCTATGAGGATGATCCTCATGTTACGGACCCAGTCCGTATAGTTGCTACCATCGTCTTTCAGCTTGGATTTCTCTAGGAACGCATTGAAGTTGAGGGTGACATGAGCGTGGGCCATTTGATCTACAAGACATATTGTAAAGAATTTAGACTAAGTTCATGATAATTAAGTTCATCTAATCAAATTTTAATGAACTCCCACTCAGATTGACATCTCTCTAGTCATCTAAGTGATACATGATCCGAATCGACTAGCCCGTGTCCGATCATCACGTGAGACGGACTATTCATCAACGGTGAACATCTTCATGTTGATCGTATCTTCTATACGACTCATGTTCGACCTTTCGGTCTTCCGTGTTCCGAGGCCATGTCTGTACACGCTAGGCTCGTCAAGTCAACCCTAAGTGTATTGCGTGTGTAAATCTGGCTTACACCCGTTGTATGCGAACGTTAGAGCCTATCACACCCGATCATCACGTGGTGCTTCGGAACAACGATCCTTAGCAACGGTGCACAGTCAGGGGGAACACAATTCTTGAATTTTTAGTGAGAGATCATCTTATTTACTACCGTCGTTCTAAGTAAACAAGATGCATAAACATGATAAACATCACATGCAATCAAATAAAGTGACATGATATGGCCAATATCATCTTGCTCCTTCGATCTCCATCTTCGGGGCACCATGATCATCTTTGTCACCGGCTCGACACCATGATCTCCATCATCATGATCTCCATCATCGTGTCTTCATGAAGTCGTCACGCCAACTATTACTTCTACTACTATGGCTAACGTTTAGCAATAAAGTAAAGTAATTACATGGCGTTATTCAGTGACACGCATGTCATACAATAATTAAGACAACTCCTATGGCTCCTGTCGGTTGTCATTTTCATCGACATGCAAGTTGTGATTTCCTATTACAAGAACATGATCAATCTCATACATCACATATATCATTCATCACATCTTCTTGGCCATACCGTATCACATAGCACATGATGCAAGAACAAGTTAGACGATCTCTAATTGTTGTTGCAAGTTTTACGTGGCTTCTATAGGTTTTCTAGCAAGAGCGTTTCTTACCTACGCCAAAACCACAACGTGATTTGTCAATTTCTATTTACCCTACATAAGGACCCTGTTCATCGAATCCGATCCGACTAAAGTGGGAGAGACAGACACCCGCCAGCCACCTTATGCAACTAGTGCATGTCTGCCGGCGGAACCAGTCTCGGGTAAGCATACGTGTAAGGTCGGTCCGGGCCGCTTCATCCCACGATGCCGCCGAATCAAGATTGGACTAGTAACGGCAAGAAAATTGAGCAAACTCAACGCCCACAACTTGTTTGTGTTCTACTCATGCAAGATGCTACGCAAAGACCTAGCTCAGATGCCACTGTTGGGGAACGTAGCAGAATTCAAAAAATTTCCTACGCTTCACCAAGATCAATCTAAGGAGTCATCTAGCAACGAGCATAATGGAGTGCATCTACATACCCTTTGTAGATCGCGTGCGGAAGCGTTCGAAGGAACGTGGATGATGGAGTCGTACTCTTCGTGATCCTCGTCACCGATGATCCCAGCGCCGAACGGACGGCACCTCCGCGTTCAACACACGTACGGTACAGCAACGTCTCCTCCTTCTTGATCCAGCAAGGGGGGAGGAGAGGTTGACGGAGATCCAGCAGCACGACGGCGTGGTGGTGGATGCAACAGGAAAAGCTGGAGGGCTTCGCCGGCGCCCTGCGAGAGGAGTTGGAAGTGTGACGGGAGGGGGGAGAGGCGCCAGAGGCTTGGGGTGCGGCTGCCCTCTCCCCCCCACTATATATAGGGGCCAGGGGAGGCGCCGGCCCTAGGATATGCAATCTCCTAGGGGGGCGGCGGCCAGAGGGGGGAAACTTGCCCCCCAAGGCATAGGGGGCGCCCCCTCCCCCTAGGGTTTCAACCCTAGGCGCATGGAGGGGGGCCCATGTGGGTTCGCCAGCCCACCAGGGGCTGGCCCCCTTCCCCTTGCGGCCTACAGGGCCCTCCGGGATGGGTGGCCCCACCCGGTGGACCCCCGGGACCCCTCCGGTGGTCCCGGGACACTCCCGGTGACGCCCGGAATTCACCCGATGGCCGAAACTGGACTTCCTATATATCATTATTTACCTCCGGACCATTCCGGAACTCCTCGTGACGTCCGGGATCTCATCCGGGACTCCGAACAACATTCAGGTTTCCATGTGCATGTATCTCTACAACCCTAGCGTCACTGAACCTTAAGTGTGTAGACCCTACAGGTTCGGGAGACACGCAGACATGACCGAGACGACTCTCCGGTCAATAACCAACAACGGGATCTGGATACCCATGTTGGTTCCCACGTGTTCCTCGATGATCTCATCGGATGAACCACTGTGTCAAGGATTCACTCAATCCCGTATGTTATTCCCTTTGTCTATCGGTACGGTACTTGCTTGAGAGTCGATCGTCGGTATGCCCGATACCTTGTTCAATCTCGTCACGGCAAGTCTCTTTACTCGTTCCGTAATCCATCATCCCGTGACTAACTCCTTAGTCACTTTGAGCTCTTTATGATGATGTCTTACCGAGTGGGCCCAGAGGTACCTCTCCGTCATACGGAGTGACAACATCCCAGTCTCGGTTCGTGCTAACCCAACAGACACTTTCGGAGATACCCGTTGCGTACCTTTATAGTCACCCAGTTACGTTGTGACGTTTAGCACACCCAAAGTATTCCTATGATATCCTGGAGTTGCACAACCTCATGGTCTAAGGAAGAAATACTTGACACTAGAAAAGCTTAAGCATTACGAACTATATGATCTCGTGCTAGGCTCAGGATTGGGTCTTGTCCATCACATCATTCTCCTAATGATGTGATCCCATTATCAATGACATCCTATGTCCATGGTCAGGAAACCGTGACCATCTGTTGATCAACGAGCTAGTAACTAGAGGCTTACCAGGGACACGTTGTGGTATATGTATTCACACATGTATCGCTTTTTCCGTACAATACAATTCAAGCATGAATAACAGACAATTATCATGAACAAGGAAGTATAATAATAATCCTTTTATTATTGCCTCTAGGGCATATTTCCAACACAAGTCACCAACTTCAAGTGTTCTTGTGCGGACGCCGCGGCAGTGATACCGCCGCAGCGCCTGCTGATATCATGCCGCCCTGAGGGAAGCTCGACGGCGGCCCTCCTCGCCGAGCACGAGGTCCATCCGCCAGGCGGCGTCCTGGCATTCCTCATTGAAAGCCAAGACCCATGGGGAGCGATGCTTGACCTCGTGAGGGAGGACCGCCTCCGCCCTGTAGACGATAAAGAAAGGAGTTTCCCCCATGGGTTTGGTAGCAGTGGTTCGGATTGACCACAACACAGACTGGAGCTCGTCGATCCAGCCCTTGTCGCAAGCCTCAAGCTTCTTCTTAAAGCTGCGCGTCTTGAGGCCATGCAAAACTTCCGCGTTGGCGCGTTCAGCTTGACCGTTGCTCCTGGGGTGAGCCACCGAGGCATAGCAGATATGTGTTTCAAGCTTAGCACAATATGACCTGAAGAGATTGCTTGTGAACTACGAACCATTATCCGTGATGATGCGGCTGGGGACCCCGAATCGCCTCACGAGTCTCTAGATGAACTTGACGGCCGACCCGGCTGGGATCGCGCGAACAGGCTCCACCTCTGCCCACTTGGTGAATTTGTCGATGGCGATGTACAGGAAGCGGTAGCCCCCTGCTGCCTGGGGAAACGGACCCAGGATGTCCAATCCCCAGACCGCGAAGGGCCAGGAGAGCGGGATCATCTGGAGGCCCTGCGCCGGCTAGTGGATCTGCTTGGCATGAAACTGGCACGCCTCGCAAGCCCGCACAAGCTGTGTGGCGTCATTGAGCACCGTGGGCCAGTAGAAGCCGCTGCGGAGGGCCTTGCCCACAAGGGTGCGGGACGACGAGTGATGACCGCAGTCCCCACCGTGGATGTCAGCCAACAGCTCGCGCCCTTGTTTCCTCGAGATGCATTTTAGTGAGACGTCGTTGGGGCGCCTCCTGTAGAGTTCACCGTCTTGGATGCAGTAAGCCAAGGCCTATCGGACCACGCGCTCTGCATCTTCCTCCTTGTCTGTTAGGGTGTTGTATTGCAGGTACATCTTGAGCTCTTGGGTCCAGCAACCCTCCTCGGGCTCCACGGCGAGTAGCAGACGGGCTCCGAAGGTCGGTTCGCAGGGCGGGGCACCGTCCGCAGGCGCCGCAGGTAGCCCCTGCTGAGGGGATGCCGGCTCAGGAACGAGCGGTGTTGCCGATGATTTGAGTAGCCGCTCCTCGAAGATGCCCGGCCTCTGAGGCTCCCGCCTAGAGGCTCGTTTGGTGATGTCATCCACTTCCTTCTTGGTGCCTCTCGGTAAGTGATGCACCTCCAGTCCTTGGAATCGCTTCTCCATCTTGCGCACCTCCTCCAGATATGCCTCCATATGCTCGTCCTTGGGCTTGTATTTCTTGTTGGAGAAGTTGACGAGGAGTTGCGAATCACCTCTGTTGGTGAGACGCTTGACCCCCAGTGCAGCGGCGGCCTTGAGTCCAGCAATTAGGCCCTCGTACTCTGTGATGTTGTTGGGGACCTTCTTGCCTTGCTGGAAGCAAAGCTGCACAGCGTAGTACAACTTGTCCTGAGTGGGAGATACTAACACGGCACGAGCCCCTGCGCCAAGGCGCGAGAAGGCGCCGTCGAAGTATACCACCCATCCGTCCGGGGCTTCATCACCGGGGGCCAGCGAGGATCCTCGCCAGCCCCTCGCTCCGGCGTGTCGGTCCACTCCGCCACAAAGTCTGCCAGAGCCGCTCCCTTGATCACTCGCGTGGTGCTAAACTCCAACTGGAACGATTGAAGCTCGATGTTCCACTCGGTGACTCTCCCGACGACATTCGGGCCCCGGAGTACCTTCTTGAGAGGGTATGATGAGACAAGCTTGATAGGGTGGCCCTGGAAATAATAGCGCAGTTTCCTGGAGGTGATGAGGAGTGCTAGGAGCAGCTTTTGAGGCATCGGGTAGCGCAGTACGCTGACGAAGTACACTGGGTGCTCCACGAGGGTTGCGCTGCAGGATCCTCGGGCGCTTCAGGAATCTTGGGTGCCTCTTGCTGAACGGAGGGTCTGCCAGTGACTGTGGTTGAATCTGCCTCTGGAACTGCGTCAGGGGGCGGCGGGGGCCCTGAAGATGCCGAGTTGCCCGGTGGCCTCACGCTTCGGGGCCTCTCCTCGCGCTCCACCACTAGCGCTGCACTGGCGGAGTGAGGTGTCGCGGCGAGGTAGAGAGTCATGGGTTCCAGGGGTCGCGGCGCTACCATAAACGATGAGCTGGTGAGGTATTCCTTGAGATCCTGGAAGGCGACATCGGCCTCCGGAGTCCACTCAAAGGGCCCCTTCTTCTTCATGAGCTTGAAGAACGGGAGGGCGCGTTCACCAAGCTTAGAGATGAAGCGTCCTAGGGATGTTACGCATCCCGCAAGCTTCTGCATCTCCTTCAGGTTTGTGGGTGGCTTCATTCTTTCGATGTCCATGATCTTCTCCGGATTAGCTTCAATGCCCCGGTGCGAAACCAGGAACCCTAGCAGCTTGCCGAAGGGTGCACCGAACACGCATTTCTCCAGGTTGAGGCACATCTTCACCTTGCGCAGGTTGGTGAACGTTTCTTCTAGGTCCTGGACAAGAGTCCTTGCATCTCTGGTTTTGACAACGATGTTGTCGACATAGGCCTCCGCGTTCCTCCCAAGCTGACGACCGAGGGTGATGTGCATCGGGCGCTGGAAGGTGGCGCCCGCGTTCCTCAGACCAAAAATCATGCAGGTGTAGCAGTAGACCCCGCATGGGGTCAGGAACGCCGTCTTCTCCACATCCTCCACTGCCATCTTGATTTGGTGGTAGCCCGAGAAGGCGTCGAGGAAGTAGAGTAGGTCGCACTCAGCCATCGAGTCCACGATTTGTTCGATGCGCGGGAGAGGGAATGGATCCTAAGGGCAGAACTTGTTGAGGCTCGTGAAGTCAACGCACATGCGCTCCTTGGCTCCTTTCTTCGGGACTATGATGGGGTTGGCCAGCCATTCCGAGTGCCGCACTTCCCGTACGACGCCTGCTGCCTCTAGCTTCTGAACCTCCTGAACGATGAAGGCCTCCTTCTCTGAGGCTTGTCTGCATGCTTTTTGCTTGATAGGGCGCGCGTTGGGGCACACCGTGAGGTGATGCTCGATGACATGCCTAGGCACCCCTACCAAGTCAGCGGCTTTACAGGCGAACACATCTTTGTTAGCCCTGAGGAAGCTGACCAGTGCTGCATCTTGCTCAGGCTCCATGCCCATGCCGATGGTGAAGGTGGCTCCTGAGCCCTCCTCATCAGCGGGCACCTGCTTCGTCTCGGCGGGGTCCTGAGAGAAAAGTTTCTTCTTCTTGGCAGGCGCGGCTTCCGGTGCCTCCGAAGCCCCCTTTGCTCCTGGATGAGTTGCGGTAGCAGCCCTGTAAGCGCGCCCGAGGACCTGAAGGGTGGCCTTGGGGTCCCCTCTGATGGTGATGACGCCGTTGCTCCTGGGCATCTTGACGGTGTTGTAGCCCGCGTGAGTCGCCGCCATGAATTTTGCCAAGGCTGGGAAGCCGAGGACGGTGTTGTAGGGCAGGTGGATGGGCGCAATGTCGAAGTCGATGAGCTCTGTCCGGTAGTTAGCGGGCGTACCGAAGGTGACCGGGAGGCGGATCTGGCCGAGCGGGACGGCCGAGCCTGCGACCCCTGAGAAGGGCTTGGTGGGGAGGAGCTGCTTGTAGGACACGGGCAGATGACCGAAGGCCTCGGGGGAGAGGATGTTGAGCCCGGCGCCGCCGTCGAAGAGGGTCCTTGTGACGGCCACCCCGCAGATGGTGGGCGTGCATACTGGGGGGAGAACACTCATGTTGGCTGCTTCTGTGGCGAGGTCGCTAGGGCCGAAGGTGATGGCGTGCCCCTACGCGCTCTGTGCCCGCGAGGCCTCCTGCGGTTGGGCGGTGGCCCCGACCAGCCGAAAGTGTGACTTGACGTGTCGAGCCGACGTCGGCGCTTGGGACCCTTCGAGGATGCAGGCGACCCCGCGGCAGGGCAGCTCCCCGCCGGCAACGCTCCGCAGCCCGCCGCCACTGGCCGTTCGAGCGTCGAGCTCTCCCACAGATGGCTGGTGCCGGGGCGGCCGTCGTGCCACCAAGAGCGTCACCGGCGTGGCCACAGGAAGTGGTAGTGGCGGAGCAGGCTGCTCTCCGGTGGCCCGGTCGGTGAGAACATCGTCGGGGGAGGAGGAGGAGTAGGAGCGCCCATGGGTGGCGCGGTCCGCCGATTCCGCTCGGACGACAGGGAGAGTGCCACCCCCCACACGGATGTGCCGAACCGCGGTCATCGTGGCGGCGCAAAGTAGGAGAGGGGAGGCGAGGTCGTCGGAGAGGCGAGATTTCGACACGCCCCCGACCTGGCGCGCCAAATGTTGGATTACGGGCTCCGCAAACCCAAGAAGTTCGAACACAGGGGCGTGAACGAAAATCTCTCCCACTCACGTCTACCTAGCGTCTCGCCCTCATCTAGTGAAGAGATTCAAGCAAACAACAAGTGAAGCATGCAAGAGTTTACCCAGGTTCAGGCCACCTTCTGGTGTAAAACCCTACTTCCTGCCTTGGTGGATTGGCCTCAGGAGGGATAGAATATGAACTAGTACAGTGGTTCCCGAGCTCAGGAGGAGAGCTCAGGAGGGTCAGGAGGCAAGAGTTCTTGCTCCGTTGTGTGAAGGCAGATTTTATGGATCTGCTTTGTCTCTTCTTGTCCCCCCTTCATGGTGGGGATCCTAGCTACTTATATAGGCGGCCAGGGTCCTCTTCCCCCAAAATATTTAGGCGGGAAGGGATCCCAGAACGGCCATTTTTGAGCGGGAACACAAGGACGTTCCTATCCTGACAAAAGCAGTCTTCGCCTGCAAAAGGATCAGGTGGTGACGCGGTGGTGGGCTCGGTGGTGACATCCTCCCTGTCGTCCTTGCGGTCTTCTGTCTTGTTGCGCCAATGGAGAAACCTTTGTCCTGCTCCTCGGGAACCTGCGCCTGCGCTGTCGCCCTTGCACCAAAACGGCAACTGCGTCGCTGGCACGGGCTGGCACCCGCTGGTGCAGTGCATCATTCCTTGCGTCACTGCCTCCTCCTGAGGCAGGCTTGGCCTTGGATTCTCTGCCCCTCCGTAGCGACCTAGTCGAGGCCGCTCCCGACGAGGTCTTGACGTCGTTCTCCTCGCGAGGCCTAGCCCCCTCGCGAGGGTCTTGAGCAGCTGGTCGATCAGCTGGGCCGCGACAGGAGCGTGCTGCGGCCCGCAGACAGGCAAGTCTGGGTACCCTGGTTCCCAGGACGCCGACACGACCTTACTCTTACCTAGGCTCTAGGTTGGTGCATCAAATGAAAACTCTATGGGCTCAGTGAGTGGCATGAATGTCCTCCCAGGAATTTGAATGTGAATAATCCGTCGCTCCTCTTCTGGTAAAGTGGCTGTGTAGGTCCCGGTGAAGCTTGGTATTCGATGTTCAGGTACCTAGTGACTTCCTTCAAGTGTCGTCCAAAATGTGTGTCTTCATCCGGTTGGGTAAACTTGTTCCTTGAGTCCACCATCCTAAAGAGTAGAAAATGGAGAGGAGTCACAAATGAGTAGAGAAGGGTAACCTAAGGCTTATCTTAGTGTTCGTGTTCTACATTCAGTGTGTGCTCTGATACCATCTTGTAGCGACCACGATCCGAATAGACCGAAGTCCCTGTGCTCTGTGTCATTCCTGGATCGCTAATGCTGACACACACGGTACTTAAAGGATTTATAACAGAGTGGCAGTCACACACTTATTACATCGAATGTCTCAAAAGAGAACTTATTACAAAATATAAGGCATAAGGCCATCTAACACGATAACAGCGGAAGGCTTGGAAGATAAAGTGAGTCCATCAACTCCAACGACATAGCTGAGTGCATGACAAACGACCTAGCGCACCTTAATCTTCTTCTAAAAAGTCTGCAACATCATATGTTGCAGCCCGAAACGGGTCAGCACAGTGAATATGCTGGCAACATAACATAGTAGAGCAAGTAACTGATAAATGCTAACACTACATGCATATATGGCTGGTGGAGGCTCTAAGGTTATAATGTTTTGCATAAAGCCAATTTTTTCCTACAACAAAGGAATAAATTTTATTTTAACTATCATGGTAGTTGAAACATCATTGAGAAGGTTCCTTCAACTCAATCCCAATTAAAGCCATCTTTATTAACCCAACAAATTAGCTTTAGAGTGATGAGAGCAATCCAATAATTCAAGTACCAAATACTCAAGATGTCCATAACCGGGGACATGGCTAATCATGATTAGTTTGTACACTCTGCATAGGTTTGCGCACTTTTCCCCACAAGACTCAATCTCCACCGTTGGATTTCTCGCACTACACGGTGTTTGAGAAACGGATGACCGAGACACAAACTTTCAGAAGCATTTACTCTTTACCCCGGGTGGACCGGTACACCTATTTTCCCCTACATCTGCTGGTCCACCACTGAAAGAGCTCACACAACATACTCAACTATGCTAGAGCCCATAATGGTATTGTGGCTGCACACGGAAGTTTCTAGCATGAATAGTCTTATGATCCCTTTGAGCCTGGGTGGCATTCCATAGGATAATCACACGGGTCCTCCGGGATTTCCTAGGACAACACTGGATTCTCCAGGTGCCCTGCAAGCAATCCACCCAGATGTGTATTAAAGTAGCCACCTTAAGTTGAACCATTAATTAACAATCTCACATCGGTCATGGATACTCTCAAACCCAATCTACGTCTACGAGCATAGCATGGCAACCTAAGCATAACGTAGAAGTAACTCCCATCGGTTTGATAATAAAACAGGTAATAGGTTCTACCTCAATCTACTTCCCAGGCCCACATGTTAAGATATCCTACTCATCCAATGTGTGAGGGTTGGAACTAATGCATAAAAACTGGGTAATAAAGGGCATGATCAATGGGTTACTTGCTTTGCTGACGATTCGCAAAACCTACGGACTCATAGTAGCACGCTTCACACTCTAGGAATTCTATCACAAACAAACATTAGCATACATAAGCAACCAAGCAAAGATGCACGGGTAAAACTTAGATAAGAAGGTCTAACCAGAAAGTTGAACCGAAGAACTCCAGTTTGCAAAGTGAATCAAATCAAATGGAGCAACGAAACTCAAACCACGAAAGAAACAAGATCCGTTTACTAAATTGTACTGAACTCCGGTTTAACGAACGTTTGTTGTCTGTAACTAAAAGACTAAAAGCGTTCGTTAAAACGAACGAACGGACGAACGTCCGCTAAACAACTAAACCAAAAAAAAGAACCGATCTAATAAAAATGGAACCGATCTAGGGTTTTACCTAGACTGAAAGATAAACCGGTGGCGGCGGGGTGGTGGGACGGCGCGGCGGCGGCGGGGCGGCTAGGCGGCGTGGGGCGGCGGCGGCGGCGTTAGGCGGCGGCTCTAGGGCAGCGGGGCGGCTAGGGTTTCGGGGCGTGTGGGCCTCGGGGCTGCGGCTTCTAAAGTCAGCCCGACAAGAGTTCGGGTCGGTTACGGCCCGGTAGGTCGGGTTGACTTTTTTTTATAGTCCTGGCGCAGAAAAACAAACAAAAGAAATACTAAATGGAGTTGAAAAATTCCGAATTAAATTTTCTCCGTCCTCTAATAATATTTAGGACAAAGTGAACATTTTCTCGGACCTAAATGCAATTTTGAAAAACGCGCATTTTTTCTAATCGAATAAAATTGCAATAAAATCCAAATAAAATAAAATATTTGATTTTAATATTTTTCCTCCAATATTTCATTTATTTTGGAGAAGTCATATTATCTCCACTCATATATTTTAATATGAAATATTTTCGGAGAGAAAAAAAATTAAAACCAAAATGATCCTTGCTCTCATATTTTAGAAATTTCAAATATGAAAACGGTGAAATCCCCAACTCTCTCCATGGGTCCTTGAGTTGCTTAGAATTTCGAGGATCACAACCCACAAATGCAAATAAAATATGATATGCAAGATGACCTATGTATGACATTCCAAATTGAAAATTTGGGATGTTACAGTAGAGCATCTTTATAATCACCCAATTACATTGTGCCGTTTGATAGCACACAAGGTGTTCCTCCAGTATTAGGGAGTTGCATAATTGATAGTCATAGGAACATGTATAAGTCATGAAGAAAACAATACAAGTAAAACTAAACGATCATAGTGCTAAGCTAACGGATAGGTCTTGTCCGTCACATCATTCTCCTCATGATGTGATCCCGTTGATCAAATGAAAACTCATGTCTATGGTTAGGAAACACATCCATCTTTTATTAACGAGCTAGTCTAGTAGAGGCATACTAGGGACACTCTATTTTGTCTATGTATTCACATATGTATCAAGTTTCCGGTTAATACAATTCTAGCATGAATAAAAGATATTTATCATGATATATAAGGAAATATAAATAACAACTTTATTATTCCCTCTAGGGCATATTTCCTTCAGTTTCCTGCTGCAAACGAACGGGGAAACGACGGGGAAAGGATCAATGAGGTGAGGCGGATGCAGATCGAGAGAGAATAGGGGCAGAGGGGGCCTGTAGTGTTCGGACATCAGCGAGCTGAAGTGGTGGAGCTCGAGCTTGATCACGAGCTCGGGCTCCTCTGGAGAGATGTGGGTGGTGCAGGGGTCTATAGGGAGTGAGAGGGAGCGAGTGGTGGTGAGAGAGAGGCTCGGGGAGGCCTTTAAATAGGCAGGCGACGGCTCACTGTGGACTAGTGCGCCAGCGAGGTCGTTGCCGTTGTTGTAGGTCACGAGGGCTCGTGGAGATGTGTTCGGGGTGCTTGTAGAGATGGTATACGACCAGGGGAAGGGAGAGAGAGAGCGGGGGAGTACCAATGCGTCGCGCGTGTGAGCTCGCTCATTGGAGCTCTCAGGTGGCCGACGCTCGTGTGAACGGGGGCAACAAGAGGAGGAAGGAGGAGGGGGACATGGGTGTAGCATGTCGCAGACGCCGAGGGGTCTCGGCAGGCGTGCGTGCGAGGCTCGAGGTCGTTGGAGGCGTTGGGCAGGGGGTGGCTACAGTGCCTTGGCGCACTGTAGCGCGCTCGAGAGTGTGTCATTGGCCGGCATGCCTATTTTTTTGGCTCTCTGGGCTTGGCCTCTAGTGTCCAGGGGCTCTAGAGGGAAGTAATGAAGTGGGGTGGAGCTTTGGATGCCCTTTAGAGCCACTAGGAGATGAGAGAGGTTGAGGGAGAGAGAGAGAGAGAGAGAGAGAGAGAGAGAGAGAGAGAGAGAGACAAAGGGGTTTTCACCCACCAATAATGGGTTGTGATCTTGCCATTGTTACTGGAGGTAGAAGAGTACTAGGAGAACCTCTGGTAAAAATTTGAGCTTAAGAAGAATAGTATAAGTGGTAAAAACAAAAAATGGAGATTCTAGCAAAATGATAGAAGGTGTTTGATGTAGGTTTTGGCAAGTAATTGGATTACAATTGACATGATAATTAAGAGGACCAAATGGAACATAAAATAAGGGTTGCTCACAAAGTTTGAGCTAATTTGAAAAAAGTTGCCAATGTAACTTTGGCAAACCCTAGAAATCAACAGAAATGGATTTGCTTAGATCTTGCTAAGCTAATCTCTTCTCCTTGATGTACCACTTGGTGTAGTATCATTACTTGGGTACCTGAGTATGTCCACAAAGTTTGGGATCAAATGGGGAAAGTTGGCAATGTAAAGTTGTTCAAACTTGGATCTGGACAGAGAGAGTTTTGGGGCACTTTTGTGAACAAAATCCATTTTGATTGGGATAAAACTTTGCATATAATCACATTAGTCATGTGTGACTTGCCAGAATTTTCTTGGAATTTTTAGAGAATATTTCCTTTGTAAATATTTCAAAAGCTTGAAATAACCAGAAGGGTTTTTAGGGATTTGACCAATATTTTGAACATGACCATGTGTTGAAACTCATATATATGGATAATATATGTCCACCGAGCTTCCCTAATGTTTCTCAAATATTTTTAATATATTACAATAATTTTAACCTATTAAAGACCATTTCGAGCCTAAAGAAAAAGCCTTTAAATAAAATATTAAAATAACTTCTAAAATTATATTTTTGTGGTTTATGGGATTCCTATACCTAATATGAGTCAAATATGTGTTTTGAAATATTTTTCATACCCCAAATTAAGTACTTGTTGAGCAAGCCTCAATTCAGGGGTTTTTGGAAAACCTAATTTAGAAAGTACTTTTAGGCCAAATTATTTTTGTAAGAAAATACTATTCTGTTCTATACACATAGCATGATCATTGGGCAAAAGTTTGGATCAAGGAGATGGAGTATGGAAGGTGGAGCTATGTTGAATTTTATGAGCACTTGAAATCGTTGACAAAAATCCAAATCGAATAAAAAGCCAAATAATGCAAAAGTTTTTGTTTGACCAAATTTGTATGCTTCATTAATGCAAATGACATGTTACAAAATACTGCGTGTGACATTGTGTATAAACTTAGGTTCGCCATACATAGCCTTCAAAGCTTTACACCTCTTTATTTTATTTTGTTTGCCAAATATTCATACTCCCCTCATTTAAACTTGATATTCTTGGTTAGTTTCTGTGATTATCGCTTCAACTTGCCTATTACCTACTACTATTAGAGTGCCCGTGCGTTGCTACGTGCTTATCAAAATAATACCATCTTGTTACCTTCAAAATTATGTCCATGAACATATTATAACCTAATAAAAGGACGGATGAAAATACCATATTGTAATGTTCAATATCTTTTTTCATTTCTCAATAGAAACAAACAAAACTCTGCACATCATATGCATACTTCTGAACCATAATAATTGCCAGTTCAGTGAGTTCGGAGGCTCCTTCGACCACATGGAAAAAATATTAGACGGTTTGTGTTCGGCAAACATTGGCAAGAGATTATGCCTCTCAAGGAAAATAGAAAAAAAGCGGCATTCACGGTGGGTGAACTGAGTCAAGGAAGATGGCTGAATTCGACCATAGTGGTAGCCGAAAGGGGAATTTACTACGGGATCTCCTTCAATCTGCCAGTGAGGTATTTCAAACCGTGAAAATAGGAAGAAGTAAAGCCAAATGTTGTAACTGTAACTCGTAAAGTTTATCGTAGAATGGTTAAAAGTAGACAACTCAAACACTAAATTTGTATCATCCATAAGAGACACCATGAAAAATATGTAAAGGGATGACTTGCATATGTGTACCATACAAAATCATGAATAATAAAATAAGTAAGGCAGAATCAATCATTAGGCGTGAATATATACCATCCAATTAAATGGCACCATTATTTATCAAGGGAATAACATATTGTAACATCCCAAAATTTCAATTTGGAATGTTATATATAGATCATATTGCATTGCATATTTTATTGCATTTTGTGCGTGGCGACCCTCGAAAATTCTAAGCAACTCAAGGACCTACGGAGAGAGTTGGGAATTCTACCGTTTTCGTATTTGAGATTTCTAGAATATCGGTACGAGGATCTCGTTGGTTTTAATTATTTTTCTCTCCCTAAAAATATTTCTAAATAAAATATATGAGCGGACATAATATGACTTCTCCAAAATAAACGAAATATTGGAAGAAAATGTTAAAATCACCTTTGGTATTTATTCGGATTTATTTGCGATTTTATTTGCATAGGGAAAATGCACATTTTTAAAAATTGCATTTAGGTCCAGGAAAAATGTTTACTTTGTCCTGAATATTATTAGAGGATGGTGAAAAATTATTTCAGAATTTTTGGAGTCCGTTTAGTATTTCTTTCGTCCGTTTTCGTGCGTCAGGACTCTTTAAAAAAAAGGAACCGACCTTTGGGCCGTGACCGACTAGGACTCCCCCTAGACGGGCCCTTTATAAGCGCAGCCCACCCCGCCGCCATAGCCCACCCGCGCTCGAAACCCTAGCCGCCAGCCGCCGCCGCCGCTGCTCCCGTCGCCGTCGCGCCGCCGCCGCCGCTGCCCGCCGCCACCGCGCCTCGCCGCCGCCGCCGGAGCCACCCGCCGCCTCCCCACCCTCCGCCGTTGCTCACCGCCGCCTTGACCGATGTAGCCGCCGCCGTTCGCCGCCGCCGGTTTTATTTTAAGAACCAAGCGGTTTTCTTTTAGAAACCCTAGATATGTTTTTTTCCAGATCGGTTCGGTGTTTTTCGGTTTAATTAGTTTGCGGACGTTCGTCGTACGTTCGTTTTAACGAACGTTGTCCGCCCTTTAGTTACAGACAGTGAACGTTCGTTCGTTAGCCTGTTCGTCAGTTTTCTTTTTCAGGGTTATTATCCGCGATTATTTCCGATCGCGATTTCTGCCCTGATCTTGTTTTTCGTTTTTCTTTTCGCTCGAGAGTCGGAATCAGGTGATTCAAAATCCCAGATCTTCGTCTCGACGCCCTCTTTCTATTTAACCAACTTGAACAAGGTTTTGTTACTGTAAAATTTGACCTTAGAACAATCTAGTAAATGGATCTTGTTTCTTTCGCAGTTTGAGTTTCGTTGCCACGTTTGATTTGATTCTTTTTGCAAACCAGAGTTCTTAAGTTGAACTTTCTGGTTAGATCTTCTTATTTGGAGTTCTGTTTGTGCATATTTGCTTGATTGCTTATGTATGCTATTGTTTGCTTGCGATAGAATACCCGGACTGCGAAGCGTGCTACTACGAGTCTCTAGGTTTTGCGAATCATCAGCAAGGCAAGTAACACTTTAATCATACCCCTTTATTACCCAGTTTTTATGCATTAGATCAAACCCTCACACATTGCATGAGTAGGATCTCTTAACTTGTGGGTCTGGGAAGTAGGTTGAGGTAGAACCTATTATCTGCATTATTTTCAAACCCTTGGGAGTTACTTCTACGTTATGCTTATGTTGCCATGCCATGCTCGAAGACGTGGTTTGGGTTTGAGTGAAATCCATGCCAGATGTGAGTTGTTAATTAATGGTTCAACTTAAGGTGGCTACTTGAATACACATCTGGGTGGATCGGTTGCATGGCACGTGGAGAATCCAGTGTTGTCCTAGGAAAACCCGGGGTTCCGTGTGATTGTCCTATGGAATGCCACCCAGGCTCAAAGGGATCATAAAACTATTCATGCTAGAAACTTCCGTGTGCAGCCACAATGCCATTATGGGCTCTGGCATAGTATGAGTAAGTTGTGTGAGCTCTTTTAGTGGTGGACTAGCAGATGTAGGGGAAAGTAGGTGTACGGGTCCACCCGGGGTAAAGAGTAAATGCTTCTGAAAGACTGTGTCTCGGTCATCCATTTATCAAACACTATGCAGTGCGAGAAATCCAACGGAGAAGATCGAGTCTTGTGGGGAAAAGTCCACAAACCTCTGCAGGGTGTACAAACTGATCATGATTAGCCGTGTCCCCGGTTATGGACAATCTTGAGTATCTGGTACTTGATTTATTGGTTGATCTCATCACTCTAAAATTAATTTGTTGGGTTAATGATGATTACTTTAATTGGGATTGAGTTGGAGGTACCTTCTCAAGGATGTTTCAACCACCATGATAGTTAAAATAAAATTTATTCCTTTGTTGTAGGGAAAAATTAGCTTTACGCAAAAACTTAAACCTTATAGCCTCCACCAGCCAAATATGCATATAGTGTTAGCCTTAATTCCGTTACTTGCATCTACTGTGTTATCTTGCCAGCATATTCCATGTGCTGACCCATTTCGGGCTGTAACATGTTATGTTGCATACTTTACAGACGAGGAGTAAGATGTGCTAGGTCGTTCGTCATGCACTCAGCTATGCCGTTGGAGTTGATGGACTCACTTATCTTCCAAGCCTTCCGCTGTTATTTTGTTAGATGGCCTTAAGCCATAGACTTTTGTAATAAATTCTCTTTTGAGACATTCGTTGTAATAAGTGTGTGATTGCCACTCTGTTATAAATCCTTCAAATACTGTGTGTGTCAGCATTACCGATCCAGGGATGACACTGAAACACAGAGACTTCGGTCCATTCGGATCGTGGTCGCTACAAGATGGTATCAGAGCACACACTGACTGTAGGACACGACCACTAAGATAAACCCTAGATCACTCTTCTCTACTCATTTCTGACTCCTCTCCATTTTCTACTCTTTAGGATGGTTTACCCAAGGAACAAGTTCACTCAACCAGATGAGACACTTGAAGGAAGTCACTAGGTACCTGAACATAGGAATACCAAGTTTCACCGAGACCTACGCCGCCACTTTACCAAAAGAGGAGCGATGAAGTATTCAAGTTCAAATTCCCGGGAGAACCTTCACACCATCCACTGAGCCAATAGAGTTTTCTTTTGATGCACCAACCTGGAGCCTAGGCAAGAGTATTGCAGCCCACATCACTATGGGACGGATCGGAGAAGTCTAAAAGCAGGAGCTGAAGGTCACTATCTACCAGATTTGTGGACGCCGATATGAGCGTTGGGACATGATCGGCACCCGGAAGGACAGGTCCATTGCAGCGTTCATCCAGGAGTTAAACCAGCACATTCGTCGACAGGAGCACCAGATGTGCGCAGGGATGGTAGATTTGAAGAAGGCACTGACCAGGAAGCTAGAAGATGAACTCAAGTCTACACGTGACGGATACGAGGAGGAGATGATGATACTTGTGGAGAAGTATGGTGATTTGACAAGGAAGCTAGGAGTATTCATGGGAGATCTAGCCCCAGGAGGAGAAGAAGAGGAAGAAAAACCCAAGGAGATTCGTTCTGAAGACTACATCATCATCGACGACACGGACTCAGACCCCGATGATAGTAGTGACGAAGACTACGAAGATGAAGCTGGAGCAGACATCATGGAATCTTCCGCCGATCAAAATTTCTAGATGACCACCCTATGACTAGTAGTTCCCCCCCCCACAAAGTAGTATTTAGAGCACTTTTGTAACGTTATTTAGATCTTTGTAAGCCCTTGTTTGAAATTGATTGGTGTGATATGATTGTGTTTGTCTCATGTGTGTATGGGTAGTGATTTCCCCCTTAGACCTCATTTCTATTCTAATCTCTTCCCTCTACACCCATCAGATGCCTCCGAAACGTGAGCCCGAATTTCAGTTTCCCCCTGAGATCACTCAGTTGATCCAGCAGCAAAACACTTTGATGCAACTTCTTGTCCAGAACAATCAGAACAACAACAACAACCCTCCACCACACCACCCGGGGACAACCTGACACGTTTCTTAATGTTGCAACCACCGGTGTTTGCTAGCAGCATTGAACCAATAGTTGTTGATGACTGGCTACGCAAGATTGGAATGGATTTGACCACCAACATTTGCACGGATGCTGAGAAGGTGCGTTTTGCCGCACAATAGTTGGCTGGACCAGCAGCAGCGTGGTGGGAGAATTACACAGCCACTTTCCCTATAGCCAATGTCACTTGGGATGAATTTCAGCAAGCTTTTCGCACTGCCCATGTCTCAACTGGAGCTATGAGCATGAAGAAGCGAGAATTTCGCAACTTGCGCCAAGGAAATCGTACTGTGGCTCAGTACGTAGATGAGTTTAGTACCCTATCTTGTTATGCCCCAGATGATGTGGCCACAGATGCCGCTAAGCAGGAGAGGTTTATGGAAGGGCTAAATGATGAGATGAGTGTACAGTTGACGGTGGCAACCTTCAACAACTACCAGGAGTTGGTAGATAAGGCTCTTATGATTGAAGGGAAGCAGCAACAGATTGAGAGACACAAGAGGAAGTATGTAAAAGGAAGAAATAATTCTGGAGCCCAGCAGAAGCCCTGATTCACCCCGAATTCGGGAGGATACACCCATAACCATGGAAGCCACACCCACACTAGAGGAACTTCTCACTACCACAATGGCTCCAAAAATGGTAATGGGAACGGAGCAAACAATAATCAGAACCGCTCTACTCCATCCACACCCGCCAAGAGGGATTTGAGCCATGTTACCTGTTTCAAGTGCGGGAAGAATGGACACTATGCCACGAACTGCCCTGAAGCTAAGAATGGGAACGACAATGGAAGCGCTTGGAAGAAGCCCAACCCATTCAACAAAGGACAAGTGAACCACGTGACCGTGGAGGAGGTTGAAGAGTAACCAGATGCGGTTATCGGTAAGTTTTTGGTTAAGTCATTTACAGCAGTAGTTCTTTTCGATACTGGTGCATCGCATTTATACATTTCAAGGGGATTCGTAAATAGACATAAGTTTCCCACCAGAGTCCTTATGACCACCATGTTAGTAAGTTCACCCGGAGCGGAATATATGGCAAATCAAGGATGTTTTCGGATGCCATTGACCATTGGACGACATGTTTTCCCCTCAAACCTAATAGTTTTGGAGTCACAAGGATTGGATGTGATACTAGGTATGGATTGGCTATCGATGTATGGAGGAAACATCGATTGTGCCAGTAAGTCTATTTTGCATACCACCCCGGAGGGAGAAAGGATCAAGTATGTATCTAGTCATTCGCCTAGGAGGACACAAGTACATTCTCTCACGGGATTTGTTCAGGAGGAAGTACCCGTAGTAAAGGATTACCCGGATGTTTTTCCAGAGGAACTACCCGGCATGCCACCAGATGGGGATATTGAGTTTTTGATAGAGTTATTGCCTGGCACCGAACCAATATCGAAGAGACCGTATCGGATGCCAGCAAATGATCTGGAGGAGATCAAGAAGCAGATTAGGGAGTTATTGGAGAAAGGATTTATTCTCCGGAGTTCATCACCTTGGGGAGCCCCCGTGCTTTTGGTCGAGAAGAAGGATGGATCTTTAAGAATGGTCGTTGATTATCGGGCACTGAATGAAGTGACTATTAAGAATAAGTACCCGCTGCCGATGATCAATGATCTGTTTGACCAACTTCAAGGAGCTAAGGTATTCTCCAAGATTGATCTACGATCTGGATACCATCAGTTGAAAATCCGAGAGAAGGATATACCCAAGACAGCCTTCACCACAAGGTATGGGCTATATGAGTATACAATTATGTCATTTGGATTGACTAACGCCCCTGCCTATTTCACGAGTATGATGAATAAGGTGTTCATGGAGTTCTTGGATAAGTTTGTCGTGGTATTCATTGATGATATTTTGGTGTACTCGAAGAACGAAGAGGAACACACAGAGCATTTGCGTTTGGTACTAGAGAAGCTAAGAGAACATCAGTTATACGCCAAGTTTAGTAAATGCGAGTTTTGGTTGAAGGAAGTTGGATTCTTAGGGCATGTTATATCGGGAGAAGGTATAGCAGTGGACCCCGTCGAAGTGCAGGCAGTCACTGAGTGGTTGGCACCAACTTCAGTTGGAGAATTCCACAGTTTCTTGGACTCGCGGGATATTACCGGAGATTCATAGGAAATTTCTCCAAGATTGCAAAGCCAATGACGACATTGTTGAAGAAGGAGACAAAATTCCATTGGACTGAAGAGTGCGAAGAAAGTTTCCAGGAGTTGAAGAAACGTTTGACGACAACCCCAGTGTTGATATTGCCAGTTATACGCAAGGATTTCCAAGTGTATTGCGACGCTTCACGTTTAGGACTTGGAGGAGTACTCATGAATGATGGAAGAGTTGTTTCTTATGCATCCTGTCAACTACGAGCGCTTGAGTTGAACTATGCGACGCACGGTTTGGATCTAGCCGCAGTTGCTCACGCCCTCAAAACTTGGAGACATTTCCTTATTGGAAATCGTTGTGATGTGTACACGGATCACAAGAGTTTGAAGTACATTTTCACTCAGAAGGAGCTGAACCTCAGACAAAGGAGATTGTTAGAGCTCATAAAGGATTACGATATGAAGCTGCACTATCACCCTGGAGAGGCCAACGTCATGGCAAACGCCTTGAGCCGGAAGAGTTATGCAAATACCCTAGTAAAGGGAGGATTGCCAAAGGAATTAGCAGAAGATCTCAGGGAGCTTCATTTGTAGATAGTTCCTAGAGGATTTGTTGCAACATTGGAGGTTCAGTAAACATTGCTGGGAAAGATACGCGAAGCCCAGAAGGAGGACAAAGAGATTGTCGAGATAAAGGAGAGGATGAGTGAAGGAAAAGCCAAGGGATTTCGTGATGATGAACACGACACCTTGTGGTTTGAGGATCGAATCTATTTGCCCAACACCCGGAGATCAGGAAGTTGATACTGCAGGAAGCACATGATTCGCCATACTCGATACACCCCAGAAACACTAAGATGTATTTGGATTTGAAGGAACATTTCTGGTGGACGGGAATGAAGAAGGACATTGCCGAGTATGTAGCCGTATGTGATATATGCCAGAGAGTAAAGGCGGAACATCAGAAGCCAGCAGGATTACTACAGCCTATGCCGATACCCGAATGGAAGTGGGACAAGCTTGGCATGGATTTTATCACCGGATTGCCCAGGACCAAATCAGGATATGACTCAATCTGGGTAGTAGTGGATCGCTTGACCAAGGTAGCCCACTTTATCCGCGTGAAAACCATGTATACCAGTGCGAAGTTGGCCAAGATATACATGACTAGGACCGTATGTCTGCACGGAGTTCCGAGGACCATTGTATCAGATAGAGGAACACAGTTCAACTCAAAGTTTTGGCATCAGTTACACCAGACTTTGGGAACGAGGTTGGAATTCAGTACAGCATTCCACTCGTAGACAGATCGCAGACCGTGAGAGTCAATCAGATTCTGGAGAGCTTGTGCGCTAGATTATTGATCTAGTTGAGATGACAATTTGCCCTACGCGGAATTCTCGTACAACAACAGTTACCAGGCCAGTTTGAAGATGGCATAGTTCGAAGCATTATACGGAAGGAGATGTCGAACGCCGTTGATGTGGGACGAAGTCAGAGACCGTCAGTTGTTTGGACCAGACCTGATCAAAGAGTCAGAAGAGAAGGCTAAGCTGATTCGAGATAGACTGAAGGTAGCTCAGTCCAGGCAGAAGAGTTATACAGACTCGAAGCGCAAGGAAGTAGCCCATGAAATCAGAGACAGAGCATACCTGAGAGTGTCGCCTCTGCGAGGAGTGAAATGTTTCGGAGTTAAGGAAAAGTTAACCTCGAGATTTGTGGGACCATACCGTGTTTTAGAACGCATGGGAGAGGTTGCCTACAAATTGGAGTTACCCGAAGGATTATCAGGAGTATACGATG
>LR738713.1:273529848-273573478 GCA_902687465.1 Secale cereale | reverse complement strand
GGGGGGGGGGTAGGTTTGTAACATCCCAAATTTTCAATTTGGAATGTTATATATAGATCATATTGCATTGCATATTTTATTTCATTTTGTGCGTGGCGACCCTCGAAAATTCTAAGCAACTCAAGGACCTACGGAGAGAGTTGGGAATTCTACCGTTTTCGTATTTGAGATTTCTCAAATACCGGTACGAGGATCGCGTTGGTTTTAATTATTTTTCTCTCCCTAAAAATATTTCTAAATAAAATATATGAGTGGAGATAATATGACTTCTCCAAAATAAAAGAAATATTGGAGGAAAAAAGTTAAAATCACTTTTTGGTATTTATTCGGATTTATTTGCGATTTTATTTGCATAGGAAAAATGCGCATTTTTCAAAATTGCATTTAGGTCTGGGAAAAATATTCACTTTATCCTAAATATTATTAGAGGACGGTGAAAATTTATTTCGGAATTTTTGGAGTCTGTTTAGTATTTCTTTCGTCCGTTTTCGGGCGTCAGGACTCTTTAAAAAAAGGGGAACCGACCTTTGGGCCATGACCGACTAGGACTCCCCCTAGCCGGTCCCTTTATAAGCGCAGCCCACCCCGCCACCACAGCCCACCCGCACCCGAAACCCTAGCCGCCAGCCGCCGCCGCCGCTGCTCCCGCCGCTATCGCCCCGCCGCCGCTGCTGCCCGCTGCCGCCGCCGCCGCGCCTCGTCGCCGCCGCCACACCGCCGGAGCTCGCCGCCGAACCCCGCCGCCGGAGCCACCCGCCGCCTCGCCGCCCTCCGCCGGAGCTCGCCGCCGCCTTGACCGAGGTAGCCGCCGCCGTTCCGCCGCCGTCGGTTTTTTTTAAGAACCGAGCGGTTTTCTTTTAGAAACCCTAGATATGTTTTTTTCAGATCGGTTCGGTTTTTTTCTTCGGTTTAGTTAGTTTGCGGACGTTCGTCCGTACGTTCGTTTTAACGAACGTTGTCCGCCTATTAGTTACAGACAGCGAACGTTCATTCATTAGCATGTTCGTTAGTTTTCTTTTTTGGGGTTTTTATCCGAGATTATTTCCGATCGCGATTTCCGCCCAGATCTTGTTTTTCGTTTTTCTTTTCGCTCGAGAGTCGGAATCAGGTGATTCAAAATCCTAGATCTTCGTCTCGACGCCCTCTTTCTGTTTAACCAACTTGAACAAGGTTTTGTTACTGTAAAATTTTACCTTAGAATGATCTAGTAAACGGATCTTGTTTCTTTCGCAGTTTGAGTTTCGTTACCCCGTTTGATTTGATTCTTTTTGCAAACCGGAGTTCTTAAGTTGGTCTTTGCTTGATTGCTTATGTATGATATTGTTTGCTTGCGATAGAATACCCGGACTGCGAAGCGTGCTACTACGAGTCTCTAGGTTTTGCGAATCATCAACAAGGCAAGTAACACGTTGATCATACCCCTTTATTACCCAGTTTTTATGCATTAGATCAAACCCTCACACATTGCATGAGAAGGATCTCTTAACTTGTGGGTCTGGGAAGTAGATTAAGGTAGAACCTATTACCTGCATTATTTTCAAACTCTTGGGAGTTACTTCTACGTTATGCTTATGTTGCCATGCCATGCTCATAGACGTGGTTTGGGTTTGAGTGAAATCCATGACAGATGTGAGTTGTTAATTAATGGTTCAACTTAAGGTGGCTACTTGAATACACATCTGGGTGGATCGGTTGCAGGGCACCTGGAGAATCCAGTGTTGTCCTAGGAAATCCCGGGGTTCCGTGTGATTGTCTTATGGAATGCCACCCAGGCTCAAAGGGATCATAAAACTATTCATGCTAGAAACGTCCGTGTGTAGCCACAATGCCATTATAGGCTCTGGCATAGTATGAGTAAGTTGTGTGAGCTCTTTCAGTGGTGGACTAGCAGATGTAGAGGAAAGGAGCTGTACGGGTCCACCCGGGGTAAAGAGTAAATGCTTCTGAAAGACTGTGTCTCGGTCATCCGTTTCTTAAATACCATGCAGTGCGAGAAATCCAACGGAGGAGATCGAGTCTTGTGGGGAAAAGTGCACAAACCTCTGCAGAGTGTACAAACTGATCATGATTAGCCGTGTCCCCGGTTATGGACAATCTTGAGTATCTGGTACTTGAATTATTGGTTGATCTCATCACTCTAAAATTAATTTGTTGGGTTAATGATGATTACTTTAATTGGGATTGAGTTGGAGGTACCTTCTCAAGGATGTTTCAACCACCATGATAGTTAAAATAAAATTTATTTCTTTGTTGTAGGGAAAAATTGGCTTTACGCAAAAACTTAAACCTTAGAGCCTCCACCAGCCAAATATGCATATAGTGTTAGCCTTAATTCCGTTACTTGCATCTACTGTGTTATCTTGCCAGCATATTCCGTGTGCTGACCCATTTCGGGCTGCAACATGTTACGTTGCAGACTTTACAGACGAGGAGTAAGACGTGCTAGGTCGTTTGTCATGCACTCAGCTATGCCGTTGGAGTTGATGGACTCACTTATCTTCCAAGCCTTCCGCTGTTATTTTGTTAGATGGCCTTACGCCATAGACTTTTGTAATAAGTTCTCTTTTGAGACATTCATTGTAATAAGTGTGTGATTGCCACTCTGTTATAAATCATTCAAGTACTGTGTGTGTCAGCTTTATCGATCCAGGGATGACACTGAAGCACAGAGACTTCGGTCCATTCGGATCGTGGTCGCTACACATATCGAGCATGAGCTGCAGTCCTTTTTACCTCATATGTACAGGGGCATGTACATCATCCAAGTTGATTTATAGCTCTTGTATCGGCCATTCGTCGTACTCGAGCTCTTGTGGTGGCCGGCGGCGAACACATATGAGGTTGGCCATGGAGCGAAGGAGAGGAAGTCGTAGCGGTGGAGGTGGATGAGGGCATGGACGTGGCCGATGGTGGTCTTGCCGTGGCCGACGGCGGCAACGTGGGATCGTGCCGGTGGCCAGCTGCTGGGCAGCGGCGCACACGTGAACCCATAGCCACCCGAGCTCTAGTGCGGGGTGTGGGTAGGGGTCGGGGATGTGTGGTATCGATTGGTTTTTCGAAGTGGATCACTGTTTTCCAGGACCGTGCGATTTTCTATCAATTCGGCCACCGTGATTTGGGGACGCGTGGTTTGAGCTTTGACTAGATGCGGAAGTTACCGAAGCGAGTTGCAATTTTCGTCGGCCCTCGGAGTGGTCCGCTCGTTGCTAGGAAAGGCAAGGATGGATGTGTTAGGAAAGTTAGGATTTGAAATTGATTGCTATGAAACTGGATTTTATTGTTTGGTAACATGCTATCGCTTCCTACCCGGTTGTAACGTGTCTGGTTAGGAAAGTTTGAAAATATTTGAAAAAAATTTATTGGGAGGACAAAAAAATCAACGTGAGGAGGTGATGATGAGAGGCGAGACAAAAATAAAGCAGGCGAAAATAAACCAGACAAAATAAAACCGTTAAACGGAGACTGCCAAGTGTTTTATTAGGAGTAGAGAATCGTAATAGAAATGTGCAAATCTCATTGTCTTAAATGGTTTGTTGCCAGTATGGACATATTCACGAGAAAATATGCACATGTTAGGATGTTAGGGAAGTACTTAAAGACAAGAATTTTTGTTGCAAAATAATTCTTGCATTATTCAAATCAAAAGTTACACTCTCGTCATATAATTCTTATGAGCTTATCTGTCCTGAGCCTAGCCGAACCATAGTATAGCGTTGCACCCTACGAAAATTAGCCAAGACGTGACTAACCATATTACAATTCCGACCACTATGAGGAATGCAAAAATCCCTCTACTCCATATTAGGGAAGTACTTAAAGACAAGATTAATCATATATATATATGTAAAAAATATATTCTTATTATCTTATTTATCTCAATATATGCAAGCCTGTCATATCGTCATACAAATACGGAGTACAGTACTATGTCCAATGCAGTCCCAGACGGTGGTCGGTACAGGCGTGCCGCCGTGCCGGTCGCATCGTGCGTTTGGTGACGTAGTCCTGATGCGGCGGGTGGTTGGCCGGTGGACCGAACTCCGAGAACCTCTCCACGTGCATCTCTAGCGTGATCTCCTTTTGGAATGTGGAACCATATCTTGTGTGTGTGTGTGTGATGAGTTGACGTGAGGCCCATATCCTATATCCACGATTTCTTATTAGGAGTCGTCCTGAGCAGCTTGGGTCCTGTGAAATTCTCCGTTCCAAAATGGGGTTCGTTGAAGCAGCCAAGCAGAGAGCACATGAGGTTGTAACAATAATCGACAAGGTCAAGATAGCAGGTCGTTCAAAAGGCTAAGCCGTTGAGCATCATGCATCGTGTTCCTGCATGGTAGTCGCTGACCCAAAACAGCTGGAAAAGAAATCGTAAAGATAGTTGTACTACTACGGCATATGCACGTTTTTTTCTCTTCTCTTTTTGATTGAATCATCATGTGCGTCCGTTTCAAAGTTGCACTGCCTTTGCACGCTCCAGCCATCGTTGACTTGGGTACGGAGGCATGTCTTTGACGGAACCATTCTCGTGTGCATGCCCTCAAGGTTGGAGGGTTGGAGGGTCGGATCAGCCTGCCTGAGATCCTTTGCATCGTTTCGGATCACCAGGGCAGAAATCACTACAGGGCATCTTTTAATCGCCCTACGTCTGGACCACACTGTCACCATCTCATATCGGTCAGCGGATCAATTAACTTGTTAGTTTTCTCAGAAACTGAAACCAAATTAAAGGGTTTATGGAAGTCTGGATAACCATCACGTAAGACTTCGACACCATGAGCCTACCGAAAACCTCATATGGACCCAAGTCCTCACATCTTTGCCCTTTCTCTACATCCACTTTTTTCCTCATCGACGTCATCGCTCTACCACATCGGCCGCTCGACAAGGTCTTCCCGGACACGCACGACCTCCGCCGCTCTACCCGGTAGCCACACCACCGGTCCACACCTCTTGTCTGTTGGCCGTGCAAGTACCATCCTCCCTACAGGTGTCATCATGGCTGGCAAGTGTTTGGCAAAATCTTTGTGTTAATTTTTTGCCCATTCTTTGAAAAAATGGATTCAAACATGGAGTACATTTACAAGCACTATATTAAGTCGTTTGACTAGGAGGGTTATACCGATGAAACACTGGTGACGTAGGCGGTCCTTGCGGATGCGGAGTGTGCGCAAAAATATGTTCTCAGTTCCAAAGAATCGATTAAGGGTCATTGACAGCTGAATTGGAACATGGCACGAGGGCATTTGATGTTGCTAGACGACTACTTTGCTCTACCCCATGGAAGCGATTTAGGAGCGCTAGCGGTGTGTATGGCTATCTGTCTATTTCTTCTATATCGATAGAGATACTAAGCTCCCGAGAAATGCTGCCTCCTGGTGCATCGCGGTTGGCGAGCAGCGCTCGGGCCCCACGTGTAAATCAGTGAATTAGTTGGGGAGGCCATTATGGCAATAAAAAAGTTTAGGAGGCAATTGGTCCTACTCGCATCATGTCATGGGCCTCATGGCATTGTTGCGTTCCAGTGCGGTTTACGCGTCGGCGTTCGTTCTTGTGGCGGGCGGAAATGGAGGCTGCGGCGGGTGGGAAGGGGAGGCTGTAGCGGCCGTGCTTGCTGCGCTTCTCTAGGTCAACTCCGCGCAGCCCCCGTCGGCCACACGAGCTCCTCCCTTATCTCTTCTCTGAATGGCATCGACCGGTGGTAATGGAGGCGCCAACTCGTGGGGTGGTGGAGAAAGTCAGAAAGAGGGCCGCGTCGGGAAGAGATCCTGCGGCCGCCGGTGACGGCGGCTCCCGGATGGGGAACGTTATACGGGGCTCCCAGTCGCTTCCCACAAGACGACCTCCCTGGCCTCTATTAGGTGCCCCTCTCTTCTGTCTTTTCTTTGCTGCCCACAATGGCGTCAAAGGCACCAAGTGTAATGCCCAGGATGGAGTTATACCTCCTACGTGTCGAGGCACGACTTAAAGGCATAAATCCATCCTAGAATGATCTCAAGTTTGGTAATCTTTGCACAACTCATGTAAAAGAGGGATAGTAAACAGAAAATAGTTGGCTTACACTCGCCACGTCACAGAATTACAGTACAAGTCTCAAACATCATACATTAAGAACATCACAACCCTCTAAGGGCAAAAGCCAAAAGTCAAAGTACCAAACTTAGATAAATAAACCACAGGCGGATCGAATCCTAGTAAGAGACTCCACTACTGATCGTCCGGGTAGCGCACGTAGTATCGACTACGCTCCTCGTCGTACTCCCAATCCAGCTCGGTGCCATCACCTGGATAGCTCACAGCTGGACCTGCATCTGGTGTGTGAAGTAACTGTGAGCCACATAGGACTCAGCAATCCCGTTCCCGGGTAACAGAACTAGTTAAGCCTTTGGGTGAGGAAAAGGCTGAAGAAAAGAATAAGTGTCTGCAGCAGCAACTAGCATCTAGCTTACGTGAGTGAGAGCGAGAAGAGAAAGCCTCGGCGAGAAGTGATCACGAAGTGATCCTAGCTACAAGCTCCATAATCATAACCCCTCCGTGTTCAACTCCCGAATCCCTATTCGGAAATTGACAGTCACGGAACACACGCATGTAGTGTATTAGAAACATTGTGTCAAGTTATCTACAACCGGAATTAACAAGCTCCCATCTGCCACATAACCGCGGGCACGGCTTTCGAAAGTTCAAACCCTGCAGGGGTGTTCCAACTTGACCCATTACAAGCCCACGATCCGCGGAGTCGCAACTCCAAAGTGGGAAGACCCGAGTATCCTCGGAATCCCGTGCTCAAGATATACCGAGCTAAGGTAAGGCTAATCCAGCAAATCCTCCCGGCGTGTCGACACCCTGATAGTAGCCGCGCGTATCTAGGTCTCAGGACACGTCCGGATGAGCGCTACGTACAGATACCGAAGACCCCAGCGAACTGGGTAGTATCCGCAAGTGACTCTTGTTTGGACCAACACTCAAGTCGAGCACTGGCCCAGGGGGGTTGAATTAATTAAGCCTCGGGTTAATTACTCCCTCGGAAAGTTTTAGTTGTTTAGGCAAATAGTACCAAGGTTGGGACTTGCTGGAAAAGACTTAGCACTTAGCGGTTTATCGAGGGGGTCCCATACACCCCAACCGTGTTAGGAACGCATAATCAAGGAACATAACACCGGTTTATACGGGTCCTAACGGCATGAGTGGAACAAATCACCAAGCAAAAGGCTTAGCCTTCCACCCTTGCCAATATATAGATGATTTCATTTAAAGCATTTATATAGTGTGATATAACCCAACCAAACTTCAACATGAAGCAAGCATCTTCAATCTTCACCTACAACTAACAATGCTATAAGAAGGGCTGAGTGAAGCGTACTTAGCCAAGCAACGGTTTGCATAGGTAGGTTGGTTAAACATGGCAATGTTTTACAAGTAGGAGGCTGACAAGAAGATCATGGGCATCGAGGCAAAACTATAGATCAAGACTACTAGCAATAGGCAAAGATAGTAATGTTATCGGGGTTCGGTCATCTTGCCTGAAGAGAAGTCGTTCGGATCGTAAGAAGGGTCCTCGTGCTCAACCTCGTTGTAAACCTCGTGCTCAACCTCGTACTCAGTCTCAGCTTCCGGCTCTAAACAAAACAATCACACCAAGCACCAATCAACAAGATGCAATGCGCACTCGAAAAACATGAATGCATGATGGATGCACTAAGGATGCACACGGAGCACGTAAAACATCACTCAAGCAAAATACCTCAAAACAAGATAACAATCTGATATTATTAATCTACACAGAAAAACAATCAAGTTTGATATAAGATTCGCTGAAATCGGAGTTACGGGCTAAAAGTTATGCCCGAAACAAGATTTGAGCGAAAGCTGAAAATTACAGCAACATAGCATCTTCGGAGCTCAAAATAATTGAGCTACAGCATTTAAATAACATGGCAAAGGGCATGAACACAAACTAGACATATAGTACAGCAACTAAGTCCAAGGTGCACCCCAACGGAGTCACGGATCAATAGCAATGATCTTGGACATATTGAACTTGACAATAAAATTCTGGCAGCAGAATTTTATTGAAACTTTAGAGCAAAAGATAAACATGCTACAGCCACTCAAATAGACATGTGAGGACATGAATGGAAAGACAACAATATATACTACAAGGAACAAACAAGATCCACTCCAAAACTAACATGCTTTGTTCTGGAACATCACACGAACATGGCATCGGAACGTTACAGATTTCAGACTTAGTGAAAAACCACTAAGTCCTAAAACAGCAATATCATCATGGCATATAAAAGAGCATGTTTAAGTCACCTCGAAACTAAACATGGCAAAGGGTAAGCACCTCATCAAAGTACACATGAAGGTGATCCCGAAACACACAAGCATGCATCATGTAGGTAAACACAACGATTGCAACGAGTTCAACAAGATGGCATTTCATAACAAGTGAAAACACGTCATATGAACATGGCACTTTGCAACGATGATAACAAGGCAATAATAAATCTACCATGCAACCTATCACAAGCAACACGTAGTTCGTGGCAAGACGAACACGTGGACATGTCATTTGCATCATTTGGACAAACGCTAAAAGATATCACATGGCAAAGGTGGCATAAAAATAACACATAGCAGCAGTTTATATCATGATGCACTCTTGCAACAGCAAAACAAGCACCTAGATGATCTCTAACATGCATGACAACAACAGGTAAAACGTAGAGCAAGTCTCCACGAACGTCTGGACATGCTACACGCGCGAAACGGAGCAACAGGCAAAAAGTTAGAGCAGGTCAAACATTGCATTTCAGATCAACAGATCTGGGACTTAGGAGTGGGGAAACAACCTCTTCAGATCCGATCTGAGAAAAAAAAAGAAGAAGACGGGCCGGCGGCTGGGCTTCTGGCGGAGGGAGGAGGCGGTTGGGCTCCGGCCCGAGTGGCGGCGCGGGGCGGCCCGGCTGCTGGCGAGCTGGCCCTCGGGGCGGAGCGGGGCGGCGGCCCGCGGCTGGAGGGAGGCCCGCGGCTCAGGGCAGAGGCAGCGCGGCCCAGGTGGCGCTGGAGGGCCCAGCCGGCGGTTGCCCGCGGGAGTGGAGGCGCGAGGCGATCCCACCGCCGCGCGGAGGAGCTGGGCCTCCTGGCTCGGGCCCAGGAGGGCGAGCAGGAGGAGGCGAGGCGAAGGGAGTGCGGCGAAGGGCCCGTCGGGAGGCGAGGCCGCGGCTGGGAGGTGGCGATGTGGCTGGGCCGGCGTACGGGCGCGATGCTGGGCCGGTCTGGAGCGAATCCGGCGGGAGGGCGCGCGGGAGTGGCTCGACCCGGCGATGTGGTCCTCGGGCGAGAGGACCGAAGAGGAGGGAGACCCGACGAGGGGGTGGACCGGGCCGACGCGGTCGCCTCGCCGGTCGAAGGAGCGATGACGGGCGGGCATGCGTTGACCCCGTCGAACGGATCTGGATCGGGACGATTCCCCGATCTGGATCCCAGCGGCGGCGACTGGCTCGGGAAGGAATGGTTTTTTTTTCAAGTGGAGAGGAGAGGGAATGGATCTGAGAAAAAAATAGGGGATGCCAAAATAGACCTAGAGGAGTCTATATATAGCAGTTTTGTAGGGTTTGGGGGGATTTAGGGGCGCTAGGAGCCCTCCGATCGCGATCCGACGGATCCGATCGCGGGGATAGATTAAAAGGGCCTAGGAGGAGATAAAAGAATGCAGTAGGGGTGTTTCCGGGACACGAAGTGAAGGCACTTTGGACCCACATGAACAACGGAGGGAAAAGTCAACGGAGTCCAAACGAGACGAGATTTGAGAGGCGGGTTGCACACAACAAAACAACAACACAGACAACAACCTCGCGGCACACCGGTAACGTTAAACGCCCGAACAACAAAGTAGGCCTACGGGACGTCACGGACACGTGAGGGAGCTCCGGAACGCGAAACGGACAACGGGAAGAAACACGCGGAACCGGATGCAACCGACAACACAAATGCAATGCGATGCACATGTCTACATGATATGAATGAATGCCACACACTCACACAACAAAACGACGAAAACCCGAAAGACAAAGAACCCGGAATGGAAATAGATGAAGCCGGAGATATATTATATACCCAAAAGGGAAAGTATTACATCCGGGGCATTACACCAAGCTCGTGCGCGTCATCTTCCAGGTCGTCCTCCGCACCCCTCGCCGCAAGGAGGGACAACGCGAGGACGATGCGGGTGGACACGCTCCTCTTCTCGCCGGTGCTCTTCGTGTGGTCCAAGATGGCACACCTGCTCGGTAGACCGGCGGTGCCGGTTCCCGACCTGCAGACAGTGGTGGACAAGCTCGTACCCTGCCGCGTCGCTGACCTCCGCATTTCGACGCGCCGTTCTTGGCGGGGCCGGCTCATCCAGGGCCTCCCTCTGTCGCGCTATCTACATCTCGGTAATGCTCTGTCCTCGCATTGCGTACCACCTATATTCAGATTGCAATGGCACACACTGATTTGAGTCGGCCATAGGGACGGACTACAATAAACACAACATCACCAAGCTGCTCACCAAGTCCATCATATACCGCTACCTCTGCAGCGAGGACCTGCTCGAGGATGTCCTCGACGGCAAGGAGAATCTCGCTGTATTCCAGGAGTCTGACGAGAAAGGCTACCTCAAAGTGGAGGTATACCATCCTTCGCATCCAAAGTTCATTCAATCCTACCATCATTTTGACATTCAGCTTGTACACCTAAAACTGTGAGCAGACCGAGGGGTTGAAGCAGCTCACGTTCATGGGCATACTCGTGCTTTGCCGCGGGATGGCGCCGTCATGAACTTCGTCGACCTGTATGTACATGTGCCACTACCTCTAATGTCTTTACTGTTTAACTCTTTTGTCAACAGCCATTCCGTGTCTCTAATTGAGCTTTTCTGACTGAACTCAAGAGGACTGCTGAGGAATGGAGTCTCCATCTGGATCGATCTACCCCTCGAGATAGCAGCGGACTCTTTGAGCCTAGTGGACATGCTCCTTGAGGTGAGGAATATAAGCATACTAAATAAAATTATGCTTATATCATGCACAACTTGAGAAAACGCAAATAACTACTCCTGAGTAAAGGTCCCTTTTGATAAATGTGGATTATGGATTAATGGTGACATCGTGGTGTTTATTTTCCCCTCCGATTTTGAGGCAGATTGAGAAGCTGATCCAAGGAAGGCGATGATGGAATCTACTGGGAAGACCAAATAATTTGACAAATGACGAACATTTGAGGTCCGAGGTATCGAATGGAGTTGCTTGATTCCATTTTTCTTTTGATGTTTCATACACACATAGCGCGTGGAGATGAAGGCTTTCGAAACATCGCCATGTGAATGAGTTTTATCATGCTTCATTGAGACATTATACGTGCTCCTCCCTGCAAGTTACTCCTATGCCTGGTTGAAATGTACATATGGCTCAAAATCATGTGGCCGGATAACTCGTGGTGGGCCGGACTGGTGGGCCGTGAAGATCATCGCTGAAGATTGTCTCTCGTATCCGGATAGGACTCATGTGTGCGTATAATGGCAGGTTTTAGGTTCGGGTGTAATCTTTCCTTCTTCTGCAAGATGGTCATGTACAAACCCTAGGGCCCTCCGGTGCATATATAAACCGGAGGGTTTAGTCCGTAGAGGCTGAACAACAACAGAATCATATCACATAGGCTAGACTTTTAGGGTTTAGCCATTACGATCTCGAGGTAGATCAACTCTTGTAACCCATATTCATCAAGATCAATCAAGCAGGAAGTAGGGTATATTACCTCGATCGAGAGGGCCCGAACCTGGGCACACATCGTGTCCCTAGTCTCATGTTACCATCGATCCTCAGACGTGTAGTTCGGGACCCCCTACCCGAGATCCGCCGGTTTTGACACTGACATTGGTGCTTTGATAGAGGCAAAGGTGTCCCGTCTTTCGATGAGATGGTGGCTATCGTTTTGGAGGAAGTCGACTTTGACGATCCGACTACGAACGTGCGAGGACGTCGCGCCTTAGCAATCGCTAAACCAACTCCGAGAGGTTGTTGACCACGCCGGAGCACGATCAACCTGACCACGAAGGTCTGTTTCCTGCAGGCAAACGAAGAACAAGTAAGAAACTAAGATTGCAATCTGGATATTGCGAATATAAGAGGGAAGCTTTATTGATCAAGGTGGGGTTCTGTGACGCCTTGGTCTGGTCGTTGAACACAAACGAAGTACGTGAAGTTGCATCAATGGCGAACTTTTAATCTAAACAAAACCCCAAAGTCTAAACGACGCCCTAAGGGTTGTATATATGGGGGAAAGAGGGGGGAATTTCGTGGCCCTTGATGGAGGGGTCCGAAACCAACCCTAACTCTTGTTTCCCCACACATACGGACTCTAAAAACAGCCTATACTCAAGTATTTCGAAATTACATGGGCCTGGCCCAATAATAAGGTGACACAACACCTATAATAGCCTCTGGACGAAATTTATGAAGTGGCATCTTGTATATTTCGTCCAAGGCTTCTTGCACTCATTATGGTGGCTTCAAAGTCCTAAAATCATCAATTGAAACTCCATTCTTGTTCCCCTTGCGCATGCCATCATCTCCATGCTTGATCTTGCTCCAATGTTCATCCTTCTTGTCCAAGCTAGGCCCTTCATTTATAAGCAAGACAAATGTATCCAATTTAGGCAGCATCATATTCTCATGAACATTAGATTCATTACCAAGAAAGGAAAGTACATGGTAATTTAATTGGCGTGCGCGAGCTCTAGTAATTGGTCCTGTATATGTGTCAGTTGAAGCTGTGGGTGTAACCTTGTTAGTGATGTCCTCATCATCCTCCCCTTCTTGAATTGAAGTCGTCCTCGACGGAAGCTCATCTTCCTCACCCAAGTAAGGCTTCAAATCTGCAATATTAAATGTGGGACTAACCCCAAAATCTGCAGGCAGCTCAAGTTTATATGCATTATCATTTATTTTCTCTAACACCTTGAAAGGACCGTCAGCACGTGGCATTAGCTTTGACTTGCGCAAATTAGGAAACCTATCCTTACGCAAATGTAACCAAACAAGATCTCCAGGTGCAAAGACAACACGTTTTCTACCCTTATCTCCAACAAGTTTATATTTAGCATTCATGCGCTCAATATTTTCTTTAGTTAACTCATGCATTTTTAAGATCAATTCAGCACGTTGTTTAGCATCAAAATTAACCTTCTCCGAAGATGGAAGAGGCAACAAATCAATAGGTGCACGAGGTAGGAAACCATAGACAATTTCAAAAGGGCACATCTTAGTAGTTGAATGCAACGAACGATTATAAGCAAATTCAATATGAGGCAAGCATTCTTCCCACATTTTCTTATTATTCTTTAAAACAGCCCTAAGCATAGTAGACAAAGTTCTGTTGACCACTTCAGTTTGTCCATCAGTTTGGGGGTGGCAAGTAGTACTAAAAAGCAGTTTAGTCCCCAACTTAGCCCATAAACATCTCCAAAAGTGGCTAAGAAATTTAGTATCACGATCTGAAACAATAGTATTTGGCACACCATGCAAGCGAATAATTTCACGAAAGAACAAATCAGCAACATTAGCAGCATCATCGCTTTTATGACATGGTATAAAGTGTGCCATCTTCGAGAACCTATCCACGACAACAAATATGCTATCCCTCCCCTTCTTTGTTCGAGGTAAACCCAAAACAAAGTCCATAGATATATCTTCCCAAGGAACACTAGGGACAGGCAAAGGCATATATAAACCATGAGGATTGAGTCGTGACTTAGCTTTTTGACATGTAGTGCAGCGACCAACAAAACGCTCAACATCCCGTCGCATCTTTGGCCAAAAGAAATGCGTAGCAAGTACGTCCTCCGTCTTCTTCACGCCAAAGTGTCCCATTAATCCTCCTCCATGCGCCTCCTGCAACAACAAAAGACGAACAGAGCTAGCTGGAATGCATAGCTTGTTAGCACGAAACACAAATCCATCATTAAAGACGAACTTGTTCCATGTTCTCCCTTCTTTGCAATTATGCAATACATCTTTAAATTCAGCATCATGCACATATTGATCTTTGATGGTCTCCAAACCAAATATTTTAAAGTCAAGTTGTGAAAGCATAGTATGACGACGAGATAATGCATCAGCAATAACATTTTCTTTTCCCTTCTTGTGTTTAATAACATAAGGGAAAGTCTCTATGAATTCAACCCATTTAGCATGTCTACGGTGTAGTTTTGCTTGACTTTTAATGTGCTTCAAAGATTCATGATCAGAATGTATAACAAATTCTTTGGGCCATAAATAATGTTGCCATGTTTCCAAAGTCCGAACAAGAGCATATAATTCCTTATCATAAGTAGAATAATTCAGACTAGGCCCACTCAATTTTTCAGAAAAGTATGCAACAGGTTTACCATCTTGTAATAACACACCTCCTAACCCAATTCCACTAGCATCACATTCAAGCTCAAAAGTCTTATTAAAATCAGGAAGTTGGAGTAAAGGAGCATGTGTCAACTTATCTTTCAATACCGTGAATGCTTCTTCCTGTGCAATACCGCAAACAAAAGGCACATCCTTCTTTGTAAGCTCATTGAGAGGTGCAGCAATGGTGCTGAAATCTCTCACAAAACGCCGATAGAATCCAGCGAGGCCAAGGAAACTCCTCACGTGTGTGATCGTTTTGGGCTGCGGCCAACTCTCAATAGCTTCAATCTTGGCTTTATCAACCTCAATTCCCTGTGGAGTAACAACATAGCCAAGAAAAGAGACTCGGTCGGTGCAAAAGGTGCACTTTCCAAGGTTACCAAACAAACGTGCATCACGTAGAGCAATAAAAACAGCACGTAAATGTTCCAAATGTTCCTCCAAAGATCTGCTAAAAATCAATATATCATCAAAGTATACTACCACAAATCGTCCAATGAAAGCACGTAAAACTTCATTCATTAATCTCATGAAAGTACTAGGTGCATTAGTTAACTCAAAAGGCATGACTAACCACTCATATAATCCAAACTTAGTTTTAAATGCTGTTTTCCATTCATCTCCCAATTTCATACGAATTTGATGGTATCCACTACGCAAATCAACTTTGGAGAATATTGTAGAGCCACTCAATTCATCAAGCATATCATCTAGCCTAGGAATAGGATGACGATAACGAATAGTAATATTATTAATGGCTCTACAATCAACACACATACGTGATGTACCATCCTTTTTCGGCACTAGAATAATAGGAACAGCACAAGGACTAAGGGATTCGCGTATATAACCTTTGTCGAGTAGCTCCTGTACTTGACGCATAATCTCCTTCGTCTCTTCTGGATTGGTACGGTATGGTGCGCGGTTGGGTAGCGATGCACCGGGAATTAAGTCAATCTGATGCTCAATCCCTCGAATAGGTGGTAATCCCGGTGGCACGTTGATACGGTGTATCCTAGGGCCATCACCATGGACCCTCCTTCACCCCCTCAAGTGCCTCGAGGACCGATGACACGTGCTCGTGCTAGAGCTTTCGAGACCGAGGTGACGTCACTTGATACAGGGTGGAACCCTAATCAGCGGATCTTTCACGTTTGGAGGTTGGCACACGATGAACACGGGGAATCACAAGGGAAAGATGGGGAAACACAAGAGGAAAACACTCAATCAACACGAAAGCAATCACACAAATGCTAGATTCGCGATACAAGGTCGAGATACATGATCCAAAGTCAACGCCGGTGATACAAAGATAGTCTTCTCCGTGAGGAGGTCTTGGAATCCCGTGGGATCTTCCCGTTAGGGGTCTTGAATCCAGAGGTGGATCTTCTCCGTAGAGGCGCACCGGTCTCGTGGGAGAAATCCACACAAGTGTCAAATGAGCTAAACCACAGCTAACCCTAAACGGAATGAGGAGAGGAGTATATATAGTCTACGGGGCGAACGGGTACATGGGCCTCGGCCCAGGGGCTGCACGCAGGCAGATCAGGGGCCGGATGTCCGGGCGGCGGCCCGGATGTCCGGGTCTTCGAGGGGTGCCGGACGTCCGGGGCGAGGAGCCGGATGTCCGGGCTGGAGCGGTCTGGTCTCGGGTGCTCTCTGGACAGAGCCGCCGGATTTCCGGGCCCGAGGCCGGATGTCCGGGCCATGCTTGGCCGGATGTCCGGGCCCTGGCCGGATGTCCGGGCCCTGTAGCTTCGGCTGCTGCTGGCCTTCTGTAGTTGATGGCCCAGGTGCCGGATGTCCGGGCCATGGGGCCGGATGTCCGGGGCCTGGAGCTCCCTTCTGCCCTTCTCGATGCATCAGTTCGTCCGTGGCCTTGGGGACTTGTCCATCTTCAAGCTCTTCTCCGAAGCGGCCTCCTTCACACCTGAGCACACAAAGCACACTCGCTTGAGGTAGCAACCATGTCTCGCAATATTCATAAGGAAGTAGGGCTAGGAGTGACGTCACCTCGGTCTCGAAAGCTCTAGCACGAGCACGTGTCATCGGTCCTTGAGGCACTTGAGGGGGTGAAGGAGGGTCCATGGGGATGGCCCTAGGATACACCGTATCAAAACTCCTCACGTGTGTGACCGTTTTGGGCTGCGGCCAACTCTCAATAGCTTCAATCTTGGCTTTATCAACCTCAATTCCCTGTGGAGTAACAACATAGCCAAGAAAAGAGACTCGGTCGGTGCAAAAGGTGCACTTTCCAAGGTTACCAAATAAACGTGCATCACGTAGAGCAATAAAAACAGCACGTAAATGTTCCAAATGTTCCTCCAAAGATCTGCTAAAAATCAATATATCATCAAAGTATACTACCACAAATCGTCCAATGAAAGCACGTAAAACTTCATTCATTAATCTCATGAAAGTACTAGGTGCATTAGTTAACCCAAAAGGCATGACTAACCACTCATATAATCCAAACTTAGTTTTAAATGCTGTTTTCCATTCATCTCCCAATTTCATACGAATTTGATGGTATCCACTACGCAAATCAACTTTGGAGAAAATTGTAGAGCCACTCAATTCATCAAGCATATCATCTAGCCTAGGAATAGGATGACGATAACGAATAGTAATATTATTAATGCCTCTACAATCAACACACATACGCAATGTACCATCCTTTTTCGGCACTAGAATAATAGGAACATCACAAGGACTAAGGGATTCGCGTATATAACCTTTGTCGAGTAGCTCCTGTACTTGACGCATAATCTCCTTCGTCTCTTCTAGATTGGTACGGTATGGTGCGCGATTGCGTAGCGATGCACCGGGAATTAAGTCAATCTGATGCTCAATCCCTCGAATAGGTGGTAATCCCGGTGGCACGTCTTGTGGAAAGACGTCGACGAACTCCTGCAAAATGTTAGTGACAGCAGGAGGCAAAGAGGAAGGCACGTCCTCGAATGAAAATAATGCCTCTTTGCACACAAAACCATAGCAAACAGATTTGCTAAAATCTAGCTCATCAATATCAGATTTGGTGGCAAATAAACATGCACTTTTCAATTTAATTTCAGAAGCAACAGTAGATGGTTTATTATTAGGCTTCATTTGTTGCTCAAATTCTTTTGCCACAATCTGATTGTCACTCTTATTTTTCTCCTGTTTTGCTTTATTAGCTCTATTAATATCATCTTTCAAAATGGAATCAGGAGTCATAGGAAGCAAAGTAATATTTTTATCCTTATGAACAAGAGTATACTGATTGTTTCTACTATGGTGTACAGAATTTTTATCAAATTGCCATGGTCTACCAAGTAATAAGGAACATGCTTGCATAGGTACCACATCACAATCAACATAATCAGCATATGTAGAGATACTATAATGCACACGAACAGTACGTGTTACCTTAACCTTGCCGCTGTTGTTGAACCATTGGATGTACTAAGGATGTGGATGTGGTCTTGTGGTGAGAGATAGCTTCTCCACCATCTCCATGCTAGCCAAGTTGTTGCAACTCCCTCCATATATGATCACGCGAACAGAACGTTCCTTCACAACTCCCTTTGTATGGAACAAATTATGCCTCTGATTTTGCTCAGCTTGTGTAACCTGCACACTCAAAACACGTTGAGCAACTAAATATTCATACCTGTCAGCATCTTCAGGAGCCATGTATTGTGTCTCATGATCAGAATCGTCTCCGCCGTGTTCTTCACGTGTAATAAGAGCCAAAGTCTCCTCATCATAGTCACTAGCGGATTCATATCCACCATCCTCAGTAGCAATCATCACACGCTGAGATTTGCAATCTCTCGCAAAATGTCCTCTTCCCTTACAACGACGACAAATAATATCACTGGTGTGCCCTGTTGATGCCATGGAAGAAGAAGAACTCTGTGCAGGCCCAATAGGTGTGCTCTTGGCAGATAATGGTGGTTGTGCCTGCTTCCTTGTATCACGGCTGGAGGTAACAGCTGATGGAGGTGTCGGTGCAGTAGAATGTGAGGAAGTATAGGATGCATGCGGTGTCCATGATGAAGGTCGTCCTGCAGAAAAGTTAGTCCGCGCCAATGCCTGTCGATCCTGCACTTCACGTTCAGCTTTACAAGCAAGATGGAATAAACGAGTGATATTAGTATAATCCTTATACTCTAGAATGGTCTGAATCTCTCTATTTAATCCACCCATAAAACGTGCAAGCATAGCTTCATTCTCCTCAACAATACCACATCTAATCAGGCCAGTTTGTAATTGCTGATAATATTCTTCTACATAAATTTTTTCCTTGTCTTAAGCGCTGCAGTTTTTGAAGTAATTCACGTTGATAATATGGTGGAACCCAACGAGTACGCATAGCAGTTTTCAAAGCAGTCCAAGTAGCTGGAATAGGATATAATCTACATTGTTCAGACCACCAAACACATGCAAAACTAGTGAAAGCACAAACAGCAGCAGGAACACGTCTCTCCTCGGTATAGTTTAAACATGTAAAACGTTGTTCAGTTTGTAACTCCCAAGTAAGATATATATCAGGAACATATCTACCCTCAAATGGTGGAATATTCAATTTCAGTTTAGGAAGATGGTCATGTACCTCAGGTGGTGGTGCAGCCCTACCGTTGCGATGATATGCATGAGGACGACCTGGTGGTGGTGGAGCTGGTTGTTGCACGTAGTTCTGATTTTGGTCAACCTCATCCTCGTAATGGTCCTCCACCTCTGCAGTAGCAGCAAGAGCTACAGAAACATCAACAGCAGTACTAGAAGCTTGACTAGTCTCAAGGGGAACGCGCTGTGCTCGTCCCACTTGATTCGGAAGGCGCCGTTGTTGTTGTTGTTGTTGTTGTTGTTGTTGTTGAAGAGGTGGGACAGCTGCAGCAGCCGGTGGTGGTGGAAAACGCGCAAGCAATTCAGCAAACTTGTTATCGAGCTTTGTGTCAAACGTCTTCTCCATGCCAACTATCTTCTCCATGGCCTCGTCCAATGTGTTTAGCACATCTTGCACCTGTACACTCATCATTTGCCGAAACTTATCATGAAGCTCCTTGTTCGTCAAGTTCTCCCAGTCAGTCTCGTCGACTTGTGATCCTGGCATGGTTAGCAGCAATAGAAACACACAATAATATGATCCTACAGACTACTAATAAGTGGTGGTGGTGGCGGGTGTCACAAATCCGACAAGCAAATCTCAAATTCTTACCAGTTCTTACCCAGCAGCAGGTGGTGATCGGCAACCGTGGTAGTCAAAACTCTCAAAGCTTGGATAAAGCGATTACCAGGGAGAGTCAAACGCACGACGTAGATGTATGTGGAGCTGGGAAGGCTTATAAGATGGTAGCAAAAGTGGTCAGCAATAATCAATTCAAAGATGCAAAGTTGAATAAACGCTCAACGACGGTACTATGCTGGTCCTAGGCTAGACCGTACTAGAGACGCGAGCCTAGAACACTAACAAAATCACGGCGCTGCACGTAATAAAGGGGAAAGCACACTCTGATTTTTTTTCGCCTCTTTTTTTTTGCGCTCTTTTTTTTTGCGCTGCTTTTTTTTGGCCGAAAATCACTATAATGGCGAGTGTCTCAAAACACTTCCCAAGTCAAACTAAGATGATAGGCACGAAATTTTTTTTGACGATTTTTTTTTCGGAATCAGGGCAGCGACGACGAAAAAGTGCGGTAAAAAAACAGTATGATGGCACGTGTCTCAAAAGACTCAGAAAAGCCCAAAAATAGGATAGGGAAAAAATATTTTCACCTGTCGAAATTTTGGCCTAAAAACTGCCCGGGGGTCTCCAGACTTTTTTTTTGAGACCTACGCAGGCAAGGAAACACAAATCCGAAACCTAGATGGATCTCGAGAACAAACCTAATATGTAAAGAACTCGGATTGGCGGTGGATATATGGTGGTAGGATATGGCAGCGGTGGAAGGTTATGGCAGCGGTGGTGGTATGTGGTGGCGGTGGTGGGATATGACAGCAGTGGTGGTATGGCAGCGGCGATGAATATGGTGCGGCGCGACGTGACAAACTGTGAACAGAACTCGAAACTCTAAAGAACTAGACGCTAAGACCAGCAACTTGACACGACGATGCAACCGTAAAATAAACAAAGCAAATACAGAAAAGATTATGCAAAGGCTCAGATTGGTTCGGATGGGATGAACTAACCCTAATTTTTTTTTGGCTTTTTCGTGGACTGTAGGTATGAAGAACAGACTCGATCTAATCTACGAAAAACTGTAAAATCTCACCGAGCAACCTGGAAATCTGATACCACTTGATAGAGGCAAAGGTGTCCCGTCTTTCGATGAGATGGTGGCTATCGTTTTGGAGGAAGTCGACTTTGACGATCCGACTACGAACGTGCGAGGACGTCGCGCCTTAGCAATCGCTAAACCAACTCCGAGAGGTTGTTGACCACGCCGGAGCACGATCAACCTGACCACGAAGGTCTGTTTCCTGCAGGCAAACGAAGAACAAGTAAGAAACTAAGATTGCAATCTGGATATTGCGAATATAAGAGGGAAGCTTTATTGATCAAGGTGGGGTTCTGTGACGCCTTGGTCTGGTCGTTGAACACAAACGAAGTACGCGAAGTTGCATCAATGGCGAACTTTTAATCTAAACAAAACCCCAAAGTCTAAACGACGCCCTAAGGGCTGTATATATGGGGGAAAGAGGGGGGAATTTCGTGGCCCTTGATGGAGGGGTCCGAAACCAACCCTAACTCTTGTTTCCCCACACATACGGACTCTAAAAACAGCCTATACTCAAGTATTTCGAAATTACATGGGCCTGGCCCAATAATAAGGTGACGCAGCACCTATAATAGCCTCTCGACGAAATTTATGAAGTGGCATCTTGTATATTTCGTCCAAGGCTTCTTCAACTCATTATGGTGGCTTCAAAGTCCTGAAATCATCAATTGAAACTCCATTCTTGTTCCCCTTGCGCATGCCATCATCTCCATGCTTGATCTTGCTCCAATGTTCATCCTTCTTGTCCAAGCTAGGCCCTTCATTTGTAAGCAAGACAAATGTATCCAATTTAGGCAGCATCATATTCTCATGAACATTAGATTCATTACCAAGAAACGAAAGTACCTGGTAATTTAATTGGCGTGCGCGAGCTCTAGTAATTGGTCCTGTATATGTGTCAGTTGGAGCTGTGGGTGTAACCTTGTTAGTGATGTCCTCATCATGCTTTCATTGAGAGTTCCACTCCATCGTCGACTGAAGGACCGATGGGTCGCTTCGTCAACAACGACGGTACCACCAACGAGGAGATCTTCCCTCCTGGCCAACTTTTTGTGTTTGGCGGCTTCACGCTCCGTGCCAACACAGAAGGCCACCTCGAGCAGGTTGAGAGCTACGCCCCTAGCCATCAAGTCAGGTTTGGAAGCTTGAACTACGTTGCTGATATCCGCGGAGACTTGATCTTAGATGGATTCGAGCCCATGGCGACCGCTCCCAGCCACCACGATGAACATGACCTAAATCTGTCATCGGATCACATCCAGGGGATAGCACCTGTAACCGCTCTGGCCCTAGATCCGGAGCAGATCGCGTCACCCAAGGACGGGAAGCTCAACCCCGCCACGGAAGCCACAGACTCAGCGGCGCTGGATCCGCACACAGACCCAACCTTGAGCGGGATCTGTGTTACTGGAACTTCGGACTCGCCTCCACCTACAGGTTTCGAACCATGTGCATATGCGTCCTTCGAGGTTGATCAGGCGCCTATCGTCAAATTCAGCTCCACAAATATCTTCTGGCACTCACCTTTAGGCGATGTGCTAAACTCATTAAAATCCCTCTGCTTAGCAGGGGCCTCACAGCCGAATTATATCCAGTTTGAACTGGAAGCTGATGACGGAGAATTTTGCTTCCCACCCACCACCCACTCGGTAGCCATGGTCGAAGATTTAACCGATCTACTTGACTACGCTTCCGAAGACTTCGAAGGGATGGACCTCGAAGGCGAAGCAAATCTAGACCAAAACCCGCCCGTAACCGGGCGATGGACGGCTACGTCCTCATACGATGTATATATGGTGGACACACCTAAGAAGAAGGAGGACGACGGCGATAATGATCCCAAAAAGGATAAGCCTGTCGATGAACCTCCCAAGCGTTGGTGTCTGAAGCACTGATCTCGACCCCGTAAAGAGAAAGATAACAACACTGTCACTGACGACGGTGATAATCCGGACCAAGCCGTTGACCCCGCAGATCCAACGATGAAGCATGACGAGCGAGAGGACAGCGAACACAGTCCGAGACCGCTGTCTGATCACAGCGATGCGGAAGACAACAATTATCAACCTGTCTCCGAAGAGGATGTTAGCCTGGGCGACGACGAATTCATCATCCCAGAAGAACCCTTAGAACAAAAGCGCTTCCATCGTAGGCTTATTGCCACCGCAAGGAGTCTAAAAAAGCACCAGCACCGGCTTAAAGCCGCACATGATACGCTCAATGATAGATGGAACGAAGTGCTCGACGCTGAGGAAAAATATGGCTGCAATCGTCAAACAAAGAGCTATCCTAAGAGTAAACTGCTGCCCGAATTCGACGATGAGGCTATTGCGCCTATACCGCCGAAGAACAATACCGCCGATAAGCCAGACCGACCACCTCGTGGACGGGACAGAGTGGCTAGCAACGACGTACACAAGCCCGTGTCCCCTCCACGTAAAGGAAAGGAAGCCGCGGCTCAGGGCCGGAAACACGATCTACGTGAGGACCTGAACAAAAAGGCTGGTAAAACCAGATCCATCTACGATCCAGGGACCGTGCTCCCGCACGGGACGATGATTATCAAGCCAAATATGTTAGTCATATACCAGTTCAGAGCCAATATCGAACATTACAACCGTCGGACCTACGCCACGACATAGCAAAATACAGGGGTGCCGCACACCCTCTGTGCTTCACCGATGAGGTGGTGGATCACGAATTTCCAGAAGGGTTTAAACCCGTAAACATCGAGGCTTATGATGGAACGACAAATCCTGCTGTCTGGATAGAAGCCTTTATTCTTCACATCCACATGGCCCGTGGAGATGATCTCCACACCATCAAATACTTACCCCTCAAGCTGAAAGGACCAGCTCAGCACTGGCTGAACAGCCTCCCAAAAAACTCCATTGGAAGTTGGGAAGAACTTGAGGTTGCTTTTTGGGCAAATTTTCAAGGGACCTATGTCCGGCCCCCGGATGCCGACGATCTAAGTCACATAATCCAACAACCCCGGGAGTCAGCCCGTAAGCTTTGGAATCGGTTTCTCACTAAGAAGAACCAAATCTTTGACTGTCCGGACGCCGAAGCCTTAGCGGGACTAGGACTGGTGGCGGAGATGAATCTGGTGGAATTCAGACTGGTGGCTCATATGTATCTGGTGGTGATTATGGGTTGGATGAGGACTCGGATTGGCGTGATGGTGACCCGATAGGTGTATATTACTCGGATATGCGGTGGATGTATCTGGACTCGGATTGGTAGCGGATATTTGGTGATAGTATATGGCGGCGGCGATGAAGATGGTGCGGTGGCGACGTGAAAACTTGTGACCAGAACTCGAAACTCTAAGGTAACTAGACGCTAAGACCAGCAACTCAACCCGATGATGCAACCACAAATTCAACAAAGCAAAACACTAAAAATATTATACAAAGGCTCGTACTGGTACAGATATGATGAACTAACCGTATTTTTTTGGCTTTTTCATGGACTGTAGGTATGAAGAACATACTCCATCTAAATTGTGAAAAACTGTAAAATCTCACCGAGCAACCTAGAAATCTGATACCACTTGATAGAGGCAAAGGTGTCCTGATATTTTGATGAGGTGGTGATTATCGTTTTTGGAGGAGTAGACTTTGACGATCCGACTACGAACATGCGAAGACGTCGCGTCGTAGCAATCACTAAACCAACTCCAAGAGGTTACTGACCGTGCCGGTGCACGATCAACCTGATCATGAGGGTCTATTTCCTGCAAGCAAACAAAGAATAAGCAAGAAACTAAGATTGCAATCAGGATATTGCGAATATAAGAGGAAAGCTTTATTGACAAAGGTGGGGTTCTGTGACGTCTTTGTCTGGTCGTTGAACACAAACGAAGTACGCGAAGTTGCAACTATGGAAAACTTTAATTTAAAGAAAACCTAAAGTCTAAACGAGGCCCTAAGGGATGTATATATGGAGGAAGAGGGGGGAATTTCATGACCCCTTGGAGGAGGGGTCTGAAACCAACCCTAACTCTTATTTCCGCACACATACGAACTCTAAAACAGCCTATATTCAAGTATTTTGAAATTACATGGGCCTGGCCCAAAAATAAGGTGGTGCAGCACCTACTATAAGCTATGGACGAAATTTATGAAAGGGCATCTTGTATATTTCATCCATGTCCTTGTGTGTCATCTAGAAGGCTTCAAAGTACTGAAATCTGCACTAGAAACGCCGTTCTAGTTCCGTTCGCGCGTGCCTTCATCTCCATGCTTGTTTCTGCTCCAGTGTTCATCCCTCTTGTCCATGCTCGGCCCTTCATTAGTAATCAACACAAATGTATCCAATTTAGGCAACATCATATACTCATGAACATTAGAATTGTTACCAAGAAACAGAAGTACATGGTAATTCAATTGGCGTGCGTGAGCTCTAGTGATTGGTCCGGTATGTATAGTAGCATGGGCTATGGGTATAACAATGGTATTGATGTCCTCATCAGTACGGTATGGTGCACGGTTGGGTAGCGATGCACCAGGAAGTAAATCAATTTGATGCCCAATCCCGCGAATAGGTGGTAATCACTGTGGCACGTCTCGTGGAAAGACGTCAGCGAACTCCTGCAAAATGTTAGTGACAGCAAGAGGCAAAGAGGAAGGCACATCCTCGAATGAAAATAATGCCTCTTTGCACACAAAAAGTATAGAAAATAGATTTTCTGAAATCTAAATCATCAATATCAGATTTGGTAGCAAGTAAACATCCACTTTTCGATTAAATTTCAGTGTGATGATGGTTTATTACTAGGTTTCATTTCTTGCTCAAATTCTTTAGCCACAATCTGATTTTCACTCTTATGTTGCTCATGTTTGCTTTAGTAGCTCTATTAACATCATCTTTCAAAATAGAATCAGGAGTCATAGGAAGCAAAGTAACATGTTTATCCTTATGAACAAGAGTATACTGATTGTTTCTACCATGGTGTACATAATTCTTATCAAATTGCCATGGTCTACCAAGTAATGAGGAATGTGCTTGCATGGGTACCACATCACAATCAACATAATCAACATATGTAGATATACTAAAATGCACACGAACAGTACGTGTTACCTTAACCTTGCCGCGGTTGTTGAACCATTGGATGTAGTAAGGATGTGGATGTGGTCTTGTGGTGAGAGACAGCTTCTCCACCATCTCCATGCTAGCCATATTGTTCCAGCTCCCTGCATCTATGATGATGCGAATAGAACGTTCCTTCACAACACCCTTTGTGTGGAACAAATTGTGCCTCTGATTTTGCCCAGCTTGTGTGACCTGCACACTCAAACCACATTGAGCAACCAAAGTTTCATACATGTTAGTGTCTTCAGCAGCCATGTATTGCATCTCATGTTCAGAATCATCTCCACCATGTTCTTCACTTGCAATAAGAACAAAAGTCTCCTCATCATAGTCACTAGCGGACTCATATCCACCACCCTCAGTAACAATCACCACACACGGAGATGGACACTTGCTCGCATAGTGACCTCCGCCCTTGCAACAACGGCATCTAACCTCGTGTGTTGGCCCCATTGATGCCATGGATGAAGAAGAGCTCTATGCGGGACCAAAAGGTGTGCTCCTAGCAGATGCCGGTGATGGTGCATGTTTTTTTGTATCTCGGTTGGAATTGACGGCTGATGTCGGTGGTCTTGTAGTAGGATGCATGGAAGTAGAGGATGTACGTGGTGTCCATGATGAAGATCGACCTGCGAAAAAATTAGTTCGTGTCAATGCTTGTCGATCCTGGACTTCACGTTCAACTTTGCAAGCAAGATGGAATAAACAAGTGATATTACTATACTCCTTATACTATAGAATGGTTTGTGTCTCTCTATTTAATTGACCCATAAGACGTGCAAGCATAGCTTAATTATCCTCAACAATACCATAGCTAATCATGCCAGTTTGTAATCCCTGATAATATTCCTCTATAGAATTTTTTTCCTTGTCTTAAGGGCTGTAATTTTTGAAGTAATTCACGCTAATAATATGGTGGAACCCAACGAGTATGCATAGCAGTTTTCACAGAAGCCCAATGTCGGTGTCAAAATCGGTGGATCATGACCCGTTTTTGCACGAGCGAGGACAGCTGGTTAGCTCGTAGCAGCACCAGCGACCTTGGCACATCTGAAGTTAGGGATGGCAATGGAAAGCCACACCGTAACAAAAATAAACGTCAAAATAATGATGGAAGCCCAGATGATACAACGGTAAACGCTGGATTCAATGGCTCCAAACCCGGTCAATGGAAGAAGCCATTTAAAGGCACCAAGATAATCCATCTAGCCTGGACAAAATATTAGAGAAGCCCTGCCAGATCCATGGCACCCCGGCTAAACCTGTGAACCATACCAACCGTAGTTGTTAGGTCTTCAAGCAGGCCAGCAAGCTCAACGCTAAACACAAGGGAAAGGGACCTCAGAGCGAAGACGAGGATGAACCTCACCAGCCGAACACAGGGGGACAGAAGAAATTTCCACGGAAGATCAAAACAGTGAACATGATCTATGTCACTCATATCCCAAAGAGAGAGCGCAAGCACGCACTCCGAGATGTCTATGCCATTGAGCCTGTTGCCCCCAAATTCAACCCATGGTCTACCTGTACGATCACCTTTGATCGCAGGGATCATCCGACTAATAGTCACGGGGGTTCGGCTGCCTTAGTGCTCGATCCAATAATCGATGGATACCATCTCAGTCGAGTCCTTATGGACGGCGGCAGCAGTCTAAATCTGATATACCAGGACACTGTCCGCAAGATGGGGATAGACCCATTAAGAATCAAGCCAAGCAACACGACCTTTAAAGGAGTGATACCGGGCATAGAAGCCCGCTGCACGGGCTCTTTAACATTGGAGGTCGTATTCGGCTCTCCCGATACCTTTCGAAGCGAAGAGCTAATCTTCGAAATAGCTCCATTCCGAAGTGGCTATCATGCATTACTCAAAAGAACGGCCTTCGCCCGCTTTAATACAGTACCGCATTATGCTTATTTAAAGCTCAAAATGCCTGGACCACGTGGCGTCATCACGGTCAACGGAAATATGAAGCGCTCTCTCCGTACGGAGGAGGACACTATGGACCTAGCAGCCGAAGTCCAAAACGGCCTATCCAAGACAAACAGCTTATCGGTCGTTAAGACCATGGACAAAGCTAAACGTGTCCGGCATACGCCTCAGTGCGGCAGCTCAGATGAACCTGAGCTAGATTAGCAGCTACGCCCCCATTGACTGCCCCATAAGGTGGTAGCATATGTACCTCGTGTACACAATTATGCCCTTGAAATTCCTTGGGCGGTGCTGGGGGCACACTGCATACAAATAGTCCATAGTTCGGCTCGACCCTATTCAGACTCTAAAATTATCTTTCAAGGTTCATTAAACGAACCAGCTTTATTTACGGCCACACTGGATTCTTTTTTCCAGGTTTTTTCTTTTTCTTTTTTTACAGATTGCCATCACACTTCTCCTTTCAAGGACACATCACCAAGGAGAAAATGGCGCACACGTGCAGCAGGGCCCCGTGCTAAGGTTTCTTTTTAGATTAAGACCATGTGTAAACCTTTTATCTCTTTTTATTTTATACTTTTCTGGCATTCAAAATGTCCAAGGAAGTTATTAGCATTATCTGTAAGTATATGACTCGCCGTACTAGAACGGGATATTATAGAAGCATCTTGGTTCATATTATGTTTCGAGTTTTATTCTCTCAGCACCTGTGTTCTCTCCTCACATGAGATTGCCACATGTGCCTTGACACCAGGGTCCATTACCAGGGGCTGTATTCGGCCCGGTATATGTTGAAAAGTCCGAACACCTATAGGGAGTATTCGGCGTCCTGGATATTGCTTTATATGCATCAGTTCCGAATCATGTCTTGGGTCAATAGTTGGGTTGCCCGGCTCCTGTGCTTACCCCTACATTCTCGATTGTTCGGCTAGGGTGTAAAGGGAGAACTACTGCGATTGTACTTCTGGTTTGTCCGGTCAAGTACCTCAGTAGAGAAAGCCGAAAACTGACTGTCATGATAGGCGAGAATCTGGTCTGCGATCTGGTGACTTAGTGTTATACTACAATCGATAGAGATCTACCCCGTGTTATACGAAGGGTTGGTTCTTTGCCCAGCCGCGTACAAATGGATACCTTAATTCAGAAACACCATATACACACCAGGGGCTAGTACTTAGTCCCACTTGTCAAACTCCTATGGCTAAGTGAAAGCAATAAAGCCGCATAGTCTGATTGCCTGGTTCGCTCCGCATAGACCTCCTACATGGACCAATACATTGGATAAAGAGTGTTTACGCATATGACCGAACACCCCAGTAATATTTACATGGGGGCTGAAGTCGACGACTGGAAACTTTCAGATTTAAATAAACGGCCGCACAGGAGGTTAAAGTCGCTCACATTATAATAGCGCAAAAATTATATATACATCGGTTCATAAGCTTAAGTCTTTACAGCCAGATACAATTACTCAAAGATAATATCCTTTGAGCACTGACTTTCTACAAGGCAGCCGCCTTCTATGACGTCCTCAAAGTATCTTTCTGGCTTGCGGTGCTCCTTGCCTTCGGGCGGGCCAGCAGTGGCTATGTCCCGCGCCTTCATCTTCGCCCAGTGCATTTTCGCACGCGCGAAGGCCATCTGAGCACCCTCTATGCAGGCCGAACGCTTCAACGCGTCGACCCGCAGAATCGCTTCAACGAGCCGCTTCACCAATCCGAAGTAGCTACTTGGGATTGGCTCAGCGGGCCACAACCAGAGTATCAAGTCCTTCATGGCCGAACCCGCCATGTTGTGCATCTCGACCAGCTGCTTCATTTGGTCGTTGAGGGACACCGGATGTTTTGGCGCATAGAACTGCGACCAGAACAGCTTCTCCGTGCTGTTCCCCTCCTGGGCTCGGAAGTATTGGGCGGCGTCAGCACTGCTCCTCGGGAGATCCGCAAACACGCCTAGAGAACTCCATAACTGTGTCACCCCTAGGTACTTCTACCCTCCAAAGATGCTCTGTAAGAGAAAAGTCTTACCAGATGCTATCTTCCGCGCCTGCTTGATTTCCTCGCAGACGTTGCCCGACTCGCTTCGCGTCTCCTGGGCAGCTTTGACTGCCGCAGTGAGCTCGGATGCTTGTTCCGAAGTCTTTTCTTCCAATGCCTCGCATTTGCGAATAGCATCATTGAGCTCAATTTCGACTTCGGCCACCCGAGCCTCTTGCTTTTGGCACGCGGCCTTTTTGACCTCTAGATCGGCAACCGCTTTGTCAGCGCTGCCTTGCTCGCCTCGGCCTCCTTCTTGGCCTTCGCGAGGTCGCCCTTGAGAGCCTCGAGCTCAGTGGTGCCAACTGTTTAAATACAACATATCACAAAGAGTTTATACTCAAAATCAATTAAAATTATTAGTCTTCTTGACACCTCAGGTTTTCAAATCCGCATACCTTGCGTCTCATCCAAACGTTGGTTGATGTGGTCGACGTCCGCATTGGCCTCTCAGAGCTTCCGATTTAGTTCGGCAACTTCTGCAGCTGGTGCAGTTGCCGCAACTAGTGAAACCTGTTCAAATGCAAAAGCATACAGTTTAGCTCTATAATATGCTATATTATGGATACTTCGTCTGATTCTGTTCAGAATCAATCAAAGCATCAGGGGCTAATGGCTATATATGTGCATATAAAATAAATAAAGTTCCATAGAGAACATCACATTGCATACCTTGAAGCCTTTTAGTAGGCTGTTGAAGGCTTCATTCAGTCCGCCTTTGACGGACTGGATCTTCTTCATCACCGCACCCATTATGGTGCGGTGCTCCTTCACGATGGAAGCACTTTGTAGTACTCCCTCGAGAGGATCCGGCGCCTCCAGATTGACACCGGGCGCCGTAGGAACAGTTGTATCCTCTCCCGCCTTGGGGGTCTGGTCTTCGAACTCCGGAGCCGCGCTAGGCTCCGGATCAGTATTCGGCGGGGCCCCGGATTGTTTGGGACCCCCGTCTTCGGTCTCCATGGGGACTGTTTCCCCATGGTCAGCGGCAGCCGAGGTGTTACCCTCGGTCGCCTTATCACCTGCCCCGCCCCCATCTCCTTGAGCAGGAGACGCATGTTGCGAGGTCACTTCAGTGTCCCCGCGGGCCACCGGCGATGGAGCTCGGACCAGCGAGTCGCTCTCCGTCTCCCCAGACGACAGAGAGTTCCCCTCCGATAAGGAGGCATTGGGGTGCGCTCGAGGAGGGCTGTAGATTAGCAGGTGAGAAACACTTAAAAAGCAATAATATGCTGAATAAACAAGGTGCTCTAATTAATATATTTGAACAACTTACGTTTTGGCTAGGGGCTTCTCCCTAGGCTTCACCACAAAGCTGTGTTTGGACGATGAGTCCGAACGGGCGGGGAGGTTTAGCCTCCTTCGGGGTGCGGCCTTGCCTGCGTCAGCAGCAACCACCCTCTTCTTCCCCTTGCCATGGGCAGGGGATTCTTCTGCTTCATCATCCTCCTCCTCTTTGGAGGAGAGGATGTTGATCTCCTCGGACTTCGCGTCCGCAGGGCGGGGGCCGCTCTTGGCCTCCTTGCTCTTCTTCTTGGGCTTCTTCTCTGGCGCCTTGTACGGCGCCGGAACCAGCATCGCCAATAGTTGAGGTGTGGCTGGGTCTTCTGGCAAAGGGGCCGGACACTTGATCCGAACTGCCTTCTTCGTCCAGCTCTGTATATCACATAAAAACTCCAATTCCTATTATCGTTAAAATAAGGAGGGAATATATGTTCGGCGGAGTTTTTTGATTACCTCTTGTGTGGTAAATGCAGTGCTGTAGCCTGAGTCCTCAGTTTCCTTTGGCCACTCCTTCTGGCTCTTGAAGAGGTGTTTCCAGATCTCTTCGTGCGTGGAGCCATATATATGCTTCAAGGGCCGGGCTCCTGTCAGATCGAACTCCCATAGAAAGGAGTCCCGGCGTTGGCAAGGAAGGACAAGTCGGGCCAGCATTACCTAAACCACAGTTGTGAGTTGGTGGCCTTTGGTGATCATGCCGGACACGCGGCCTTGGAGTGCCGCCACCTCAAACTGAGACCCCCAGGTCGGACTCTTAGCGGTCCAGTAGGTTAGCCTCTCCGGGGGTCTAGATCTGAAAGCAGGCGCCGCCGCCCATTTGGTGTCGTGAGGCTCGGTGATATAGAACCACTCCCGCTGCCAAACTTTGTTCGTCTCCACGAATGACCCCTTTGGACAGGTTGCATTCGGGAGCTTGCTTATCATAGCTCCCCCGCACTCCGCATGTTGCCCGTCCACCACCTTAGACTTCACATTGAAGGTCTTGAGCCATAGGCCGAAGTGTGGGGGGACGTGGAGGAAAGCTTCACACACCACTATGAAAGCGGAGATGTGAAGGATTGAATTCGGGGCTAGATCATGGAAATCCAGCCCGTAGAAAAACAGTAGACCCCGTACAAAGGGGTGAAGAGGGAATCCTAGCCCCCTAATGAAGTGTGAGAGGAACACGACTGTCTCACCCGCCTCCGAGACGGGAATCGCCTAATCCTGGGCAGGGACTCAGTGCGCGATGTTGGCGTCGAGGTAGCCCGTGCTCCGGAGATCCTCCACGGTCTTCTCAGTAACCGTGGAGGCCTCCCACTTGCCTCTGGCACCGGATCCATCCATTGCTAGGGAAGGAAGTGGTGGTTGTGGAACTGAGAGCTGCGGGCGCAAGAGATGAAGATGCTAGGGCTAGGAAGATTGGAGAGCTAGGGCTTGAGGAAGGCGTGGGGCTGATGGAAGGGATTGATATCCTTTTATAACATCGTGAATACAGAACGTCCCCCCACTTTAGCCATAAACCTCGCAAGTTCCCAAAGCGGTCGTGCGTAATGCGCGGTTTGGATGCTCACGTCATAGTGATGAGGATCCCATAATAAGCGGGCACGATCTCTGTTTTGATAAGACATGTCAGTGGGTTTATACCTGGAAACGCGAAACTAGGACCAAGTAAAACGGTTCGATATGTTAATGGGATGGACGCGACGCTTCACCAAAAAGTTGACAGTAAAGACACACTATTCGTTTTCTTTCGATGCCTTGCCCTCAAGGCTAAGGGTTGCACTAACCATGCAGAGCCGGACACAGTATACTCCTTGCAGAAGATAGTACCTTGATATGTTCGTAAGAAGGAACCCGCCCTACAATGTCGAAGACAATACGGAAGCCGTACTCATCATCATCGAAGACATGTTCAGGGGCTACTGAGGGAGTCCTGGATTGAGGGGTCCTCATGTGTCCGGCTAACTTGTTGTGGGCCGGACTGGTGGCCCGTGAAGATCATCGCTGAAGATCGTCTCTCATATCCGGATAGGACTCATGTGTGTGTATAATGGTAGGTTTTAGGTTCGGGTGTAATCTTTCCTTCATCTACAAGATGGTCATGTACAAACCCTAGGGCCCTCTGGTGCATATATAAACCGGAGGGTTTAGTCCATAGAGGCTGAACAATAACAAAATCATATCACATAAGCTAGACTTTTAGGGTTTAGCCATTACGATCTCGAGGTAGATCAACTCTTGTAACCCATATTCATCAAGATCAATCAAGCAGGAAGTAGGGTATTACCTCGATCGAGAGGGCCCAAACCTGGGTAAACAAAGGAAGTATTTGTTCCTTTGTTTTGGAGTTCTAGATCACGCGATACTACGATTCGTGACCAAGTCGGTCTTCCCAACTTTCGTGCTACCCACAAAAGAAATATAGTTCCAGTTTTAAAAAAACTAAGTGTGGAAAATTCCGGCTAGGCAGTTTTTAGACCATTTCTAGACTTTTTCGAAAAATATGTCGCGGAGAAAAAAAGAGAGGGAAAAAGTGCAAAAAAAGATTTTTTTTGAAAAAAGAGATTCAGAGTGTGCGCCTCCCTTGTTTACGTGTAGCGCCGAGATTTTGTTAGTGTTCTAGGCTCGCGTCTCTAGTACGGTCTAGACTAGGACCAGCACAGTACCATCATTGAACATTTATTCAACTTTGCATCTCTGAATTGATCATTGCTGACATTTTTTGTACCATAACATAAGCCTTCCCAGCTCCACATACATCTACATCATGCGTTTGACATCACCTGGCAATCGCTTTATCCAAGCTTTGAGAGTTTTGACTACAATGGTTGTCGATCACCACCTGTTGCTGGGTAAGAACCGGTAATAATTTGAGATTTTCTTGATGGGTTCATGACACCCACCCCCACCAGTTTCTAGTAGTCTGTAGCATCATATTCTTGTGTGTTTCTATTGCTGCTAATCATGCCAGGATCACAAGCCGACGAGATTGACTGGGAGAACATGACGAAGAAGTAGCTTCATGATAAATTTTAGCAAATGTTGGGTCAACAGGTGGAATACGTGATGGCCAACTTTGGAAAGGCGCTAGAAAGGATTGATTACATTGAGAAGACAATTGGCACCAAGTTGGAGGCCAAGTTCGATGAAGTACTCGCGCGTCTACCACAACCACCAGCTGCCTCTGCTGCACCGTTGCAACAACATCAACGACCACATCCACGTCGTAATATAGTAGCACGAGTGCATCGCATTCCCATTGGGCCCAACCAAACTTCTGGTACCGCTGCACATACTATTGATGCTTCTGTGGCTGCTGCTGCCGAGGACTATTACGAGGATGAGGTTGATCAAAATCAGAACTACGTGCAACTACCAACACCACCCCCAGCAGGTCGTCCTCATGCATATAATCGTAATGGCAGGGCTGCACCACCACATCAGGTACAATATTATGACCATATTCCTAAACTGAAATTGAATATTCCACCGTTTGAGGGTAAATACATTCCTGATGTCTATCTTACTTGGGAGTTAGAAACTGAAGAACGTTTCACATGCTTACAATATCCCGAGGATAGATGTGTTGCTGCTGGTGTTTGTGAATTCACTAGTTTTGCTTCTGTTTGGTGGTCTTAAAATTGTAGATTATATCATGATAATATCCCTACTACTTGGGCTGCTTTGAAAATTGCTATGCGTACTCGTTGGGTTCCACCGTATTATCAACCTGAATTACTCCAAAAATTATAGCGTTTAAAACAAGAGAAAAATTGTGTAGAGTAATATTATCAGGAATTACAAACTAGCATGATTAGATGTGGTATTGTTGAGGATGATGAAGCTATGGTTGCATGTTTTATGGGTGGATTAAATGAAGAGATTCACATCATTCCAGAGTACAAGGAGTATAATAATATCTCTCGTTTATTCCATCTTGCTTGCAAAGCTGAACGTGAAGTGTAGGATCGGTGGGCATTGGCACGAACTAATTTTTCTGCAGATCGACCTTCATCATGGAAACTGCATACATCTTCTACTTCCACTCGTCCGTTTGCACCACTGCCTACTTCATTCGTCACCTCCAATCGTGATACAAGAAAGCAGGCACAACCACAACTATCTGCCAAGAGCACACCTTCTAGGCCTGAACATAGCTCTTCATCCATAGCATCAATAGGGCAAACACATGATATTATTTGTTGTCGTTGCAAGGGTAGAGGTCATTATGCGAGAGCGTGCTCATCTCAGCATGTGATGATTGCTACCGAGGATGGTGGGTATGAGTCCGCTAATGACTATGATGCAGAGACTTTGGCTCTTATTACAAGTGAAGAACATAGTGGAGTTGAATCTGAACAAGAGACGCAATACATGGCTACTAAAGACGCTGACATGTATGAATGTTTAGTTGCTCAACGTGTTTTGAGAGTGCAGGTCACACAAGCTGAGCAAAACCAGAGGCACAATTTGTTCCACACAAAGGGAGTTGTGAAGGAACGTTTTGTTCGCGTCATCATAGATGGAGGGATGTAATGCCCAGGATGGGACTATACCTCCTACGTGTCGAGGCACGACTTAAAGGTATAAGCCCATTCTGGAATGATCTTAAGTTTGGTATCTTTGCACGACTCATGTAAAAATAGGGATGAAATTGCAAAAGGATAGTTGGCTTACACTCGCCACGTCACACAATACATTACATAAGCAAATCATCATCCAAATCATCACAACCCGACTACGGGCGAAGATCCAAAAGAAAGATACCAAATACATAAAGCCACAGGTCCGAATCGCCCCTAGTAGAAACCACTACTGATCGTCGAAAAGCGTCACATACATACGCCACTCTCTTCATCGAGCTTCCACTAAAGTTCTGATCCATCTCCTGCATCATTCTCGGCTGAACCTGCATCTTGTGTTGTAGTATCTGTGAGCCACGAGGACTCAGCAATCCCATAACCGTGGGTATCAAGACTAGCAAAGCTTTATGGGTAGGAAGAGGTACAGTGGTGAGGTTGCAGCAGCGGCTAAGCATAATATGGTGGCTAACTTACGAGTACAAGAATAAGATGAGAATCTACGCAAACGGTCGCAAACTAGTAATGATCGCTAAAGATCCTGAACTACCTACGAGTCAAACATAACCCCACCGTGTTCTCTTCTCAAGGTGAAAAGAGACAGCCACGGTTACTCACACAGTTGTGTGTTTTATCTCGGATCCTCTGTCAAGTTTTCTACAACCGGACATTAACAAATTCCCATCTGCCACATAACCGCGGGCACGGCTTTCGAAAGTTCATAACCCTGCAGGGGTGTCCCAACTTAGCCCATCACAAGCTCTCACGATCAGCTGAAGTGATAAATATAATATCATCACCCCTTATCTTAGGGAAATCCGATCAGGCTCGGCATCCCGGTGCACAAGACATTTTGACAATGGTAAAACAAGTCCAGCAAGACCTCCCGGCGTGCCGACACCCTGATAGTAGCCGCGTGTATCTCGTCTCAGGCCACGTCCGGATGAGCTATGGTTACAACGACCAGATACCCCAAGTTTCCAAGGGGCTGCGCCGCAAGCTGCTCTATTTGGGACCAACACCATCAGCACTGGCCCCCCTGCTATGTAGAAAAGAATCTCCAAGGAGCGTCCCCCTTATGCAATTTAATTAATTAATTTATTTATTATGAGGCAAATTAAAACCAATGTTGGGCTTTGCTGGAGGAGTTTTATTCAAAGTCGAAGTGTCAAGGTGTCCCCATATACCCAACCGTGTAAGGAACGCAAAATCAAGGAACATAATGCCGGTTTATCGGTGCCTAAGGTGGCATGAGTGGAACAAATCACCGAGCAAAAGGCCAAGCCTTCCACCCATGCCCAGTATATAGGTTTGTTAATAATAATAATAGATATTGTGATATTCCAACAACAAGTTCCCTCCTGGAACGATCTTCATCTTCACCTGCAACTAACAACGCTATAAGAGGGGCTGAGCAAGCGGGTAACATAGCCAAACAATGGTTTTGCTAGGAAGGTTTCAAAGGTTAGAGGTTTCATGGCAACAAGGAGAGGCTGGCATAAAAGATGGGTCGCGCGACATGTAACGATAGCATCGAGACAACTAAGCATGACAATGGTAGTAAAGGTATCCAAGGGTATGATCATCTTGCCTGGGATTCCGCGAGGAAGAAGAACAAGTCCATGAAGAATACGAAGAAGAAGCCTTGAAGAAGAACCATTGGTAAACGAACGAATCCTCACGATCGCAACGGAACAAGCACTAACGAGAAGAAGCAAGCAATACGGTAAACACACAACACAAGAACATGACAATATGCTCAACCAAGTATGATGCAAGACAGTTCTACACAGGATGCACAACATGTCTATACAGGAAGCAAAACATGGCAAGGTACAGAAAACAACACAAGTCTATATGATGCAATACATGGCAAGGTATGATGAATGACAAGTCTATACAGGAAGCAATACATGGCAAGGTAGGAAGCACAGAAAAACAACACAAGCAACATGTCAATATGCTCAACCAAGTAGGATGCAAGACAATTCTATATAGGATGCTAACATGGCAAGGCAAGAAGCAAGTGTAAACTAGCTATCTAGGCATTTTGAATGAGGCCGGAAATAACAACAACAATTCCGGAAAAATTCCCATATGCATGTTTAGCAATTTTAAGCAAACAACAATTCACACATTTTAATGTTGTTAACATGATGCGGATGACATGATCAAGTTTTATGCATTTTTTAGTAAAAATTAACATGAAGAGATATGAAGTATTTGTCACCGTGGTGGAAGGAAAGCGTGCCACGGCAACGATCCGAAAATGATGCAACGGCAACATCTCGGTTCCAGTAACTCGTTGAGAGACCGGTGCAAAAGAAAAGGTGGCGTGAGCGAGTCGAACAAGATGAAAGGTGGGGTGATCCCGTCACCGGGTTCCCACGGGTTGCCGCCAAGGCAAACGAGGGCACAACGGACACGAGCAAACATTCGATACATCTCATACAACACAACAAGAATTCGTTCACCACATCGGCATTTGACTCGGGTTATACCTTTGAAGCATGCATCTTCGGGGTGGAACGAGTTCGACGGAAGAGGGAAGTAGTGGAAGTAGTCGTTCTTGCGATGGTAGTGGTACATGCCCGTAGTTGAACTTGACGGGTCGACGCGGTTGTCGTGGGAGGTAGAGGTACACGTTTTGTAGATGTTCGGTTCGTCGAGGTACTTGTCGCATCGTAGGGATACTTGTCGTCTTGATGTTTCCACGACGGCGGTAGACGTACACGTATCGTCTTGGTACTTGGCGAATCCATCTTTTCCGGGGCGACGGTAGTCGTACACGTTGGCGTTTTCGTTTACGGTTCTTCGGCGACGATAGTGGTACTTGACGTGTCGCTGTGTAGGCGTCCTCGTTTCGAAGATGTACATGTGGTCGGGCATAGTTCAACTTGACGCATCGTCTTATGTAGTCGTTCGGGCGTCGGTCTTGCCGGCGGGGTACTTGTCGCGTCGTAGTGGTACTTGCGGTCTTGGTCACACCGGAAGAGGCACTTGGCGAAACTATAGGCAGCAACTTGGTGTGGTTCTATCCACGCCTGATGATCTCGAAACCGAGGCGAACATGAGCTGCCTGGGAAGGCAAACGACGGCGGCGTCGGAGCATGAACAGAGGCCAAGGAGCTCGAGGGAAAACCTCAACAGAGAGGACAAAAGAGGCCTCGGCATGGCAGGACGAGGAAGCAACGGCTTGAGGCCATGGCTGCGGGCTGGCATGGCCGGAGGAGGCCGCAGGTGGAGCACGCGAGGGCGGTGACGATGCGGCGGCTCCTGGCTGGCTGGCGCTCCAGCGGAGAGACGGGGCCATGCTCGGGGAGGAGGCCATGCGGACGAGGGAGAGAGGCGGTGGAGCTCCTGGCCGGCCGGGCTTCGGCCTTCGATGGCTCCCGAGGTCGGCGCGGAGGAGCACAAAGGCGGCGCTGGTCGAGGGACGGCGCGGCTCCGCGCGGGGGAGCCCGCGAGCTCCGGCGCGTCGCCGTCCGACGGCGGGGATCGGAGGCAGCAGGGAGGCGGTAGCGCAGCGCCATGGATCGGTAAGGAAGAGGCCGCTGGAGATGAAGAAGGACGCGGGGGCGCATCGGGCTTCTGCCCTTCCTGGCGGCGCGAGGTGAGGAAGAGGGGACGAGGAAGAGATCGAGCGGTGCGGCCTGGGGAGCGATGAGTGGCGGCGATAGAGGGAAAGAGCGGGAGAGATCGAGACGACGACAACGGGCTAGGGTTAGAAGCTGGGGCGGCTGGGCCTGCTGCTGATGGGCCTTAGAGGCCGGCGGCTGGGCCTCTTCTACTGATTTCCTTTAACAGAAAAAAAAGAAGAAAGAGGAAAAAGAAAGGGAGGCTTAGGGAAAGATTTAGCACATGGGATTATTTTTCTCGGGCTCATAAAAATGAGCGTAGTCTGAGAAAAATAGAAGTGGCAAGATCGAGATATAATTCAAACATATTTGAATTTAATTCAAATGGGTTTGAACTAAGACTTGATTTTTGAAGTGTCCAAAAATGTTAAGGTTTTTGGAGGAACCTCGATAAACGGGAAAATAATTATAGACAAGGTTTTGACGGTGAAACTTGAAGTAGAAAAGGCATGGGGAATAGATGCAAGTGTGTTTGGGTTAATTCCAAACAAATGGAATATTTATTTATAATAGCTCCATAATATTAGGAGGATATGTTATAAAGAGAAGTCACTCTTCCCTCGATTTAAATGGATCAAAGATCCACACGATTTATTTAAGTTGAGATGCAAAAGCTAAAGTCATGATGGCATGATGACATGATGCAATGCAAAAGTAAATAACACAAGCACAAAATGAAACACACGGGAGAACCCGGAACATCTGGAATCTTCTGGGACGTCGGTCTTTGGGCGTCACAACTCTCCCACACTAACAGAGGATCTCGACCCGAGATCCTGGAGATGCCACCGGATGAAACGGAAAAAGGAAGAGGTAAAACAAAGTTGCTTCTTCGACAAACGAGTGAAACCACGAACCTTGAGAGGTTGAACAATCTTGAAAGAAAGAATACAACGGAGATGAACGAAGTTAAGAGCACTCCGGTAAAATGAGGAACAAGGAACACCACGAGAACCTTGCAGGTTGAAAGACATGAAACAAGAGCTGGCGAACCAAAAGAATATGAAACCACAACGGTATAGCCAAGGAATAAGAATGACAGAATTTGGACAGCACTCCGTCTGAAAATGTAAGGAATTGAACATGAACTTGCCAAGTTGGGATGATACTTGATGAAAAGAACAACACAGAGCCTCCGGGACATTGAAATAATGGCACAAGGGGTAAGGAAGGCTTCAAACAGCACTCCGGTTGAAAAGAGAGGCAAAACTTGATGAGATGAGAGAAATAGAATGGAGAATACAACGCTCCGGATAAATAGATAAACAAGGAAAGAACATGATCTCGATAAAAACGAGATGATGGTTTGGAGAGATCAACATCACAATGCCTCCGGAATGAAAGAATATATGCTAGGTCGTTGGAAGGAAAAGAACGGAGAAGAAAATGACAAGTTCTCCCACGAATGAATTTGAAAGAGCATCTTTACCAAGATGGGTTGAACAGAGTTGTTGGAATTCAACAACGAAAAGAATAAGCTTGATGTGGGCTTATGGAAAACATCTCAAAATTAAGAGGTGCCAACCAGCCATTTACGAAAACATTTGATTGGATTGAGATCAACAAGGAGACGATAAACTTATTTCATCGGAATGATAAATGAAGAACTTGGGTCATTTATAAGCACCATAATAGCAACAATTCTCAGGGAAAGATTTTAGGTGAATTATAACCCAAGATAACTCCAACGAATAATTGAAGGGTTGAAAAGATCTCCTGAACAAGGAAAATGATGGTTTTAAATATCTCGTTCTTGATAACTCGTGAATCATAATTCATGAAGGAATTGTCAAGAATGACATAACACCATCTGAAAGATAAGGTAGAAAGGATTGCAATTGGAATGCATGATGAAGAATGCTTGAGCTCCAACAAGAATCTTGATGAAGACTTCGAGGATGAATTGAAACATGATGAACCTGCATGAGAACACCGGTAATGAAAAACATGAGAAGCGAAAGATGAAGAGAATAAGATTCAAGGCCTACGATGAATTAGATGGAGCTTTGAAATGATATAATTGAAATAACTTGAAGCTCCGGAAAACAAGATGAACAACTTAGAACCGAGAATATGATATGATGAACAAGCTCTGGAAAAAGAGATTAATCACTTCGGGGAAATAAGAATAAGATTTATTGTATGCTTATCCTTCACCAAATTAAATTGATGACAAGCAATGGATTTGGCATACTACTTATTCTCGTTGCAAAGAATTAAGAGAGATCTCGCGCAAGCTTGGGTAAATCTTCAACGAACCACCGGTAGGATTATAAAAAGAACGAGTGAATTAATACGATAACAACGGAAGAGTAATCTTGAAAGAACCACCGTAAGAATATGGAGACGAACGAAGAGACGTCAATGAAGAATATTTGGAGGACAAGTTGAAAACTGAGAACGAATAAATATTCTAAAATGATGGCCTTCGAAGGATCACAATGGAAATAATTTATGAAATGCTTCGGATGGTATAAAAGAATTCCTCACAATCTGAACAATAATGAGAATGGCATGAAGCTAGAACCACAAATCTTCAAGAGAACGGGCCAAGATTTAAGAGAAACTCTTCTTCGGGTCTTCAAAATCTGAGAAGACGATGAGATACACCACAATGAATTGTATAGGCACTCCGTAATGAAGAATTAAAAGGTTGAACCAATGATGAAAAAGAATTTGAAAGCGGTCCTGGAGAAGGACTGTGACTGATGGGATTCATACTTACGTCACATTTTGAAAAGAATTTGAGTATAACTCCGGAAAAAATTGGAAGAGTCAGGTAAGATCCTGGAAAAAGACCTGTGGGTTAGGGCCCACTAAAGACATCACCGTTGAAAAAGATTGCATAAGAGATATTGCACCGGTTGAATTAAATGGCTTGAATAAGATGATAATCCTCAAAATAGCTTGAACGGATTAAGAATGGAAACGCAAATCTTTTGAGACATCTTGAACACTCCGGATATGAATAAGAGAGTTGACTAACCAGGAGAGACTTTGGATAAGAAATTTCAACATGGGAAAACATGTGAAACAAAAGGAATAGATTTGATCATGACCGAAGCTTGAATTTATTCCACCGGAGAAGAAATGAGAACGGAGAATGATGAACTTGAAGCTCTCGAGCATCTTCACGATAAATCACTGGATAATGAAATTGAAAGAAAAGAATGAAGAAACATCACATGAATAAAATGGATATTTCATCTGAGAATCTCTTGCTTCGAGAAGAAGAAGGGTGGGAGGGTTGGGAAAAACAAAGACAACTTGGGATGAATGAAACAGACAAATCGTCAGATTTCTCAACGGCGTCTGTATGGAATAACTTGAAGAGAAGGCACACCGGTTGAAAAGGATTACCATGAAAATCTCGATGGTCAAGATGAATTAGCACTCCCATGGAATTATGAGAACACCGATTAGGAAATGTATGGAATCAACACTTGACATCGAAGCAACTTGAATACCAGAATCAAAACAAAAACAAAGGATAGATATGTTGCAACATAATCTTCACAATATCATCCGAACAGAGAATTGAACGAATGAATTCCGCAGGTACATCAACTTGTCGAGAAGCCACTTGGGAGAACAAAAGGTAAATAAAAACCACAAGGAGCAGATAGAACAAATACAAGATAGAAGCTTCATTCCACATGTTCGTGCTGAAAGCTCATGGAACGTGTTACGAGAGGGTTTTGCAATCCCCGGATCAGCATAGCCAAGGACCCTTTAAGATGCAACTCCCGATCAGAACAGACGCCCATAGAACTACTTCACTCAATGTAGAACCCCGAACTTCATATCATGCATTCGTTGGAAGAATGCCTACGAACTACTAGAAGAACCCACCTATTAATTTCCGAAAGTTTCCAGTTATGCAATCAGGTGTTGGGGATACAGGGGAAGCATCACGCACTCAACTCTAATCCTACATCCAGCTGTATCCATCCTTCAACACATAACCAGTTATTTCCGAAAACCGTCTACCTCGGACCTTCGAAACGCATCTACTATACAAGCTATGGCAATACTCCCGAACTACCTCCCTAGTATTGGGTGATGTCAGGGTTATCTTGCCACTAACCGTATAGGAGAGTTTTCGATGTCGGCCGTTTTAAGTATTCCAGAACTGCTGCGATATATTTGTGACGACAACACCTCGGAGCTCAACTCCCCGGGACACTGCCACAACCCCTAAATGACAGGAGGCATCGAGAACAATGTTCTCGTCACAAAGAACATTGTTGTAGTTGTTGTTGCTGTTGTTGTTGCTGTTGCTGTTGCTGTTGCTGTTGCTGTTGCTGTTGTTGTTGCTGTTGTTGTTGTTGTTGTTGTAGTTGTTGTTGTTGTTGCTGTTGTTGCTGTTGTTGCTG
>LR738713.1:273505967-273520035 GCA_902687465.1 Secale cereale | reverse complement strand
AACAAAACAATCACACCAAGCACCAATCAACAAGATGCAATGCGCACTCGAAAATGATGGATGCATGATGGATGCACTAAGGATGCACACGGAGCACGTAAAATATCTCTTAAGCAAAACACCTCAAAACATGATAACAATCTGATATTATTAATCTACACAGAAAATCAATCAAGTTACATATAAGATTCGCTGAAATCGGAGTTACGGGCTAAAAGTTATGCCCGAAACAAGAAATGAGCGAAAGCTGAAAATTACAGCAACATAGCAACTTCGGAGCACAAAATAATTGAGCTACAGCATTCAAATAACATGGCAAAGTACATGAACACAAACTAGACATATACTACAGCAACTAAGTCCAAAGGTGCACCCCCAAAGGAGTCACGGATCAATAGCAATGATCTTGGACATATTGAACTTGACAATAAAATTCTGGCAGCAGAAATTTATTGAAACTTTGGAGCAAAAGATAAACATACTACAACCACTTAAATAGGCATGTGAGGACATGGATGGAAATACAACAATATATACTACAAGGAACAATCAAGATCCACTCCAAAACTAACATGGTTTGTCCTAGAACATCACACGAACATGGCATCGGAACGTTACAGATTTCAGACTTAGTGAAAAACCACTAAGTCCTAAAACAACAATATCATCATGGCATCTAAAAGAGCAAGTTTAAGTCACTTCGAAACTAAACATGGCAAGAGGCAAGCACCTCATCAAAGTACACATGATGGTGATTCCGAAACACACAAGCATGCATCATGGAGGTAAACACAACGATAGCAACGAGCTCAACAAGATGGCATTTCATAGCAAGTGAAACAACATCACAGCCACATGGCACTTTGCAACGATGATAAACATGGCAAGAATAAATCTAACATGCTACCTCGCACATACAACATGTAGATCATGGCAAGACGAACATGTGGACATGTCATTTGCATCATTCGGACAAACGAGCTAAAAGATATCACATGGCAAAGATGGCATAAAAACATCACATAGCAGCAGTTTATATCATGATGCACTCTTGCAACAGCAAAACAAGCACCTAGATGAACTCGAACATGCATGACAATAACAGATAAAACGTAGAGCACGATCCCACGAACGTCTGGACATGCTATATGCGCGAAACGGACAAACACACTAAAAGATATGCACATTGGAAAATAGCATCACAGATAAGCAAAACAGGGACTTAGGGATTGGGGAGACAACCTCAGAATCTGAAGAAAAAAATACAACGAGCCCGGAGAAGCAGATCTGGCCTGGCTCGGTTGGCTGGAAGGAGAGGCCCGCGGGAGGCGGAGGGAGGCCGGCCTGGTGTCGGCGGCGATCAGATGGGCCTAGGGTTTCGCGGGAAGGACCCAGGCGGGATCTGGCCCAGGAGCGGCGATCGGATCGGGACTCCTTCCCGATCCCGAGCGGCGGCGGGTGGCTGGCCCCCGATGGCTGAGGCGAGGCCCACCCGATCGGGAGGCGGCCTGAGCGACGGGAGGAGATGTACGGGCCGGCTCGATGCGGGACTAGATCCGGCGATGCGGTCCCTGGCGGCGCGGCGTACGGGCCGTTGGGCTGGCGCAGTGGAGAGGCGAACGGGCCGGAGGGAGGCAGTGTTGAAGTGGTCCAGGAGGGACGAGGCCGACTCGCCTGGCGCGGAATCGGTCGGAGGGAGCCGACCTGGCCCTCGAGGCCGGTGATTGGAGGGCTCGAGGCGCTGGTTGCTGGAGCGGCTGGTTCCCTCGGGAGGAAAAGCCAAGTGGCAGAGGGGCTTGTGGATCTGAGAAGAAAAATGAGGGGGAGAGAGGAGGAAGAAGGGGCTAGGGTTAGGGATGCCAAAATAGACTAGGGGGCCTAAATATAGTAGATTTTTAGGGTTAGGGGGATTTAGGGGTGTTAGGAGCCCTCCGATCGCGATCCGACGGATCCGATCGCGGGGGTAGTTTAGAAGGGCCTAGGAGAAGGTAGTAGACTGCAGTAGGGGTGTTTCCGAGACACGAAGTGAAGGCACTTTGGACCCACACGAATAACTGATGGGATAGCCAACGGAGTCCAAACGAGACGAGATTTGAGAGGCGGGTTGCACACAACAAAACAACAACACACACAACAACCTCGCGGCACACCGGTAACGTTACACGCCCGAACAACAAAGTAGGCCTACGGGACGTCACGGACACGTGAGGGAGCTCCGGAACGCGAAACGGACAACGGGAAGGAACGTGCGGAACCGGATGCAACCGACAACACAAATGCAATGCAATGCACATGTCTACATGATATGAACGAATGCCACACACTCACACAACAAAACGACGAAAACCCGAAAAACAAAGAACCCGGAATGGAAATAGATGAAGCCGGAGATATATTATATACCCAAAAGGGAAAGTATTACATCCGGGGCATTACATATGACCCTGCCGGACTTGGTGGTTTACTTGAGAGACGGTTTACACTTGATGATTCACTAGCAACCTGCCTAAATAATACCACTCACTGGTAACCCGGCTGGCGGATCATGGATGACAAGGCCCAAGGCCCAGAAGGCCGGTTCATGTATGGTGGGCCGGTTTATGAAGAAAGCATAAGGAATATTCTCTTACAAAGGAAGCAAGAGTAGGACTCCTTGTAATAGATCAATCCTAGTCCTACTAGGACTAGTCATGTAACCCGCCCCTTCAACATATATAAGGAGGGGCAGGGCTCCTCAAAGTGAGACAAGTTACAAGTTAGAGGAGAAGTTTAGACAAGTTTCTAGGGCTAGACACAAAGAGCCGGTTTACCGGCGACACCACGAGGATCATAATGAGACCTAGCCTCAAACAACACGTAGGGTTATTACCGGATGATGTTTCCCGGGGCCCGAAGCTGTCTAAATTCGTGTCTTGCGTTGCGTCTCTCGATTCCGCTCAACCCCTCTCAAGCTACTACATAGATGCGAGGCCTCACGACAAAGTCCGTTAATCCGGACATCTGACGTGTTAATTCCACGACACCGCCCGAGGTCCGGTACTACAGCCCTGCCTGTGCGCAGCCGCGGGCCTTTGGCCTTGTATCCCTCGCCACTTACCCCTTCGTGGCTTAGATTATAAATAGACCACCTCCACCTCCTTTCTAGGGTCAGCAAATATGATAGCTTATTTGTATGTGAGCTTTGCTCCTACCTTCTCCTCTTGAGAGAGTGAGACTACTCCATTGGAGGCCAAGACCTCCACCTTGGAGAAGATCCCTACAGGATGCAAGACCTCCCAAGGGAGAAGAATCCTTGTGGATTATCAAGACCTCTCTCCTCATAGCATTGGGATGAACTCTATCATGTATCTTATTTCCCTTTGATTGTTCTTGTACTTTGTGGATCTCATGTGTTTGTGAGTCTAGTGGATGTGTGATTGGACTTGTTCTTGAGTGTTTCTCTTGTGTTCTTCCCTTTGTGCTCCTCTTGTTCTTGGGGAATCCCCTCCAATTCATGAAAGATCTCCACCTAGGGTTCCACCCTACAACATCATGGTATCAGAGCTATGGTTTCTCACGAAATTGGAGCCCCCCTTCTTGTTTCCTAGCCTAATTTTGTTGTGTTCTTACCCAATTTCGAAAATCCCCACCAAAAATAGCACCAATTGTTTTTGTGATTTGTTGGTTTGATGAGGTTTTGTTGGATTTGATCCATGGATTTGCTTGGTTTCGAGTGGATCTAGCATCTCCCCAAGTTTCACCACTTTCCATCCACGAAATCCATCCAATTTTGCCCCCGAAATCATCCATTTCCGCCCATAATTCGCCCCGATCCCGATCTGCGAAGTTTTCCTGACACCAGCGGTACTACTGCCCCTCCAAGCGGTACTACCGCCTATAACCACAAGCGATACTACCGCCCTACAAGCGGTACTACCGCCCCGCACATTTTCAGCCTTCCGAGTTTCACCGTTTTGACCATAACTAATTCATCCGGAGTCCGATTTTGACGTTCTTGAGCTCGTTTTGAAGCTATTGGCATCCCCCATACCACAAAAATACTACCATCATCTTTTGACTCCATCAAATTTTGTCAAATTTGGCAAGTTTGCCTAGGCCATCCACCACATCATCCGCTATACCACCACCGACTTCCGCAACCTAACCATTTTGTTTCCCATAGCATTTGTGGTTGCTTGAGTAGTGATTTGAGTCTCCTAAGGTGTTTAGGCTACTTAGGGACAATTTCTTCTTCATCAACCACCACCACCAGTTCCGCATACCCATTTCCCACTATACATTTCCGCCAACCCAACTTAACCCATTTTTGTTGAGCTTGTTTGAGTTGTGGCTTGTGTCTCCTAAGGTGTTTCGGCTACTTAGGGACCATGACTTCAACTCCGACAATGTGTATAGCCCATCATACACAACCACCACCGCTTGTCCGCTACGACCATTTGACATTTGTCCTTGAGATTTTGAGTTGTGGTTTTTCTGTTTCCTAAGGTGTTTCAGCTAATTAGGAATGGGTCGCCATCGATAACACCGCCTCTCATCATCATCATCGGACGGTAACCTCGACGACACCGTTGTATATCCCCCTTGCAATTGCATTGTTAACCCCTAGCCCATTTTGCGTCACTTGCCCATCGAGACTAGCCATTTGAGTATTGCCGGCAACGTTACTTGTGCACATTAGCGATACGCCCTTCCATTGCATACATACCATATCTTGGAATCATCATATCATCCCTCGTGTGCCACAAGATTGTTCCCGCTTATACACAATTGTTATCTTGGTTTGTGCATCGCGGCCATATACAAAAAAAAAAGAAAAGAAGAATAAGCTTTTAAGCAAAAAGAGAAAGACAAAGAAGCTTGTAAGCAAGAGCCATAGCATCAAAAAATATCATATCATACTTGATCATCTTGGATCATCTTGTGCTCAAAGCACCGGAACATCATACACATAGCATACTTGGGATAGAAAGTTCATACATTTTGCATCTTATAGGTTGTGCACAAGTGTCGTATCCGCCTATTGAGCAATCGTGTTAGCGTCTCTCGTGAGTTGTGCAACACGAGCGTTTTCCGTGGACTCCACATTTTGTGCTCATTCCTTGGTTGCACGACCCCATCTATCTATCCGTGTGTGTGTTTCCGTGTGCCACATATTGCTATTGGTATACTTATTATATTTGCGAATTTGTGAATCTCTTTCAACATTATTGACCCTTTCTAACATTTTACATCATATTTTTGTGCCACTTATCCTAACTGAGCCACTCGATAAGCTTTACTTGATAGGTGTGAGTGAACAAGTCCGATACCAATTCCACTATTCTTTCATTTCACATTGAGTGAAACGGGATACATCCTCAACTTTGGGAAACAGTATCTTGGTATTGTTTATCTCATTTCCTACTCACCCTCTACTCGAGTCTTGTGATGGATAGGCAAAGCACATCTTCTCCGGTCTTCGACATCGATGGCGCGAACAACTACATCCACGCGCAAACCATCAGACTACAACGAGCAAGGCAAGAGCGCGTCGACAACATCGCCATCGACTTCCGACACATGGTGGCCGACATCAAGTCTTCTTTCACTTCGTCATCTTCTCGGCAGCGACGTTCAAGTCACAAACTTCAAGGGCACATAAGAAGACCGCGAGACAAGCACACCCAAGTCGGAGCTACGGCTACAACCACCACTTCGGCATCTTCGCCAAGTGCTAGCAAGGCATCTTCGCCTTCGGACGTACGGCATCTTCGCCTACTTCCCATGAGTTCGCCTACATCGACATATCCAACTACAAGGAGACCACCTACGAGCGAGGGTGATACTTCCATCTTCGGAAGCTCCCCACATTAAGACGGCAACAAGATGGTCGATCAAGGGCCATCCCCTTCGACTACGACGATGAGCATGAACCTCTTCAACAACATGAAGATGACGCCCAAATATGACGACTACTCCGAGTCAAGCTACGCGAGCGCACATGAGACATTTCCTTTGGTCTTGGAGGAGAGTGATGATTTGCCACACCCTACGGCATTCACCTTTGGAGGCGTTATGGATGAGGCGGCGAAAGGAGTTGAGTTTGGAGACGTGTGCACCTACATCTCTCCGACACACATATATCATGAGATGCCCCAATTTCCATGTGAGGAGAGACACCACCATATGAGTGACATGAGTGACTCCACCATATGTGAGATTGAGCGCATTTCTTTTGAGAGGACGAGAGTGATCACCACTATCCCCACACTTGAGAGCATGCCACACATCATATGTGAGGTTGAGAGCCATTTGAGTGACTCCACCAACCATACGAGTGAGAGCATCCAAGAGGAAGTGAGTGAGCCACACCACTTAGTGAGTGAGGTAGTTGAGAGGGCATTTGAGGCCACTATGATTTCTAACGACTTAACCTCTACTCCGAGTGTGCTTTCTTTGGTGCTAGGTCTCCTACAAGAGGACATGCCTACCCTCGACAAGTCCGTCCCTCCAATGGACAACCCGATGGCCATGGTGGAAGAAGATGCACCACCCACATGGTTCCATCAAGATGAAGATAACAACGTTTCGATCTTGAACACCTGACCAACAATACATGAGCGATGCTCCAAAGGTAAAATAGGTGAAGGTGATGCTCGTGTCCCACTAGTGGACTATCTTGACAATGATTGCTTGCATGATGTTGACACACCTATTGACATGCTTCATGCTAGTGTGACTTCATCATGTCTTGACTTACCTATTTATGATGAATATGATGATGAGCATGTTGAGTTGCCTAGTTGTGATGCTATGCTCCATAGGATATCATGTGAAAATTATTTTGGTCACATCATGTTTGATAATCCTTTGAGCTTGTCATATGCTATGAGTGAGATCTCACATATTGTATCATTTCAATCTCAACATAGTAGCTATGCATGCCCCATTAAAGTAAATCCTATTTGCACTTGTGGCATAGATGACAAGATGATGGTCATTGGCTTGTGTTTCTCTTGCGATGATATTGCCATGCTCCCTTTACATGATTTGCGCAATTTATCAACTATTACATGCCATGAACACATTGTTCCAAATATGCTTTGCTTGGGATGTTGTCAATATTCTCCATGTGAACTTTCCAATAATGCTCATGAGGAGACCCCCATAGTTTCCTCATACATACTAGGAGATCTTGATGCATTCCATTCCTTGCATGATTACCATGATTGTGTGCACCATATGCATTCCATGAATAACAATGCTCTACATACTTCTCATGATGTATTACACAATATGAGTCTCCATTATGCCATAGATAACAACAAACCTCTCATGATGGATGACATGTTTCTATATCACGCATCTCATTCATTTGAGCATTGGCTATTTTGTGCTAACGAACACATGCACGTGCGCATCATGATGGATGATGTGTACATATACCACGCACACACGATTTTTCCTTTGTCTTTGTTTTGTGTAGGTACTTTTGCAAACTCGTCAACCTCACAATCCCATGAGTTGACGAAACGAGCTCTAGAGAGCAACGCCGATTTGGGATCCCGTGGATTGTCCCTACCATCGTTCTCTTCGCGCAACAAATACGCGCATCTCTTTTACTTGGCTCTCACACGGCTATGGGCTATTTGCCAATTGTCACATTATGCCCATACTATCGTGTTCACTTTGCATGTTATGCCTCTTGCTATGATTTTGCCATGCAATTGTGACCCTTGCTTGCAATTACCCATGATTCACCATTATGATACTACTATGTGTATTTGCATGCTTGGTGGAGATACTTGTTGCTATTGCCATGATTTTGTTGTGCCCCATGCTAGTGATGAGACTTTGTTCATTTCTCGCTTTCATGCTTGTGATAGGCCATGTGCATTATTCATGCCTACTATTTGCACACATGACATGATTGCCATGATTACCTCTAGTATGTTGCATCTTCGCACTACTAGCTTGTTTGACTTGATCACTATGATTGCTTGCTATATTGCATCACCCATGTTCCACTCTTACTTGCTTTCTTGGGTTGATGACATCTATGTTCATGCCTTTCACATGATATATCTTGATCATTGTCACTTGTCTCCAATAGTTGCATCTCTCATATTCACTTGTTGTGAGTGCAACCATGCTATACTTGTTGATCTCGGAGATTCGGACACCTTACTTCTAATGCATGCTTGCTTGTTTGAGCCTAATGTATTTGCTTGTTATCGCATCATATGCTTCCATACATTGCCATGTCCCCTTGTCCTTTCTTATGATAAGAATGACGAACATACTTGTTGCGTGACTCACCACACGAATAGGTTTTGCATCTTTGCGAACTTCATTTGTTTTTCCGAGTGTTTGTCATGTTCTTTCATTTTGAAGGATTCACAAGGCGGTACCATCACGAGGCATCTTGGGCATGTGAAGGCATACACGTTGCGCGACAACAACATTTTCGATATCCTCATCAAGGTGCATTCCTTCCTAGTGAGCCATCCTCACATATGCTTGGATTTCATGGATGCACCACCAGTCTACCACTATTTCCACGACTTTGAGCATGGGTATATCAACACTACTTTGGCACATTGCATGCAAACTTTCATATTTATTGCTTGTGTGCTCACATGCCATGCTCCATGGACATATCATTCCCATAACAAATTTGCATCTTGCGCATGGATTTACTCCCATTATGATTGCCTTGTTGCATCGTGTATTCCCATGTCATCCATGATATATGAGCTTGTGCATTTTCTTAGCAAATTTGTTGTGATATTTCTTGATGGACTCTTCATACATATTGATCACATCGCCAAGCATCAATTGCATGATCACATACTCACATTGAGCATCATTTACCATGTTCATGCTTTTGATACACAATCCCATTACGACATCATTTTGCACAATGGTAGCATTTGCAACTTCTTGCACAATGAGCTTGATCACATGAATGCATTGTATGCCATGCTCTTTCATTTTGCTACAATTCATGCTCATTGCCACTACCGATTTCTTTGGACGGACTCATGCTTAAATAATAGACACCTTGTGTCCGCTAACCATTGTATTTCCAAGTGTCCCTTGTGTTTGCTCTTTTTACATATCTACCATTCCGACGACATCTTGGAGTCGTCCAACTCCAAGTTCATCTATGCCTACCATGTACATGACGATATGGTTCACGATCCGAGGACGGATCTTTCCCAAGGGGGAGGAGATGATGCGGAGCATCCTACAGCTATCTCCATGTACACCGTCATAGCTCCTCAAGCCCCAAGTGAACCTACCGGACTTAAGGTGAACTCGCTCCTCTTCGAGAGTTACATGAATATCATTTGGACTTGGTCACTACCTCACCACGAAACATCGTGCATCTTTAGGTACAAGGACGACCACCTCCATGAAGCCGGGGAGCACCACCAAGTCCACACGGAGACGTACGAGAAGCAGGAGGAAAGGAGCAACACAAGCGAAGAAGGGCCTGTCCAGTCCAGAACGGGCGGTACTACTGCCTACAAGCGGTACTACCGCCCCCATGTGGCACTATCGCCTACAGGCGGTACTACCGCTCCCAAGCGGTACTACCGCCCGAGGTCCAGTACTACCGCCCTGCCTGTGCGCAGTCGCGGGCCTTTGGCCTTGTATCCCTCGCCACTTACCCCTTCGTGGCTTAGACTATAAATAGACCACCTCCACCTCCTTTCTAGGGTCAGCAAATATGATAGCTCATTTGTATGTGAGCTTTGCTCCTACCTTCTCCTCTTGAGAGAGTGAGACTACTCCATTGGAGGCCAAGACCTCCACCTTGGAGAAGATCCCTAGTGGATGCAAGACCTCCCAAGGGAGAAGAATCCTTGTGGATTATCAAGACCTCTCTCCTCATAGGATTGGGATGAACTCTACCATGTATCTTATTTCCCTTTGATTGTTCTTGTACTTTGTGGATCTCATGTGTTTGTGAGTCTAGTGGATGTGTGATTTGGACTTGTTCTTGAGTGTTTCTCTTGTGTTCTTCCCTTTGTGCTCCTCTTGTTCTTGGGGATTCCCCTCCAATTCGTGAAATATCTCCACCTAGGGTTCCACCCTACAACATCTTTCCACAAGACGTGCCACCGGGATTACCACCTATTCGAGGGATTGAGCATCAGATTGACTTAATTCCCGGTGCATCGCAACCCAACCGCGCACCATACCGTACTAATCCCGAGGAGATGAAGGATATTATGCATCAAGAGAAGGAGCTACTCGACAAAGGTTATATACGTGAATCCCTTAGTCCTTGTGCAGTTCCTATTATTTTAGTGCCCAAAAAGGATGGTACATGGCATATGTTTGTTGATTGTAGAGGCATTAATAATATTACTATTCGTTATCGTCATCCTATTCCAAGGGTAGATGATATCCTTGATGAATTGAGTGGCTCTACAATATTCCCCAAAGTTGATTTACGTAGTGGATATCATCAAATTCGTATGAAATTGGGAGATGAATGGAAAACAGCTTTTATAACTAAGTTTGGATTATATGAGTGGTTAGTCATGCCTTTTGGGTTAACTAATGCACCTAGTACTTTCATGAGATTAATGAATGAAGTTTTACATGATTTTATTGGACGATTTGTGGTAGTTTACTTTGACGATATATTTATTTATATCAGATCTTTGGAGGAACATTTGGAACATTTACGTGTTGTTTTTATTGCTCTACGTGATGCACGTTTGTTTGGTAACCTTGGAAAGTGCACCTTTTGCATCGACCGAGTATCTTTTCTTGGCTATGTTGCTACTCCATAGGGAATTGAGATTGATAAAGCCAAGATTGAAGCTATTGAGAGTTGGCCGTAGCCCAACACGGTGACACACGTGAGGAGTTTCCTTGGCCTCGCTGGTTTCTATAGGAGTTTTGTGCGAGATTTCAGCACCATTGCTGCACCTCTCAATGAGCTTACAAAGAAGGATGTGCCTTTTGTTTGGGGTACTGCACAGGAAGAAGCATTCACGGTATTGAAAGATAAGTTGACACATGCTCCTTTACTCCAACTTCGTGATTTTAATAAGACTTTTGAGCTTGAATGTGATGCTAGTGGAATTGGGTTAGGAGGTGTGTTATTACAAGATGGTAAACCTGTTGCATACTTTTCTGAAAAATTGAGTGGGCCTAGTCTGAATTATTCTACTTATGATCAGGAATTATATGCTCTTGTTCGGACTTCGGAAACATGGCAACATTATTTATGGCCCAAAGAATTTGTTATACATTCTGATCATGAATCTTTGAAGCACATTAAAAGTCAAGGAAAACTGAACCGTAGACATGCTAAATGGGTTGAATTCATAGAGACTTTCCCTTATGTTATTAAACACAAGAAGGGGAAAGAAAATGTTATTGTTGATGCATTATCTCGTTGTTATACTATGCTTTCACAACTTGACTTTAAAATATTTGGTTTGGAGACCATCAAAGATCAATATGTGCACGATGCTGAATTTAAAGATGTATTGCACAATTGTAAAGAAGGGAGAACATGGAACAAGTTCGTCATTAATAATGGATTTATGTTTTGTGCTAACAAGCTATGCATTCCACCTAGCTATGTTCGTCTTCTGTTGTTGCAGGAGGTGCATGGAGGAGGATTAATGGGACACTTTGGCGTGAAGAAGACGGAGAACGTACTTGCTACACATTTCTTTTGGCCAAAGATGAGACGGGATGTTGAGTGTTTTATTGCTCGCTGGACTACAAGTTAAAAAGCTAAGTCACGACTCAATCCTCATGGTTTATATATGCCTTTGCCTATCCCTAGTATTCGTTGGGAAGATATATCTATGGACTTTGTTTTGGGTTTACCTCGAACAAAGAAGGGGAGGGATAGCATATTTGTTGTCGTGGATAGGTTCTCGAAAATGGCACACTTTATACCATGTCATAAAAGTGATGATGCTGCTAATGTTGCTGATTTGTTCTTTCGTGAAATTATTCGCTTGCATGGTGTGCCAAATACTATTGTTTCAGATTGTGATACTAAATTACCTAGCCACTTTTGGAGATGTTTATGGGCTAAGTTGGGGACGAAACACCTTTTTAGTACAAATTTCCACCCCCAAACTGATGGACAAACTGAAATAGTCAACAGAACTTTGTCTACTATGCTTAGGGCTGTTTTGAAGAATAGCAAGAAAATGTTGGAAGAATGCTTGCCTCATATTGAATTTGCTTATAATCGTTCGTTGCATTCTAATACTAAGATGTGCCCTTTTGAAATTGTCTATGGATTCCTACCTCGTGCACCTATTGATTTGTTGCCTCTTCCATCTTCGGAGAAGGTTAATTTTGATGCTAAACAACGTGTTGAATTGATCTTAAAAATGCATGAGTTAACTAAGGAAAATATTGAGCACATGAATGCTAAATATAAACTTGTTGGAAATAAGGGTAGAAAACGTGTTGTCTTTGCGCCTGGAGGTCTTGTTTGGTTACATTTGCGTAAGGATAGGTTTCCTAATTTGCGCAAATCAAAGCTAATGCCACGTGCTAATGGTCCTTTTAAGGTGTTAGAAAAAATAAATGATAATGCGTATAAACTTGAGTTGCCTACATATTTTGGGGTTAGTCCCAGATTTAACATTGCAGATTTGAAGCCTTACTTGGGTGAGGAAGATGAGCTTCCGTCGAGGACGACCTCAATTCAGGAAGGGGAGGATGATGAGGACATCACTACCAGGTTTACACCCACAGCCCCAGCTGATACATATACATGACCAATTACTAGAGCTCCCGGACGTTAATTAAATTACCAGGTACTTTCGTTTCTTGGTAATGATTCTAATATTCATGAGAATATGATGCTACCTAAGTTGGATAGATTTGTCTTGCTTACAAATGAAGGGCCTAACTTGGACAAGAAGGATGAATATTGGAGCAAGATCAAGCATGGATATGATGGCATGCGCAAGGGGAGCAAGAACGGAGTTACAAGTGATGATTTCAGGACTTTGAAGCCACCATAATGAGTGCGTGAAGCCTTGGACGAAATATACAAGATGCCACTTCATAAATTTCGTCCAGAGGCTATTATAGGTGATGCGTCACCTTATTATTGGGCCAGGCCCGTGTAATTTCGAAATACTTGAGTATAGGTTGTTTTTAGAGTCCGTATGTGTGGGGAAATAACAGTTAGGGTTGGTTTCGGACCCCTCCTCCAAGGGCCACGAAATTCCCCCCTCTTCCCCCATATATACAGCCCTTAGGGCGTTGTTTAGACTTCGGGTTTTGTTTAGATTAAAGTTCACCATAGCTGCAACTTCGCGTACTTCATTTGTATTCAACGACCAGACAAAGACGTCACAGAACCCCACTTGATCAATAAAGCTTTCCTCTTGAATTCGCAATATCCAGATTGCAATCTCAGTTTCTTGCTTGTTCTTCACTTGCCTACAGGAAATAGACCTTCGTGGTCAGGTTGATCGTTCTCCGGCGTGCTCAATAACTTCTCGGAGTTGGTTTAGCTATTTCTAAGGCGCGACGTCCTCGCACGTTCGTAGTCGGATCGTCAAAGTCGAATTCCTCCAAAACGATAGCCACCATCTCATCGAAAGACGGGACACCTTTGCCTCTATCAAGAGCGTCGCAGCCTAAGCCCGGCTACGATTCCCGGGGAGATCGAGGAGCGAATGTCCCCAAAGAGCTTTACCGCGGCCTCTTCGCCCGACATCGGCGATGTGGCTGTCGAGGAAGCCAATGACTGGTTGCGGCCTTTAAATCAGCGGGCTAGAGTATTTTGGCATGTCGCGGACGCTGGCTACAACATTGAGGTCGTTGACAACGACGGCTTGACGCGGGCTATGTCACAGGTTAAGTTTCCCACCCCAACCCCTCGGGTTCGACAATCGTTGATCTCATTGATGGCCCTGTCGCTGATCTCATGCAGCTCGTTTATGAACAATTTGCCATCCGTCATCACCATGGAGCCCCTTTTGTCATTTCTGAACGACACGATCTGCGACGCTGGCTTAAGATCCTCAGCTATCAAGTCAGACCTCATCGACGGTGACCACGAGAAGGAGCCCATCGG
>LR738713.1:273455857-273505243 GCA_902687465.1 Secale cereale | reverse complement strand
CTGTTAAGCATGTTGTAGTTAACACGCCTTTCCATTTGATTTAAAAATTCTAGTGTTTGCTTGTTTTTAAATGCTAGGCTTGTTGCAGTTAACACACGCGTTCTTAGACCTTTGTCATGAAGCGATCATTTGTAGATTATGTTGTCTACCATTTTTATATTTGGTTGATGTTTAGCCTGTTCTGCTTACCATGCCTTTAGATGTACTTACACAGGATAATATTGGGAACAACTGTTGTTTTCCATCGAGGTTAGTTTCATCACATGGTTTATATATACTCACTGTTCAGGATATCAGTAGCTGGTACCATATAGGATGGGGGTTAATAAGGGATTAATCGTCAAATCGGACATTTAACTAAATATATATGTACATTTATCGGTAGGTTAACTAGGGCCGTATCTAACATATCTGAGACTACATAGCAAGATGCATTGTACTGAATGACTAAATATGCGATCCTAAGCCTCATAGCAGCAAGGAACTAATGTTTAGTTCTAGGCCTAGGAGTGCCACACTTTGCCATACAATGTTGTCAAACTTGCCAAAGGGATAGTGATGTGAAACCATAGTGTGGCTTGCCTAGGATGTGGCTTGAACCAAACACACACCTAAGTTGGTCAAACTTGCCTAACCTTAGATGTGGCAACCTTTGGCAAATGCAGTCTCAAACCAAGAGTGTTACCTTAACATTCTGATGATGTCCTGGTATACATAGAAGAGCGGCAAGAAGAACTCAACACAACAACAGTTAACTACAATTAATCGGCTGATATTTGTAAAAATGTAATAAACTCCCACCACCCCATAATATAAGATGTTTAGTCATCCACTCCGTGAGTATATTGGATGTTATAAGATCTTATATAATGGGACGGAGGGAGTGTTATACTATATCACTGTGCAATTGTTGTTTAGCTTCTAATGTTAACTTGGTGCTTTTAGGTACATGTCATTGGTAAAGATTCATTCTTCGACCCTTTCTGCGTATGGGGCAATGATATATTGATCAACCATCATCAAGTGAGGAAAATGATAAAGATTGTTAGTTAAATGGGTCAAAATATGGCAATTAAACTATTTGTTTACACTTTATCCAAGACAACAGTGAAATGCAGCCTGGTAAGTATGAACTCTGCAGCCTTCTTTTTACTGCCCATAATGAGTGACAATGACTGGATCATTTTCCTTTGCAGTGGTTCTCGAAGTAGTTTACTCATGATTACCTCTGAAACTACATGACTGATGAGCATGAAAAGGTTAAAGTTTTTCTACCAGAACACGATGACTATCAAGATGTCCTCATGAGTCATGAAGACTGTGAAGAATGGGCGGTCGGCCATCACAAGGGGTTGGCCTAGAGTTGTGCATGCCTTCTGCATGGAGGAGAGCACAATCCGGCCATTCCGCTTCACCTTGTTCCACAACCAGAATGTCTTTTGCATCTTTCTTTACCGTGTTTAATAGTACAAGTATAAAACCCTGGTTCATCATTCTTTATTTGGTGCTTATGTAATTATTGAACATATGTATCCGCGAATCAAATAATGCATTGGTTGTTTAACCTAATGGATATGAATAGTTATAGCCAACTTTCAATATCAAATTTGGTACAATTTTAAATAGCATCGATTTAATTAGGGTCAAAATATGCTCTGGCTGTCACTACGGCGCACACGGTCTGTAAAGCACAAACGTGTGTGATATACATCATAATCGGACATGGTTTGCAGAGAGAAAACGTGTGCGAACATGCACACAGTTGCCGTTTGGGAAGCGTGCATGATGTCAGACAATATCACAAATGGTGCGAGCAAACTAAATGTTTGTAATAGTCGCCTTATCGTACACGGTTTATAATCATGAACTTTTTGGGTGTAGTAGGCATCATAAACGTTGCACTAGATAATAGTGTTTGCGATAGTTATCCTGTACGACACTGGTACAACGGTACGATGTTTCGTGATCCTATCCACACTCGTACAATGATTAGGTAATCTTATTAATTACAGATTGCATACGATTAAAGAGAAGTGAATGAGTGTGATAGTTTCATTATCACACACGCTTGACAATCATTAACGTTTTGTGATGGGGTGCGCATCGTAAACATTGCACCGCAGAATAGCTTGTGCATTGGTATAGCCAGCACACAAGAGTATCAAGGATAGAGCGTTTGGGATATCGGATCTATCACAAACAGTTGTGTGACGAATCGCGTTTGGGATACATGCCGGCAACGCATACACTTAGTTAACGAAAATGTATGCATTGCTACTCCCTATCCCTGATGGTTTTTGGGTCGTGTGGGAAGGACCCCCCTATCGCCCACACCCACTAGGCGACGGTTTAAAATGCCGCTGCGAAAAGGGATTAAAAACTGTTTGTATAGCAGCTCGATGTACTAGTGATGGTCGTGAGGATAAGCTCTCATCGCCGTGGTGGAAGCGCGAGCACGACCCCTTCCTCTCGCCATGGTGACAGAGGCTGAAGAGGAGAGAAGGAGAAGAAGTGGATGAGCATTGCCTCCCACGCCCCCTCCTCCTTTTATAGGGGAGAGCGTGGGGTTGGCTCTCCACTACCCCAAGGGAAACCGCCCTGCTTCGCCAATCCCGCGCCATGCGCCCATCGAAGGCACATTACTCCACTAGACGTCCAGCCTCGCCAATCCGGCGCTCTGGCTCCCTTCATCAAGACGCTGCCACCATAACCGCCTTTTTGCGTCTATCCCATCCCCCACGCCTAATCCACGTCATGGGGGGCGAGAAGGTTGCGGTAAAGGAGGGATTGATGGTAGGGGGCCACGGATACCACAAGCCACGTGTGATCCCGGGCCTGCCTGGGCCAGGCCTCGTGGCAGTCCATGTTCATATGCACCCCCGATTACTTGTACATAGCACTGAACATCAGTTGGCGACGGAAAAAACCGAAATAAGGTCGGGGGCTTACTCAACTTTAGGTCAATGACGAAGCAAAGAAGATCTCACAATAGTAGCATCATCCCGGCAAAATCAACTTGATTCGTGTGTGCATTGTTTGGACCTCACCCAACGATGCCCAACCGCATGTGTGGCCTATGCCCGAGGGCTCCCGTCGGTGTATTAAATGAAGGGTATAATACCCTAACTTATCATTGGTACGCGTCGGTGTTATACAAAAGGTATTTAACCCCTTTTCGCGATAGCATTTGGAACCGTCGCCTAGTGAGTGATGGCGATAGGGGGGTCCTTCCCACACGACCTAGAAACCGACGACGATATGCCCTCCTGGCACACACGCTCGGCAAAATGAGGTCGTGTTCGACCGACGAGCTCTCAAATACGGAAATACGTACAATAGAGCTAAAAACAATTATACAGGCGAAATTGTTTCTGGTTGCAAGTTCATCCCACACAGTCAGTCCCCGCTAAACGTTTCCGTTCGTATGTACATCCCACACAGTCGCTCCAAGGAAAACGTTTTGGTTCATAGGTACATCACACAAAAAATTTCCCGTTAAATCGTCTATGATAGCGTTGCCATTGCACACGATATTAACAATTTTATCGTTTGCGTTATTCAATGCATCACACACGATGCGCAGAAGAAACTGTGTGGCAAAGGTTGTCCATAACACACAATTTTTATGTGGTAAACGTTTGCGCAAGGTGGCCTAACGCAAACAGTTTTCAAGAGAAGGTCATGTGAGATTGTTCATTGATCTAACACGGCTTATCCCTTGGAACTATGTGCGTTGTGTGTGCTCATCGCTCACAGTATTTTCTCAATAACCGTTTGCAATAGCAAAACCCAATTAGCAGGCTAATTGCCCTATTATTAATAATCCATTTATTAATCTAATTGATATTCATATTAAGCACATAATATATTTCATGTCCATATTAAGGAAGTAGGATTTCATAATACATTAGAGAACAACATGATATAGCTTCAGCACTTAGCTACTACATTACACAACTGCATCAGCATCAAGTTTCACATGCAACATGTAGAACCTTTCAAAATTAGCATCATAGACGGTATATAGACAGATGCATCTCATCTGGAAAACTGCTGAAGCGGAAGGCGAATATTGATCCTTCATTCATGTTAAAGGTCTTTGCAACTTTAGGCCGGTGCGTGTGGATGATTGACCATCTGTCCTTCGTCCTCTTCAGAAACACTTCAATATTGAACCGTGGGTGTTGTATTAAAATCTTCCTCGCCTCCTGACCATAGAGGTGGTTTGAGATTATCAGTGAACTGCTTTGGAAAGGCCTGAAAATAAGGATGTGCATAAATATATTTTCTATATGGGAAATGGGGCAAAGGAATAAAAAGGCAAGGTTTAATAGTTAGTACCATCTTGTAGTGAACTGATGTCTTCTTTACAGTGGGTCAAAACCTCTGACAGCAGGACCTACATGTGCAAGACCAAATTGTTAAAAACCAAAATATTAGAATGGTTCCTGCAATAGCACAATAATGTGCTATTAGACAACGGACCGTGCACGTGCAGTTAATTAAACACCACAACAAATGAACCAAACGTTAACTGAGCACCACATTGCACAATATAACATACTCCTAAAAGAAGATCATCAGACTAAGGCATGGCCTAGTGGTGGCAAGGGGTTGGTGCCTTCCCTCCCACCCAGGTTCAAGACACGGTACTTGCAATTTGAGTTTGTTGCACCAATTATACTGTAGGGGGTTCCTTTACAGTCTTTCTGTCAAAAAATAGAAGATTAGATAGTTAATCAAACCAAGCATGCTTAACAACTTGGAAATATAGCAATTGTATTTGTTTCTCATGTATGTAGTACAGCCAAATTCAATTTATTTCTCACATGGTATACAATAACAGAATGCAGCCAGAACAATTGAACATCGCATTGCAGAATTGAACCATGCAGTTAAGTAAACACGACAACAAATGAACCAAATGTTAATTGAGCACCACATTGCACAATCTAACATACTCCTAATAGAAGATCAGACAGATAACCAAACCAAGCATGCTTAACAACTTAGAAATATAGCAATTGTATTTGTTTCTCATGTATTTAGTATAGCCAAATTCGATTTATTTCTCACATGGTATACAATAACAGAATGCAGCCACAACAATTCAACATCGCATTGCAGAATTGAACCAAACAGTTAACTAAACACCACAACAAATGAACCAAATATTAACAGAGTACCACATTGCACAATATAACATACTCCTAATAGAAGATCGAACATTTAACCAAACCAAGCATTCTTAACATATTGGAAATATAGCAATTGTATTTGTTTCTCATGTATTTAGTACAACCAAATTCGATTTATTTCTCACATGGTATACGATAACGGAATGCACCCACAACAAATGAACATCGCATTGTAGAATTGAACCAAACTGTTAACTAAACACCACAACAAATGAACCAAATGTTAACTGAGCACCACATTGCACAATGTAACATACTCCCAATAGAAGAACAAACAGTTAACCAAACCAAACATGCTTGACAACTTGGAAAATTGCACCCTGAAGAATTGAACATCACATTTGCAGAATTGAACCAAACAGTTAAATGAACACCACATTGCACGACATATAGAACATATACTCTAGAGCAGAAGATTGCATGGTAAAAGTAGATAGCACAATTCACTAGAATTTGTTAAGGAAAGGCAGTAGCTAGCAAATTGAACATGGGTCCTTATAGTGAGCTAATAAGACAAGTTGCTCCTTGGACATGAAAGAGGGCGAGGCCTCTGCTTAATGTGTGCCTCGTCGTAGTGGTGATCTGCCTGAGCCACTCCGGGCACCAACCTGCTGGCTCTCGAGATGAGGTAAGCACGTGCACGCTCAGAAAATACCTCGTAGTCTTCATCGAAGCCACCGACGGTGGCCTCGAGAAAACGGCACAAATTGTCGTTTAAAAAAGCCAACCGCGTCGCGACGTCGGTGTGCGTGGCGTCGACGGTGGCCTCGACGGCGAGGCGCTCCTCCAAGATCTAGGGGTCGGCACGAATGGCAGCCATCGCGACCTCATCCGCGCATGCGGCCCCGATTTGCTTCTCCGCTGCCAAATGCTCCTTGAGATCTTGGCTAAACTACGTGCACCATGGCTTAGGGCGGTGCTTATTTGGTGGAGGGGTCAGTGATTTGGGTGGAAGGTGTCGAGCTCGCACCGGCGGTCGGGCCATGTGGGATGTGGATGGGGGTCGGGTGTGGATTACCTGCCTGGATAGACGAGGCTGAGCAGCGTGAAGGAGAGTCGCCAACGAGGAGGCGGCATTACAAGCAAGGAGTGAAGGTTTCAACTTGGAAAGGAAGGCAGAAATAGGGTAAATGTGGCTTTTGGTACGGGGGAGGGGGCGGGAAGGTAGATATTTCCGCGGAAGCGAAAATTTTAGAATCGCTTCAGCGAAAAAACTGGCGCGCAAAGTGTCATTGCATAATTTGGGTACACAAAGGAGGCTACAACACACCCACACTTCTTAATCAAGCAAGTTCAGCAATTAAACAGAGCTAGCTCACCTAAACATTACTCTAACAAATTAAAGACCGACGCTCTTAATTAAACAAAACAAAGACTACTACTATGGTTGGTGCTCATCGATCTTCGCCGCCGCCTCCATGTCCAGCTCGCACGTGACAATCTCCTCGGGAAGGTGCTCCATGGCATCAATCGCACCATACTCGACAAGCACCTCACCATCCACGTCCCCCATATATTTGGAATAGGCCGCCACGAGCTGGGCATGGGCGGTCGCGATCTGGGATTTGGCGGGCTACGTCGTGGCATGGTATGCCGCGCAGGAACGGACGGCTGCTCGACCGCTTTCGGCGATTGCTAACTCGTCGGTCGTGGGTTGCCGACCGTTGTCGGAGAAGCTTCGTTCCATTTGTGCGGTGACCGCCACGATCTGAGCGTGGACGGCCTCGACATGGTCGTGAGCGGCCTTTATCAGGGCTAAGGCAGTTGCTGCGGAACGGACGGCTGATGTGCCTCTCTCACCAGTTGCTATCCCCGAGGCACATGTTGTTGTTGCCGTCTCAGAAGCAACAGCGGCCGTTTGGGCTGCCTTGGCCGCCCGACCACAGATTGCGCCGCGCTCACGAAGCTTGTTAGTACACGCATGGCGGCTACACCCGCGCTCTCGCCGGTGTGGACCACCGAAGTTTCCCTCACGATGCGGGTCCACGGGCCCATCTTTCACCAGCGACGATTGAATAGTGAAGTGATATTTGGGGAGCGAGCTAGTGTGCTTGAGACGCCTGCTGTGGACTGTACTCGACGCACCTTCTCGCGTAAGGCATATGCGTACTATACACCGACGATGCTCCAGGATATTTTGTGTTGCATCACACGGTTGGTGATAATAAACTGTGTGCGATCTACTTGATTTTTCATCTTGATTTGAATTAAATAATGGGGTCACAACGACAATGGATGGTGTTTGAATTGCTAGACCTTTTATCTGCAGTGAACATGCAAATATATGTGTGTCGTAAAAGAATTGGAATTATTCAGGGTTCGTTTGAACATTTTATACATTAAATTAGTTTTCTAGCCATTTCAGGTGCACAATTCAAAATTAAACTACATGCACATGCTCCGGTGCACCAACATGGGTTATAAAATCATATATGTGTCCATGGGTTTATGCTTATCTCACATGCAAGATATGGGGATGAAATTCGAACACCATGGCACCGTGGCTCTCCGGCAAACGTCGACGTACTTGCTTTTGTGATTCTAGTAAATCCAAAATTCGTCCGAAATTCAGGAAACTTGCCATGCTATCATGGAGCGGCATCAACATGTTGTGGTAAAAATTTTGTCTCACTTGGGGCAGGTTTGGGTATAAGCTTCTCATAAACCAGAGCTTCTCACAACAAGTGTGATTGTTTCGGTAGGGTACGTTTCACCTTTCTGGACAAAACGATATCCATTGCCTCTTCTCGATTTCAATTTTTTTTCCTAGTGTCAACATATAACAACAGGAGCATTGTGTCAATTTTTGGGATTTTTCGGGATTCGCTTGGACATTTTATACATTAACTGAGTTTTCTATTACTTATGTGCCTAATTCAAATTTGAACTACATGCACATGCTCTAATACATATAAATTGGTTGAAAATTCAAATACGTGTCTTTGGTTGCATGCTTAGGTCCCATGCAAGAAATGGGAATGAATGTCTAACACCCTGCCGCGGTCACTCGGCCGCAAACATTGAGATACATGGTTTTTTAATTCTAGTAAATCCTAAATTCGTCTGAAATTCATGAAACTTGGCATCCTGTCATGGAGCGCAATCAACATGCCGTGGTAAAAAAATTGTCCTGTTAGGGGTAGGTTTGGGGATATTCTTCTCACAACAAGCATGATGGTTTCGGTAGGGAACGTTTCACCTTTCTGGACGAAAAGATATTCGTTGCCTCTTCTTGATAACCCAAAAGTGTAGGTGATTGCAATAGTTTTCGAGGGTAAAGTATTCAACCCAAATTTATTGATTCGACACAAGGGGAGCCAAAGAATACTCTTAAGTATTAGTAGCTGAGTTGTCAATTCAACCACACCTGGAAACTTAGTATCTGCAGCAAGGTAGTTTAGTAGCAAAGTAATATGGAAATAGTGGTAATAGCAATAAAAGTAACGGTAGTGTTTTTGTAGTTTTTGTAGTAGCAGTAGCGGAAGAGTAAATAAGCAACAAACAATATGTGAAAAGCTCGTAAGCATTGGATCGGTGATGGAGAATTATGTCGGATGTGATTCCTCATGTAATAGTTATAACCTAGGGTGACACAGAACTAGCTCCAGTTCATCAATGTAATGTAGCCATGTATTCCGAATATAGTCATACGTGCTCATGGAAAAGAACTTGCATGACATCTTTTGTCCCACCCTCCTGTGGCAGCGGGGTCCTAGTGGAAACTAAGGGATATTAAGGCCTCCTTTTAATAGACTACCGGACCAAAGCATTAACACATAGTGAATACATGAACTCCTCAAACAACGGTCATCACCGGGAGTTGTCCCGATTATTGTCACTTCGGGGTTGCCGGATCATAACACATAGTAGGTGACTATTGACTTGCAAGATAGGATCAAGAACACACATATATTCATGGAAACATAATAGGTTCAGATCTGAAATCATGGCACTCGGGGCCTAGTGACAAGCATTAAGCATGGCAAAGTCATAGCAACATCAATCTTAGAACATAGTGGATACTAGGGATCAAACCCTAACAAAACTAACTCGATTACATGGTAAATCTCATCCAACCCATCACCGTCCAACAAGCCTACGATGGGATTACTTACGCACGGCGTTGAGCATCAAGGAATTGGTGATGGAGGAAGGTTGATGATGACGATGGCGATGAGCTCCCCTCTCCGGATCCACGAACGGACTCTAGATCAGCCCTCCCGAGAGAGATTAGGGCTTGGCGGCGGCTCCGTATCATTAAACGCGATAATCCTTCCTCTTTGATTTTTTCTCCCCAAAATTGAATATATGAAGTCCGGGGTACGTCGGTGGAGCAACAGGGGGCCCACGAGGCAGGGGCGCGCCCAGGGGGAGGGGGCGCGCCCCCCACCCTCGTGGACAGGGTATGGCCCCCCTAGCTTGGATCTTTCCGCAGATATTTTTATATTTCCAAATAATTCTCCGTTGATTTTCAGGTCATTCTGAGGACTTTTATTTCTGCACAAAAATAACACCATGGCAATTCTGCTGAAAACAACGGCAGTCCGGGTTAGTTCCCTTCAAACCATGCAAGTTAGAGTCCAAAACAAGGGCAGAAGTGTTTGGAAAAGTAGATACGTTGGAGACGTATCATTTCTCGATTTCAATTTTTTTCCTAGTGTCAACATAGAACAAAAGGAGCGTTGTGTCAATTTTTAGGATTTTTCGGGGTTCGCTTGGACATTTTTATACATTAAGTGAGTTTTCTAAGCATTTATGTGCATAATTCAAATTTGAACTACATGCACATGCTCTAATGCATATAAATTGGTTGAAAATTCAAATCCGTGTCCTTGATTGCATGCTTAGGTCCCATGCAAGAAATGGGAATGAATGTCAAACACCCTGCCACGGTCACTCGGCTGCAAACATTGAGATACCTTGTTTTTTAATTCTAGTAAATCTGAAGCTCGTCTGAAATTCATGAAACTTGGCATGCTCTCATGGAGCGGCATCAACATGCCGTGGTCAATACTTTGTCCCATTTGGGGCAGGTTAGGGGATATGCTTCTCACAAACCAGAGCTTCTCACAACAAGCATGTTGGTTTCGGTAGGGTACGTTTCACCTTTCTAGGCGAAACGATATCCGTTGCCTCTTCTTGATTTCAATTTTTTTCCTAGTGTCAACATAGAACAACAGGAGCGTTGTGTTAATTTTTGGAATTTTTTCGGGGTTCGCTTGGATATTTTTATACATTAACTGAGTTTTCTATGCATTTATGTGCATAATTCAAATTTGAACTACATGCACATGCTCTAATGCATATAAATTGGTTGAAAATTCAAATCCGTGTCCTTGGTTGCATGCTTAGGTCCCATGCAAGAAATGGGAATGAATGTCAAACACCCTGCCACGATCATTCGAACGCAAACATTGAGATACCTGGTTTTTTAATTCTAGTAAATCCAAAGCTCGTCTGAAATTCATGAAACTTGGCATGCTGTCATGGAGCGGCATCAAAATGCCGTGGTAAAATTTTTCTCCCATTTGGAAAAGGTTTAGGGATATGCTTCTCACAAACCAGAGCTTCTCACAACAAGCCTGATGGTTTCGGTAGGGAACGTTTCACCTTTCTAGACGAAACAATATCCGTTGCCTCTTCTCAATTTCAATTTTTTTCCTAGTGTCAACAAAGAACAACAGGAGCATTGTGTCAGTGTTTGGTATTTCTCGGAGTTCGCTTGGACATTTTTATACAATGAGTGAGTTTTCTATGCATTTATGTGCATAATTCAAATTTGAACTACATTCACATGCTCTAATGCATATAAATTGGTTGAAAATTCAAATTCGTGTCCTTGGTTGCATGCTTAGGTCCCATGCAAGAAATGGGAATGAATGTCAAACACCCTGCCACGGTCACTTGGCCGCAAACATTGAGATACCTGGTTTTTTAATTTTAGTAAATCCAAAGCTCGTCTGAAATTCATGAAACTTGGCATGCTGTCATGGAGCGACATCAACATTCCGTGGTAAAAAAATTGTCCCATTTGCGGCAGGTTTGGGGATATGCTTCTCACAAACCAGAGCTTCTGATGTAGGGTGGAACCCTAGATGGCCGATCTTTCACGAAATGGAGGGGATCCCATGAAGAACACGAAGAACACGAGAGGGAACACGAGGGGAAACACGAGAGAATCACTCAAACCAACAAGAACAAGTCACACATATGCTAGATCCTCGAAACACAAAGAGATACAAGATCCATGATCAACAAGGGACGATACAAGTAGCGATAGTCTTCTCCGTGAGGAGGTCTTGGTATCCCGTAGGATCTTCTCCGCAGAGGTCTTGAATCCGTGTGGATCTTCTCCGTGGAGGGGCCGCAGTCACTCCCAAGGAGATGAACCACTAGTGGATGAGCAAAGCTGTGTCTCAAATGAGCTAAACCTAAGCTAACCCTAGTACGGAGCTAGGGGACAAGTATATATAGTCCAAGGGGTAAGTTGGGGGATACATGGGGTGAAACCCCTTCATCCGCGCGCAGGCAGGGCGGTAGTACCGGTCCCGGGACCGGTAGTACCGGTTTTAGCGGAATTAGCGGTTGTTCCGGCGTTGCACCGGCCTTGCACCGGTCGATCACAGAAGCTTGACCGGTAGTTGACCGGTAGTTGGCCGGTAGTACCGGTAGGCCGGTAGTTGGGCGGTAGTAGACCGGTAGTACCTCTTTCTCTGCGCTGGGAAAATCCTTGTCCATGCGTTTGGTGTCCATCTTGCGCCCTTCCTTCTCCTTGTTGGTTCCTTGGTACCTAGGCACACGAAGTGTCTTTGTTTGAGGTAGTAGCCATATCTCATGTGTGTCCAAGGGAAATTGAACAAGGAGAGAGTTCACCTTATGTCCAATGGCACAAGTTGGAGGTCTCATCGTATGTCCACTTGGGGCTTGGGGAATAGTCGTAGTGTACATGGGGATGATCGAAGGATGCTACGCATCAGTTTCGGTAGTAGTCGTAGAGTACATGGGGATGAACGACGGATGCTCCGCATCATCTCCCCTCCCTTGGGAAAGATCCGACCTCGGATCAAGAACCTCATCACCATGGAAACGGTTGTCGTGGACGGACTTGTTGTTGGACGTAGTCGTAGACATGGCGCAATGCAAGTACTCCAAAGTGTCGTGGGAGTGATATACATGCAATAAGAGCAAACACAAACAACACTCGGAAATACAATTGTTAGCGCACACAAAGTGTCCATCATGTAAGTGTGAGTCCGTGTGACAAGGCACATGATGCTTATCCAAAAGATGTACAATGACATGCAAAGCATTCATGGGAGCAAATTCATTTGTTGTGCACACAAAGGTAGTGTAGTTGGCATGGTGCACAAAGCCAAAAATTCTACCATTGTGCAAAGTGATGTCATAATGTGATGGTTTATCAAAAACATGAACATGGCAAGTGATGCTCAATATGTGTATGTTATCATGCAATTGATGGAGGACAATATGATCATGATGTATGAATATGCCATCAAGAAAGATCACAACAAATTTGCTAAGGAAATGCACAAGCTCATATATCATGGATGACATGGGAATACACGATGCAACGAGGCAATCATATTGTGAGTCAATCCATGCATAAGATGCAAATTTGTCATGGGTATGATTTGTCCATGGAGCATGGCATGTGAGCACACAATCAACAAATATGAAGGTTTTGGTGCAATGTGCCAAAGGAGTTTTGATATACCAATGCTCGATGTCGTGGCATGAGTGAAGGTCCGAAGGTGCATCCAATAAGTCCAAGCGCTCCTCATCTTGAAGGTCCATCTCCAATGTAGGTCCTCTCTCCAATAGATGTATCATGGAGACAATAAGAAGAAGACAACAATGAAAGAATGACCCATCCCATATGCGTATGTGAGGATGGCTCAAAGGGAAGGAGTGCACCTTAAGGAGATTCTCGCGAATGTTGGTGTTGCACATCATGTATGCCTTCGCATGACCACGTTGTTGCATGACGGCACCGCCTTGTGAATCCTTCAAAATGAAAGAACATGACAAACACTCGGAAAAACAAATGAGGTTAGCGTGAATGCAAAACCTAGCATTCGTGAGGGAAAATACCCAACAAGTGCTTGCATCATTCTTATCATAAGAAAGGACAATGTAATGTGGCATGGCATGTAAGCATATGATGCGATAACAACCAAAGGCATTAGACTCAAACAAGCAAGCATGCATCACAAGTATGGTGTCCAAGTCTCCAAGATCAACAAACATAGCATTGTCGCACTCAATACAAGTGATGAGAGATGCAACTAGTGGAGACAAATGACAATGATCAATGTGAATCATGTGAATGGCATGAACATATATGACATCAACCCAAGAATACAAGTAAGAGTGGAACATGGGTGATGCAACATAGCAAGCAATCATAGCAATCAAGTCAAACAAGCTAGTAGTGCGAAGATGCAACATACTAGAGGTAATCATGACAAGCATGTCATGTGTGCAAATAGTGAGCATACATGATGCACATGGCATAGCACAAGCATGAAAGCAAGATATGAGCAAAATAGCATCAACATGTTGATGAGAGGCCATATGGAAATAGCAATGGGATATCATGACTCTCCCAACACAAGAATCAACAATAGAATGGGGCACAAAGAAATCATGGCAATAGCTACTAGTGTCTCCACCAAGCGTGCAAATACACATAGGAGTATCATAATGGTGAATCATGGGTAATTGCAAGCAAGGGTCACAATTGCATGGCAAAATCATAGCAACAGGCAAAACATGCAAAGTGAACACGATAGTATGGGCATAATGTGACAAGTGGCAAATAGCCCATAGCCGTGTGAGAGCCAAGTAAAAGTGATGCGCGTAGTGGTTGCGCGAAGAGAACGGTGGTAGGGACAATCCACGGGATCCCAAATCGCCGTTGCTCTCAAGAGCTCGTTTTGTCAACTCATGGGATTGTGAGGTTGACAAATGTTCATGAGTACCTACACAAAACAAAGACAAAGGAAAAATTGTGTGTGCGTGGTATATGTACACATCATCCATCATGATGCGCACATGCGTGTGGTGGTTAGCACAAAATATCCAATTCTCAAACAAATGAGACGCGTGATATAGAAACATGTCATCCATCATGAGAGGTTTGTTGTTATGTATAGCATAATGGAGACTCACATGGTGTAATGCATCATGACAAGTAGGTAGAGCATTGTTATTCATGTAATGCATATGGTGCACACAATCATGGTAATCATGCAAGGTATGGAATGCATAAAGATCTCCTAGTATGTATGAGGAAATTATGGGGGTCTCCTCATGAGCATTAGTGGAAACATCACATGGAGAATATTGACAACATCCAAAACAATGCATATTTGGAACAATGTGATCATGGCATGGCATAGTTAATGAATTGCGCAAATCATGTAAAGGAAGCATGGCAATATCATCGCAAGAGAAACACAAGCCAATGACCATCATCTTGTCATCTATGCCACAAGTGCAAATAGGATTTACTTTAATGGGGCATGCATAGTTACTATGTTGAGATTGAAATGAAACAATATGAGAAATCTCACTCATAGAATATGACAAGTTCAAAGGATTATCAAACATGATGTGACCAAATGAATTTTCACATGATATCCTATGGAGCATAGCAACACAACTAGGCAACTCAACATGCTCATCATCATATTCATCATAAATAGGTAAGTCAAGACATGAGGAAGTTGCACTAGCATGAAGCATGGTTATAGGTGAATCAACATCATGCAGGCAATCATTGGTGATATAGTCCACTAGTGGGACACGAGCATCACCTTCACCTATTTTACCTTTGGAGCATCGCTCATGTATTGTTGGTCAGGTGTTCAAGATCGAAACGTTGTTATCTTCATCTTGATGGAACCATGTGGGTGGTGCATCTTCTTCCACCATGGCCATCGGGTTGTCCATTGGAGGGACGGACTTGTCGAGGGTAGGCATGTCCTCTTGTAGGAGACCTAGCACCAAAGAAAGCACACTCGGAGTAGAGGTTAAGTCGTTAGAAATCATAGTGGCCTCACATGCCCTATCAACTACCTCACTCACAAAGTGTTGTGGCTCACTCACTCCCTCGTGGATGCTCTCACTCGTATGGTTGGTAGAGTCACTCAAATGGCTCTCAACCTCACATAGGAGAAGTGGCATGCTCTCATGTGTGGGGCTAGTGGTGGGCACACTCATCCTCTCAAGGGAAATGCTCTCAAGGTCACATATGGTGGAGTCACTCATATCGCTCATGTGGTGGTGGCTCTCCTCACATGGGAATTGGGGCATCTCGTCATATGTGGATGTCGAAGAGGTGTAGGTGCAATAGTCTCCATGCTCAACTTCCTCATCCGTAATGCCTCCAAAGATGAATGTCGTGGGATGTGGAAAATCATCACGCTCCTCCGAGGTCAAAGAGAAGGTCTCATGCTTGCTCGCGTAGCTTGACCCGGAGTAGTAGTCCAATATGGGCGCCGTCTTCATGGTGTCGAGGAGGTTCATGCTCGTCGCCTTGGTCGAAGGGGATGGCCCATGCTCGACCGTCTTATTGCCCTCGCTCTTAGATGATTGCCTTGATGATGAAGGCGTTGATGTAGGCGAACTCATGGGAAGTAGGCGAAGATGCCGTACGTCCAAAGGCGAAGATGCCTTGATAGCACTTGGCGAAGATGCCGATGTTGTGGTTGTAGCCGTAGCTCCGTCTTGGGTGTGCTTGTCTCGCGGTCTTCTTATGTTCTCTTGAAGTTTGGGCTTGGCATGAAGTAGAGCGTCTTCGGACTTGTAGGTATGCGCTTGTCGAGCATCTTCATGATGATGATGCCGTTGTCGTGCTTGAGCTCTTGGTAGATGTCGTTCGTCGTCGTTGTGCACATGATGCTTGGAGGTGACTTGCCCTTCATGACGATGTCGATGGTCGCCATGGCGGTGTGGACGTGGAAGACTTGTACTTGCATCATGTTAGCGCTCCGAAGACTTGTGACTTGAACGTCGCTGCCGAGAGGATGACGAAGGGGAAGAAGACTTGTAATCGCCTACCAAGTGTCGAAGCTCCGCCATTTGTTTGTTGAAGGAGTCGCACAAGTCGTCAAAGGATGCCATTGTCCTTGTCTCGGAGTGTCGTAGTTCGATGGCGATGTTGCCCAAGCACTCTTGCATTTCTCGTTGTAGTCCGATGGTTTTCGCGTGGATGTCCTTGTTCGCGCCGTCGATGTCGAAGACCGGAGATGAAATGCCTTGCCTATCCATCACAAGACGCTAGCAAGTATGAGTGGGAGAAAGAGAAGAACTATACCAAATGTACCTTGACTGATGTTGAAGATGGATCAATGATCACTCAAATGTGGAACAAGGAAATAGCACAATTGGAACCAATTCTTGTCGGTTTCTCACACCTACACAAGTAAAGCTTATGGTGTTGCTCCGTGAGGATAGTGGCACAAAAATTTGATGCAAAATGTTAGCAAGAGTCAATAATGTTGAAAAAGATTCATAAATTCGCAAGCGAAACATGTAGACCAATAACAATATGGGTGGCACACGGAAACACACACACGGATAGATAGATGGGGTCGTGCAACCAAGGAATGAGCCAAAATGTGGAATTCACGAAAATGCTCTTGTTGCACAACACTAGAGAGACGCTAGCGCGATTGCACAATAGGCGGATACGAACTTATGCACAATAAGCAAAAATGCAACGACTTCTATCCCAAGTATGCTATATGTATGGTATTCCGGTGGTATGATCCAAAATGATTGAGTATGACAATCTTAATGTAGTATGATGCTATGGTTCTTGCTTAAAAGCTCTTTGCTTATCTTTTTCTTTGTGCTTAAAAGCTTGTTTGGCTCTTTCTCTTTTGAGCTCTTTTCTAATGCAAAACTTCACGAACCAAGATAGCAATTGAGTATATGCGATGACAAGCTTGTGTGACAAGAGATGATACCAAGAGATGCACCACGGTGATATGGTATGTATGATATGGGAAGTATGATCACTAATGTGCACAAGTCATGTTGCCGGCAATACTCAAATGGCTAGTCTCGATAGGTAGGTGACGCAAAAATGGTCTAGGGGTTAACAATGCAATTGCAAGGGAATATACAATGATGTCGTCGAAGTTACCGTCCGTGTCGATGATGAAAGGTGGTGCTCTTGATGTAGACCCGTTCTTAATTAGCCGAACCACCTTAGGAAACGGAAAAACCACAACTCAAAATCTCAAGGACAAATGTCAAATGGTGGTAGCGGCAATGCCGTGGTGGTTGCGGAAATGGAATGATGGGCTATACATGATGTCGGAGTTGAAGTCACGGTCCCTCAGTAGCCGAAACACCTTCGGATACACGAGCCACAACTCAAACAAGCTCGAACAAAATTGGGTTAAGTTGGTTGGCTATGTATAATGGGCAATGGGTATGCGGAAGTGGTGGTGGTGGTTGATGAAGAATCAATTGTCCCTAAGTAGCCTAAACACCTTAGGAGACTCAAATCACTACTCAAGCAACCACACATGCTATGGGGGACAAAATGGTTAGGTTGCGGAAGTCGGTGGTGGTTATGCGGATGATATGGTGGAAGCCCTAGGCAAAGATGCCAAAATCCACAAAATATGATCGAGTCAAATGATGATGGTGGTATTTTTGTGTTATTGATGAGGACATCACTAACAAGGTTACACCCACAGCTCCAACTGACACATATACAGGACCAATTACTAGAGCTCGCGCACGCCAATTAAATTACCAGGTACTTTCGTTTCTTGGTAATGAATCTAATGTTCATGAGAATATGATGCTGCCTAAATTGGATACATTTGTCTTGCTTACAAATGAAGGGCCTAGCTTGGACAAGAAGGATGAACATTGGAGCAAGATCAAGCATGGAGATGATGGCATGCGCAAGGGGAACAAGAATGGAGTTTCAATTGATGATTTCAGGACTTTGAAGCCACCATAATGAGTGCGAGAAGCCTTGGACGAAATATACAAGATGCCACTTCATAAATTTCGTCCAGAGGCTATTATAGGTGCTGCGTCACCTTATTTTTGGGCCAGGCCCATGTAATTTCGAAATACTTGAGTATAGGCTGTTTTTAGAGTCCGTATGTGTGGGGAAACAAGAGTTAGGGTTGGTTTCGGACCCCTCCACCAAGGGCCACGAAATTCCCACCTCTTTCCCTCATATATACAACCCTTAGGGCGTCGTTTAGACTTTGGGTTTTGTTTAGATTAAAAGTTCGCCATAGCTGCAACTTCGCGTACTTCGTTTGTGCTCAACGACCAGACCAAGGCGTCACAGAACCCCACCTTGATCAATAAAGCTTTCCTCTTATATTCGCAATATCCAGATTGCAATCTTAGTTTCTTGCTTGTTCTTCGTTTGCCTGCAGGAAACAGACCTTCGTGGTCAAGTTGATCGTGCTCCGGCGTGGTTGATAACCTCTCGGAGTTGGTTTAGCGATTGCTAAGGCGCGAGGTCCACGCACGTTCGTAGTCAGATCGTCACAGTCGACTTCATCCAAAAGATAGACACTATCTCATCGAAAGACGGGACACCTTTGCCTCTAGGATATGGCAGCGGTGGTTGGTTATGGCAGCGGCGGTGGTATATGGATACGGATTGGTGGTGGTATATGGATACGGATCGGTGGTGGTATGTGGCAGTAGCGATGAAGATGTTGCGGCGGCGGCGTGACAACTTATGACCAGAACTCGAAACTCTAAAAGACTAGACGCTAAGACCAGCAACTTGACACGACGATGCAACCGCAAATTCAACAAAGCAAAAACAGAAAAGATTATGCAAAGGCTCAGATTGGTTCGGATGGGATGAACTAACCCTAAATTTTTTTTTTGGCTTTTTCGTGGACTGTAGGTATGAAGAACAGACTCGATCTAATCTACGAAAAACTGTAAAATCTCACCGAGCAACCTGGAAATCTGATACCACTTGATAGAGGCAAAGGTGTCCCGTCTTTCGATGAGATAGTGGCTATCGTTTGGATGAGGTCGACTTTGACGATCCGACTACGAACGTGCGTGGACGTCGCGCGTTAGCAATCGCTAAACCAACTCCGAGAGGTTATCGACCACGCCGGAGCACGATCAACCTGACCACGAAGGTATGTTTCCTGCAAGCAAACGAAGAACAAGCAAGAAACTAAGATTGCAATCTGGATATTGCGAATATAAGAGGAAAGCTTTATTGATCAAGGTGGGGTTCTGTGACGCCTTGGTCTGGTCGTTGAACACAAACGAAGTACGCGAAGTTGCAGCTATGGCGAACTTTTAATCTAAACAAAACCCGAAGTCTAAACGACGCCCTAAGGGCTGTATATATGAGGGAAAGAGGGGGGAATTTCGTGACCCTTGGTGGAGGGGTCCGAAACCAACCCTAACTCTTATTTCCCCACACATACGGACTCTAAAAACAGCCTATACTCAAGTATTTTGAAATTACATGGGCCTGGCCCAAAAATAAGGTGACGCAGCACCTATAATAGCCTCTGGACGAAATTTATGAAGTGGCATCTTGTATATTTCGTCCAAGGCTTCTCGCACTCATTATGGTGGCTTCAAAGTCCTGAAATCATCAATTGAAACTCCATTCTTGTTCCCCTTGCGCATGCCATCATCTCCATGCTTGATCTTGCTCCAATGTTCATCCTTCTTGTCCAAGCTAGGCCCTTCATTTGTAAGCAAGACAAATGTATCCAATTTAGGCAGCATCATATTCTCATGAACATTAGATTCATTACCAAGAAACGAAAGTACCTGGTAATTTAATTAGCGTGCGCGAGCTCTAGTAATTGGTCCTGTATATGTGTCAGTTGGAGCTGTGGGTGTAACCTTGTTAGTGATGTCCTCATCAGTTATGGGGGATGTCAAGAGCTTCAAAACGAGCTCAAGAACGTCGAAATCCGAGTTTGGATGAATTAGTTATGGACAAAACGGTGAAACACGGGTGGCTGAATTCCTAGGGGCCGGACATCCGGGGCCGGGTCCGGATTTCCGGGACCTGATGTCCAGAACCGCGCGGGATTTGGCCCTCCAGGAGCCGGATGTCCGGCCCGATGGACCGGATGTCCGGCCCGAAGATTCCAGATCTGAATCGGGACGAACTTTTCGAATTGATGGCGGAAATTGATGATTTGGGGCTCAAAATTTGAGAGATTTCGTGGATGGAATGATGGGAGAAGTGGGGGAAAGCTAGATTCACTTGAAACCAAGCAAATCCACGGATCAAAATCAACAAAATTTCATCAAACCAACAGATCACAAAAAAAATTGGGGCTATTTTTGGTGGGGATTTTCGAAATTGGGGAAGAACACAACAAAATCAAGCTAGAAAACGGTGGGGAGGCTCCAAATTTGTCAGAAACCGTGGCTCATGATACCATATGATGTAGGGTGGAACCCTAGATGGCCGATCTTTCACAAAATGGAGGGGATCCCATGAAGAACACGAAGAACACGAGAGGGAACACGAGGGGAAACATGAGAGAATCACTCAAACCAACAAGAACAAGTCACACATATGCTAGATCCTCGAAACACAAAGAGATACAAGATCCATGATCAACAAGGGATGATACAAGTAGCGATAGTCTTCTCCGTGAGGAGGTCTTGGTATCCCGTAGGATCTTCTCCGCAGAGGTCTTGAATCCGTGTGGATCTTCTCCGTGGAGGGGCCGCAGTCACTCCCAAGGAGATGAACCACTAGTGGATGAGCAAATCTCTGTCTCAAATGAGCTAAACCTAAGCTAACCCTAGTACGGAGCTAGGGGACAAGTATATATAGTCCAAGGGGTAAGTTGGGGGATACATGGGGTGAAACCCCTTCATCTGCGCGCAGGCAGGGCGGTAGTACCGGTCCCGGGACCGGTAGTACCGGTTTTAGCGGAATTAGCGGTTGTTCCGGCGTTGCACCGGCCTTGCACCAGTCGATCACAGAAGCTTGACCGGTAGTTGACTGGTAGTTGGCCGGTAGTATCGGTCGACCGGTAGTTGGGCGGTAGTAGACCGGTAGTACCTCTTTCTCTATGCTGGGAAAATCCTTGTCCATGCGTTTGGTGTCCATCTTGTGCCCTTCCTTCTCCTTGTTGGTTCCTTGGTACCTAGGCACACGAAGTGTCTTTGTTTGAGGCAGTAGACATGTCTCATGTGGGTCCAAGGGAAATTGAACAAGGAGAGAGTTCACCTTATGTCCAATGGCACAAGTTGGAGTACTCATCGTATGTCCACTTGGGGCTTGGGGAATAGTCGTACTGTACATGGGAATGATCGAAGGATGCTCCGCATCAGTTTGGGTAGTAGTCGTAGAGTACATGGGGATGAACGACGGATGCTCCACATCAGCTTCCCACAACAAGCCTGATGGTTTCGGTAGGGAACGTTTCACCTTTCTGGACGAAAAGATATCTGTTGCCTCTTCTCGATTTCAATTTTTTCCTAGTGTCAACATAGAACAACAGAAGCGTTGTGTCAATTTTTGGGATTTTTCGGGGTTCGCCTGGACCTTTTTATACATTAAGTGAGCTTTCTATGCATTTATTTGCGTAATTAAAATTTGAACTACATGCAGATGCTCTAATGCGTATAAATTGGTTGAAAATTCAAATCCGTGTCCTTGGTTGCATGCTTAGGTCCCATGCAAGAAATGGGAATGAATGTCAAACACCATGCCACGGTCACTCGGCCGCAAACATTGAGATACCTGGTTTTTTAATTCTAGTAAATCCGAATCTCGTCCGAAATTCATGAAACTTGGCACGCTATCATGGAGCGGCATCAACACGTCGTGGTCAATATTTTGTCCCATTTGGGGCAGGTTTGGGGATATGCTTCTAACGAACCAGAGCTTCTCACAACAAGCCTGATGGTTTCGGTAGGGAATGTTTCACCTTTCTGGAAGAAATGATACCCGTTGCCTTTTCTTGATTTCAATATTTTTTTCCTAGTGTCAACATAGAACAACATGAGCGTTGTGTCAATTTTTGGAATTTTTCGGGGTTCGCTTGGATATTTTTATACATTAACTGAGTTTTCTATGCACTTATGTTGTAATTCAAATTTGAACTACATGCACATACTCTAATGCATATAAATTGGTTGAAAATTTAAATATGTGTCCTTGGTTGCATGCTTAGGTCCCATGCAAGAAATGGGAATGAATGTCAAACACCCTGCCAGGGTCACTTGGCCGCAAACATTGAGATACCTTGTTTTTTAATTCTAGTAGATCCAAAGCTCGTCTGAAATTCATGAAACTTGGCATGCTGTCATGGAGCGGCATCAACATGCCGTGGTAAAAAATTTGTCCCATTTGGGGCAGGTTTGGGGATATGCTTCTCAAAACCAGAGCTTCTCACAACAAGCCTGATGGTTTCGGTAGGCAACGTTTCACCTTTCTGAACATACGTATTGAATTGCATCATAGTACTCATTCGTGTACAAAAATTGATTTTTGAGCAATATCCATCCATCCCTGGAAGCAGATACGGCAACAAGCTTGTCAAAGATAGCAACAACATCATAGTCATGATGATCGTATCTGAACATACGTCGACTATCTGTGTGCTGAACCTCATGGCAGTCTGAGATTTTTGGAAGTGGAACCCGGTGCCGAGCGTACACATTCACAAGTTCCCACTTGCAGTTGTTCCCAATATAAACTACCCAATCTCCATTTGCGCCTGCCCAGGCCTTACCCTTGAGTGATGGCATCTTAACATCACATGTATCATTATCAAGTGGCATCATGATGTAGGGTGGAACCCTAATCAGCAGATCTTTCACGATTGGAGAATATCCCACGACGAACACGGAGAACACAAGGTGGAAACGGGGGAAAACACGAGAGGAAAACACTCAAATCAACACAAATATGATCACACAAGTGCTAGATCCACGATACACATCGAGATACACGGTCCATAGTCAACGACGGTGGTACAAAGATAGTCTTTTCCCGGAGGAGGTCTTGGATATCCCTTGGGATCTTCCCCGATGTGGAGGTCTTGAATCCGAGGTGGATCTTCTCCGAAGAGGCACGCGGTCTCGTAGGAGAGAATCCACACAAAGTTCGGAAATGAGCTATCCAAAAGCTACCTCGAAAGGAGGGAAGTCAACGAGTATATATTACACGAGTGGTCGCCGTCGGGGCGGACGTCCGCTGGTTACCGGACGTCCGGAGGTTCCGGAGGGACCGGACGTCCGGTAATCCTCGGATTTCCGCTATTTAGCTTCTGTGGTCGTTGTCACGGACGTCCGGTGGCTTTCGGTCGTCCGGTCGTCTGGGAGTGGCCGGATGTCCGGTGGTTTCCGGTCGTCCGGTGCCTGGAAGTCGTCGGTCGTCCGGTGCAGGCCGGACGTCCGGTGCCTGTAGCATCTTCAGCCTTCCTTCTTCTTGTTCCCGGCACTTGTCGAACTCGCCGTCTTGACCATTGTGCAGAGCTGTCCCGTGGCCTTCATCCAAGTACCTGAGTATGCACAGAGTTCCGAATGAGGGTAGAAGCCATGTCTCATGTATATCGGAAGGATTTAGAGCAAGGAGTGAAGTCACCTCGGACTCGAGAGCTCTTGCACGGGCTCGAGTCATTGGTCCTTTGGGCACTTGATGAGGCGATGAAGGGTCCATGGGGATGACCTTAGGATGCTCTGCATCATCTCCCCTCCCTCGGGAAAGATCATACCTCGGATCGAAATCTTCATCACCATGGAAAGGAGATAGGTCCTTGATGTTGAAAGTATCGCTCACGGAGTACTTGTCTCGTGGGATGTCGATCTTGTAGGCGTTGTCGTTGTAGCGTGCTAGCACCTTGAAGGGTCCGTCGGCGCGAGGTAGAAGTTTGGACTTGCGCTCGTGTGGGAAACGGTCCTTGCGAAGGTGAAGCCAAACAAGATCTCCCAGTTGGAACACCATTTGTGCTTTGTTGACGTTGAGCTTGGTGGCGAGACGGTGGACTTGTCGCTCGATCATTGCCCTTGTATCTTCGTGCACCTTCTTGAGATAGCTTGCTCGTGCACTTGCGTCCATGTTGATGCGCTCTTGTAGAGGTAGAGGTAGAATGTCCAATGGGGGCAACGGGTTGAAGCCGTAGACGACCTCGAAGGGAGACTTGCCGGTGGTCGAATGTCTTGCGCGGTTGTAGGCGTACTCGGCGATGGGCAAGCATTGATCCCATTCCCTGATGTTCCTCTTGATCAACACACGAAGAAGCGTCGAAAGCGTGCGGTTCGTCACCTCCGTCTGGCCGTCCGTTTGTGGATGGTACGCCGAAGAAAGTAGGAGCTTGATTCCGAGCTGAGCGCAGAGGGTTTTCCAAAAGTAACTCAAGAACTTGACGTCCCGGTCCAACACGATCGTTTTCGGCACGCCATGTAGACGAATGACCTCCCTACAAAAGAGAGTTGCAACATGTGAAGCATCGTCTATCTTGTTACAAGGAATGAAATGAGCCATTTTAGAGAATCGATCCACGACAACTAGCACGGAATCTTTGCCATTTTGAGTTATAGGCAATCCAAGTACGAAATCCATGCTTATGTCTTCCCATGGATGGTATGGAATAGGAAGAGGCATGTAAAGACCATGAGATTGAGCTTTGGACTTAGCTTTGCGGCATGTAGAACATCGGTTGGTGAGTCGCGAGACGTCACGGAGCATCTTGGGCCAAAAATAGTTCTTAGAGAGGGTAGCAAACGTCTTGTCACGTCCAAAGTGTCCCATGAGTCCCCCTCCATGTGATTCCTGCAAAAGGAGCAAACGAAGCGAAGACTCGGGAATGCAAAGTTTGTTAGCTCTCATAAGATATCCATCCTTGATGTAGTAATGTTCCCAAGAAGTGTGAGTCAAGCACTTAGCATAAGCATTTGCAAAGAAAGGATCATGTTCATATAAATCTTTTATGTGCTCAAAGCCAATCACATTCAACTCAAGTTGTGTTACAAGCATGCATTTGCGGGAAAGCGCGTCCGCCACAACATTTTCTTTGCCTTTGATGTACTTGATGACATAGGGAAAAGACTCAATGAACTCACTCCATTTAGCATGACGCTTGTTCAACTTAGTTTGACCTTTGAGATACTTGAGAGTCTCATGGTCCATATGAAGGATGAATTCATGAGGTCTAAGATAATGTTCCCAAACACGTAAAACTCTCACCAAGGCATAAAGCTCTTTATCATAGATGGGATAGTTAAGTTGCGCTCCCGATAGCTTCTCGCTAAAGTACGCAATTGGGCGCTTTTCTTGCATTAGCACGCCACCTATGCCGGTACCACTAGCATCACAAAGAATCTCAAAAGGTTTATCAAAGTTTGGTAGGGCTAGAAGTGGTGCGTGCGTGAGCAAGCTTTTAAGCTCATTGAACGCGGTGTCTTGCGAAGGACCCCAAATGAAGGGTGCGTTCTTCTTGCTCAAAGCGTGTAGAGGCATAGCAATGGTGCTAAAGTCCTTCACAAAACGTCGATAGAAACCGGCTAAACCAAGGAAACTACGCACTTGCATGAGATTCGTTGGTTGAGGCCAAGTTTTAATTGCATCAATTTTAGTTTCATCAACGTGAACACCTTGAGAAGAAACGACAAATCCTAAAAAGACAACCTTGTCAACGCCAAAAGTGCATTTCTCCATATTAGCATATAAGCGCTCTTTCCGAAGGGTTTGTAAAACCCAACGGATGTGTGTCACATGGTCCTCTAGCGTCTTTCTAAAAACGAGGATATCATCAAAGTAAACCACTACAAAGATACCTATGTAGGGTCGTAGACAAAAATGCATAAGACGCATAAATGAACCGGGTGCTTCCAATAAGCCCATTGGCATAATAAGCCACTCATATAACCCAAACTTGGTTTTGAAAGCCGTTTTCCACTCATCACCCTCTTGAATGCGAATTTGGTAGTAACCACTTTTAAGATCAATTTTTGAAAAGATGGTGGCACCACATAATTCATCAAGCATGTCGTCTAAGCGTGGAATAGGGTAACGGTATCTAACGGTGATAGCATTAAGAGGTCGACAATCGGAGCACATGCGAAAACTTCCATCTTTCTTAGGCACGAGAATAACCGGAACGGAACAAGGGCTTAGGCTTTCACGTACATGACCTTTGTCGATGACTTTTTGCACTTGCCGTTGTATCTCCTTCGTTTCCTCGGGGTTGACGCGGTAAGGAGCCTTGTTTGGAAGTGGTGCGCCGGGTATGAGGTCGATGCGGTGTTTGATTCCGCGAAGTGGAGGTAGACCCAGAGGTAGTTCATCGGGAAAGACACAAGGTGGTGAAGTGTTAGAAGGTTTAGCTTCCCCTTTGCATAAAAGCACAAGGTGGAAGACACTCGATGGGTTATCACACACTTCTCTCATCTCACTTTTGGTGGCAAATAGAACTAGTTGTTTCTTGTCGCTCATCGTGGAGTCGCTCATATTTGCCTTGTGGCTCTCACTCTCATTTTGTGGCTCACTCTCTCACCATTCTCTCCATGATGGTTGGTAGTTACAAGCTTGTCGGCGGCTACTTGACTTGGAGACATTGGTCGGAGCAATTCCTTGCCCTTCATCTTGAAGCTATAGTGATTTGTTCGTCCATTGTGTGTGACTCCATGATCATATTGCCATGGACGTCCAAGAATAAGGTGGCACACGGACATGGGTATCACATCACATTCAAGAGTGTCCTCGTAGGCGCCAATCTTGAAAGAGACTTGCACGGTGTGCTCGACTCGAAGAATTCCGGCGTCGTTTAGCCACTGGACCTTGTAGGGGTGAGGATGCTTCGTCTTGACCAAATGAAGCTTGTCGCATAGCTCTTCACTTGCCAAGTTGTGACAACTTCCTCCATCGATGATAACCTTGACGGAGCGTCCATTGATGCCGGCCTTCGTATGAAAAATGTGGCATCGTTGGTCGTCATCTTGTTGGTGTTGGAGTGTCAATACTTTGGAGACAACAAGATTGGGGCTTGAGTCATTGTCGCAAAACAATTGACGGTCTTCTTCTTCATTCACTTGGCGATGCATAGCGACATGCTCAAGTGCTTCCATCTCATCATCGCTCATGGAGTCATAAGATCCGTCATCGTTGATGATCATGGTGCGAACGGTCTTGCACTCAAATGACTTGTGGCCTCGTCCTTGGCACTTGAAGAATTTGATGGAGCTCGTCTTGTTGTTTTCTTCGGTTGGAGTTGTAGTTGAGGAAGCTCTTGGCTTGAAGTTGTTGGTAGAAGGTGGACGACTCGATGTAGTCGTATTCTTGTAGCTTGACTTGTCACCGAAGTTTGTAGATGGCTTGGTAGTGGTAGGAGGAGTAGCCGAAGTCGTTGAAGCTTGGTTGTAGGAGCCGAAGTTCTTGGAGTTGAACTTGGAGTACTTGTAGTCTTCTTGAACTTGTCGCTCCGCTTTGGTTGCTTGATGTACTAGCTCGAGGAGATTGTTGTATGGTTGGAAGTCCGCAATCTTCTTGATGGGATAGTTGAGTCCATTCAAGAATCTCGCCATTGTTTGCTCTTCATCTTCCGTGATGTTTGCTCTTATCATGGCAATCTCCATCTCCTGTAGTACTCTTCAACGGACTTGGTACCTTGCTTGAGGAGTTGTAGCTTCTTGAACAAGTCACGGTTGTAGTGTGTTGGCACAAAGCGTGCTCTCATGACTTCTTTCATTTGAGCCCAAGTGGTGATAGGAGGTTCACCTTTTGCTTCTCTTCTCTCAATGATTTGCTCCCACCAAATGAGAACATAGTCTTGGAACTCAAGGGATGCCATTGCGATCTTCTTCTCTTCATCGAAGTTGTGAAGGCGAAAGATCTTGTCAACCTTCAATGCCCATGAGAGATAGTCTTCGGGATCAATGCTTCCGGAAAACTTTGGCATGGTGAATTTGAGCTTGCCATAGCGATGCTCATCATTGTTTCCTTGCCTATTGGGAGGGCGGTCTCGATTTTGGCGGTTTGCCATATCTTGTTGCTCTTGTCGAAGTAGATGTTCTTGTTGGGGTTGTTGCTCTTGCCGCATTTGAGGAGGAGCTTCTCGTTGCATTCTTGCTTGGTGACGTCCCTCTTGCATCTCATCGAGGAGGAAATCCTCTTCTTGACGAGTGTGTCGAGTGCGGGCTGCCACATTGCGATGTGCATCTTGTAACGCTCGTTGCACCTCCATAGCTTGAGCTTCTCGATGTTGTTGTGCTTGGCGGTTAGCCTCGGCATCTAGTTCTTCTTGGTGTTGACGTGCTCGCTCTTGTTGTTGTTGGCGTAGTCGTTGCCGGTCTTGTGCTTGCTCAAGTGTAGCTTGGTTTTGACGGCGTCGGCTGTCTTGCTTGTCGAATAGCTCTTGTGAACTCTTGTCATGAAGAGGCTGCCGGTTGTCATGTCGATCTTGACGTGCGGCTTGACGAAGAGTGTTGGACGTAGGTGTACTTGAGTCTTGCGTGGAGTCGGAATGTCGACTTGAGCGGCTTCGTCTTTGAGAGGATGTTGAAGAAGAACGTCCGTTGATTATCAATGTCCGGAGCTCGTTGTATTGAGTAGACATGTTGGTGTTGATGATGTCAAATTGTTCTTTTGCTCTTGCTTCAAATTGGCGCGCGTCCTCGGCGACTTGACCAATGTATTCGCGCATAGCTTCACTCTCTTGATGTAGAGCTCGTTGGACACCGAAGAGATGTAGTTTGGTGACGTAGTTGTTCTCTTCTTGAGGATCGTCGAAGATCGGGTTCGAAGATGTACTTGGCCTATCCATCATCACAAGCAAGTATGTAAGTGGGGGAAAGGATAAGACAATACCAAATGTACCTTAACCGAAGTTGAAAATGGATCAATGATCACTCGATAATGTAACCCGGAAATAGCACTATTGGTACCACTTCGTGTCGATTCTCACACCTACACAAGTAAAGCTTTGAGAGGAGCTTGGTTAGGATGTGGCACAAATTCAATGCAATCGTCAAAGTGACTCAATGATGTTGAAAATGGTTCACAATTTGCTCATGCAACAAGTAGATCACTAGCAAAGTAGCACACGGAACACACGCACGGATAGATAGATGTGGTTGTGCAACCAAGGGTGAGCAAAAATGTGGAAACCACGGAAAATGCTCGTGTTGCACAACACTAGAGAGACGCTAACCGATTGCTTAATAGGCGGATACGCACTTGTGCACGACCTATAAGAGGCAAAATCTAACGACTAACTATCATAAGTATGCTATGAGTGTATGATGTGCCGATGCTTGAGCACAAGATAATGTTGCTATGATGTATGATCTCTCTTGATGCAAGGCGTATGATGCTATTGCCTTTTGCTTTGGTTGGCTCTTTTGCTTAAAAGCTTGTGAGCTCTTTCTTTGGATACTTATGCATGCTTCTCGGATCAAGGTAGCTATTGTGTATGCCGATCACTCTTGTGTCACATGGAGATATGATGATACGGTATGAAGTATCTATGACTATCACTAATGTGCACAAGTGTCGTGGCCCGGCTATACTCAAATGGCTAGTCTCAATGGGAAAGCTACGCAAAGATGGTTCATAGGGTGACAATGCAATTGCAAGGTAGAAAGAACAAAGTGTCGTCGATGTTACCGTCCTTGCCGAAGTTGAGCGGTGGTGTTGTCGGAGTCTTGCCGTTCCAAGGTAGCCTAAACATCCAAGGAAACGGTGAAACCACAACTCAAGTATCCAAGGCAAAGGGAGACAAGATGTTCCAGATCGTAGCAGAGAAACGATGGTGGTTGCGGAAGGTGGGATGAAGGGTAGGGTGTAGCGGAAGGTGGTATGGAACTGAACAAATTCATCTTCGTCAGGGTCTGTCGGACGTCCGGAAGGTACCGGTGGTCCGGTCTGTCGGAGGGTGTCGGACGTCCGGAAGTTCCGGAAATCCGGGAAATGTTTCTGTAGGCTGGGTGCCGGTCGTCCGATGTTTAGCGGACGTCCGGTGTCTCGAGGGGTGCCGGACGTCCGGTAAACGTCGGTCGTCCGGTAGGTCTGGGGCTAGGTTTCTCGGATCCGCGGAGAAATTGGTCCAACGTGGTCGAATTTGTGGGGGAAAGTCGGGGAAAAGGTGGGGAAAAGCTAGATCCACTCGTGGCACAGCAAATCCATGGAACAAAGTTAACAAAATCTTGCCAAATGAACAGATCACAATTTTTTTTGGCTATTTTTGTGGGGAATTTTCGAAATTGGGAAGAACACAACAAAAACAAGCTAGAAAACAGGGTGTGGGGCTCCAAAATCGTGATCAACCTATGCTCTGGATACCAAGATGATGTAGGGTGGAACCCTAATCAGCAGATCTTTCACGATTGGAGAATATCCCACGACGAACATGGAGAACACAAGGCGGAAACAGGGGAAAACACGAGAGGAAAACAGTCAAATCAACACAAATATGATCACACAAGTGCTAGATCCACGATACACATCGAGATACACGGTCCATAGTCAACGACGGTGGTACAAAGATAGTCTTCTCCTGGAGGAGGTCTTGGATATCCCTTGGGATATTCCCCGATGTGGAGGTCTTGAATCCGAGGTGGATCTTCTCCGAAGAGGCGCGCGGTCTCGTAGGAGAGAATCCACACAAAGGTCTGAAATGAGCTATCCAAAAGCTACCTCGAAAAGAGGGAAGTCAACGAGTATATATTACACGAGTGGTCGCCGTCGGGGCGGACGTCCGCTGGTTACCGTACTTCCGGAGGTTCCGGGGGGACCGGACGTCCGGTAATCCTCGGATTTCCGCTATTTAGCTTGTGTGGTCGTTGTCACGGACGTCCGGTGGCTTCCGGTCGTCCGGTCGTCTGGGAGTGGCCGGACGTCCGGTGGTTTCTGGTCATCCGGTGCCTGGAAGTCACCGGTCGTCCGGTGCAGGCCGGACGTCCGGTGCCTGTAGCATCTTCAGCCTTCCTTCTTCTTGTTCCCGGCACTTGTCGAACTCGCCGTCTTGACCATTGTGCAGAGCTGTCCCGTGGCCTTCATCCAAGTACCTGAGTATGCACAGAGTTCCGGATGAGGGTAGAAGCCATGTCTCATGTATATCGGAAGGATTTAGAGCAAGGAGTGAAGTCATCTCGGACTCGAGAGCTCTTGCACGGGCTCGAGTCATTGGTCCTTTGGGCACTTGATGAGGCGATGAAGGGTCCATGGGGATGACCTTAGGATGCTCCGCATCACATCAACTTGCAGAAGGCAAGGCTTCCTTCGTCCTCGTGACGGCGAGCATGGTCATGGCGAAGAAGATAGGGGAGATGAAACCACTCCTGGACCCTTGGGTTCTTTGTAATGATCCTATTTGTTGAGTCTACAATGGTCTTGTACGAACCTGCCATGCTAGCCGAGGTGATGACGTCGCACCGATCAATGAATTCCTCCATCACGTCATCTTTCAGATTGGGGCAAGAATAACGGGGTCCTTTCTGGCATGTTCCCTCCATGGAGAAGACGATCAAACAATGGCAGAAGGAAAGGGTGAAGGCAAATGGAGGGAGGAAGAGCATGCGACGGCAGTTCCAAATCGAGAGGGAAAGGCAAAGAGGGGATGGACTGTTGCCACGGTACAAGAAGAGGCTAGTGGGGAGAGAACGGTTGCCACAGAGGTCACGCATTGATGACAAGGCCAAGTGAACCGCATGTCGTATATCGCACACACCTTGATCTGGCTGACCGTTTCTTTTCTGTTGCCTAATCACAAACAGTTCATCCGAGTGAACCGCATGTTGTATATTGCACACGCCTTCATCTGGCTGCCTATTTCTTTTGTTGCCCCTCTTTGCAAACAGTCAATTGAACTGAACCGTATGTCCTACATCGCACACGCAACTAAAATCTGAACCATGTTTGATGTATCCGTCATCACAAAAGTTTTCCACCTTTTTTGACGGGTATTTTACACCACTGTTTGCGATTATTGCATCACACACAGTTTCTCCGAAGGGTCTCTGATCGTCGTGTCATGTTAGCAGCATCCTGCGGTAGTGTATGCATAGATGAATGGCAGCATCCCTCCGCAAGTCGCCAGATTTCCAAACAAAGATTTCCCAAGCTAAGAGAAACAACTCTTCGTGAGATCAAGGAGCGCATCAGGAAGACCAAAACAAGCACAAGTTGAAGCCGGAACTTTCCATCAAGTAAAGCTCATCAAGATGAAGGCCCGAAAAAATTCCGCAGTTGGCTGGTCCCCGTCATCCATCAGTGCTCCACCTCGCTAGGAAGTTGACTAGTCGGTGAGGTGTCAAGCCCACAGATGGCACGGTGGAGCTCGTGTGCACGTGGCAGCCCGCTGGAAGGAGAATTACCTTAATTGACACCCGTCCTGATGGCGTGTCAAGATAATACCAGGTAGATGGGAAAGCGACGTGACAAGCATGCCGGGGCTCCTCCTCCTAGCGATGCATTTTGTCCTAACTGGCTGAGTTAGGTATGATATGTCTATTTCTATCTAATCACCCTGTAAAGACCTTTTTGCCACTGTGGTAACCCCTTGAACAATAAAAGGAGGGCTAGGGCATCCTTTATAGGGGTTCAGACCATCGCAATATCTCACATACGTGCCCGCGCAGCTGCTCTCTCCTCGCAACTTGTCGGGGGAGCACACTCCGAGTGCGTACGCACACACCCGTCAATACACCAAACCATGAGTAGGGTTTTACGCTCTTCAGCGGCCCGAACCTGGGTAAAGCTCACCGCGCCCTTTGTTGTGTTTGCTCATTGCGTTGATTGCCCCCCCTCACCAAACTAGCAAATGGACAGCTCTTGCCCCATAGGTCGCGGGCTCAACACCGACATATCCGCTCTAAGATTTCCTAATTCTGGGTTAGGTTGGCCAAACTTTGCTCAATTCTCAGATTTTCTTCAAGAAGATAATCCATTTGACCATTCTTTGTCTTTAGGTTGGCTATGGGAGCATTGGGAGTTGATGCGTCTCTTGCTGGTTTTGCTATTGCACCTGCCTGGATCTTATCTTGAGGTTGAACGGATGTAGGATGTGAAGGGTCCACGACAACAATGTTGTCCTACAACTCAGGCTGAAGTGGGAGGTGTTGACGAACAAGTAGATAAGTGCTCGTTCCAACCTTGGAACTGATGAGCAACTGGATGTGACGAGCAAATCAAAAGATCTCTTCTGGTCAGCAGCTATTCTCTTTATTGTGTCTGCTATCAAACTCATGACCTTGAATTTATGTGGAGTAACAAACAGATGGAGCAAGTTGATGGAGTGTCCATGGATCATTTGATCATCTCCAGACTTGGGAAAATGATTATGCCTCAAGATAGTGGTGGCCAAACCAGCAAGCAAATGCTTCACTGAACCAAACTTATGTGTCTCAAGATCTTTGCTTGTACATATTAGCCATGGTGTTGTGGTCCATCCTAGGCTTTCCACACACATCAACATCATCCTTTTCTTCCACTGATACACCAAGAAGTTCATCCCACTCTGAGATTGTTGACTGGTATCTGGAACCCTTCGTCATCCATCCAATCCTACCATCTGGATAGAAATGAGATGTGTAATAGAATTGCATAATCATCTCATCATTCAATTAGGCGTGCTTCTTCCCAACAAATGCATCAACTCATGTGAGCCTAAAGCTCTCATGAACGTGGGGAAAATAATCTTCATTGCCATCAATGTATTTCCAATCCACCCACTTCATGTCACTGACGATAGGCTTCTTATCAAGCATAACTGTCTCATAGTAATCATTTTGCTCTCGTGTGTGAAAGCGGTAGTCACAAGCAGTCATCCTCCTTATTGAGAAAGGATCACACATCCTCCACTAATGTAGACCCTTGTCTTTCCTGAGCATCATGTTCTCTCAAACTGGGTGTGAGTTGTTTCTACTTCTCGACCTTGCGTTATATTCCCTCGAAGAGGAAAGGGAGATGCAGCACAGTAGCGAAAGTATTTCCCTCAGTTTTTGAGAACCAAGGAATCAATCCAGTAGGAGACTACATGCGAGTCCCTCACACTTGCACAAACAAATAAGATCTTCGCAGCCAACGCGATAAGGTTTTGTCAATCCCTTTACGGTCACTTAAGAAAGTGAAATCTGATAGAGATGATAGTTTGATATTTTTGGTATTTTTGGATATAAGAATGATACGTCCATTTTGCATCATGCTTATATGTTGATATTTATTGCATTATGGGCTGTTCATACATGTTTCGTCACAATACTTATGCCTTTTCTCTCTTATTTTACAAGGTTTACATGAAGAGGGAGAATGCCGGCAGCTGGAATTCTGGGCTGGAAAAGGAGCAAACTCTGGAAAATTATTCTGCACAGCTCCAAAATCCCTGAAACTCCACAGAACATCATTTCGGAAAATATAAAAAATATCTAGCAAAAGAAACCCACGAGGGGGGCCACCGGCTGTCCACGAGGGTGGGGGCGTGCCCCCCTTCCAAGGGTGCGCCCCCTGCCTCGTGGGCCAGCCGGCAGGCCCTCGGTCCCCATCTTCTCCTATATGAGGTGTTTTGACCTGGAAAAAATCAGAAGGAGGCTTTCGGGACCAGACGCCGCCGTCTCGAGGCGGAAACCAATCTAGGGCTCCGGTAGAGCTGTTCTGCCGGGGATACTTCTCTCCGGGAGGGGGAAATCGTCACCGCCGTCATCACCAACAACTCTCCCATCTTGGGGAGGGCTATCTTCATCAACATGTTCACCAGCACCATCTCCTCTCAAACCCTAGTTCATCTCTTGTATCCAATCTTTGTACCCAAACCTCAGATTGGTACTTGTGGGTTGCTAGTAGTGTTGATTACTCCTTGTAGTTGATGCTAGTTGGTTTATTTGGTGGAAGATCATATGTTCAGATCCATTATGCATATTAATAACCCTCTGATCATGAACAATATTATGTCTTGGGAGTAGTTACTTATGTTCCTGAGGACATGGGAGAAGTCTTGCTATTAGTATTCATGTGAGTTTGGTCTTTGTTCGATATTTTGATGAGATGTATGTTGTCTCTCCTCTAGTGGTGTCATGTGAACGTCGACTACATGACACTTCACCATTATTTGGGCCTATAGGAAGGCATTGGGAAGTAATAAGTAGATGATGGGTTGCTAGAGTGACAGAAGCTTAAACCCTAGTTTATGTGTTGCTTCGTAAGGGGCTGATTTGGATCCATGTGTTTCAGGCTATGGTTAGGTTTACCTTAATACTTCTTTTGTAGTTGCGGATGCTTGCATTAGAGGTTAATCATAAATGGGAGGTTTGTCCAAGTAAGGGCAGCACCCAAGCACTGGTCCACCCACATACCAAATTATCAAAGTACCGAACACAAATCAGATAATCGTGATGAAAACTAGCTTGACGATAATTCCCATGTGTCCTCGGTAGCGCTTTACCTTATATAAGAGTTTGTCCAGGCTTGTCCTTTGCTACAAAAAGGATTGGGCCACCTTGCTGCACCTTATTTACTTTTACCTTGTGTCACTTGCTACCAATTACCTTATCACAAAACTATCTATTACCTATAATTTTAGTGCTTGCAAAAAAATACCTTACTGAAAACTGCCTATCATTTGCTTCTGCTCCTCGTTGGGTTCGACACTCTTACTTATCGAAAGGACTATGATAGATCCCCTAAACTTGTGGGTCATCAGGACTCTTTTCTGGCGCCGTTGCCGGGGAGTGAAGTGCCTTTGGTAAGTGGAATTTGGTAAGGAAAAATTTATATAGTGTGCTGAAATTTATTGTCACTTGTTACTATGGCTCAAAATCCTTTGAGGGGCTTGTTCGGGGTATCTTCACCCCCCAACCAGAAGAGCAAAGAGTTGCTCCTCAACCTACTGCACCTATTGAAAATGTTTGATTTGAGATTCCTTCGGGTATGAAAAACTGCTTGAAAATCCTTTTACAGGAGACGGAACACTGCATCCCGACTTACACCTAATCTATGTGGATGAAGTTTGTGGATTGTTTATGCTTGCATGTATGCCCGAGGATGTTATCAAGAAGAAGGTCTTCCCTTTATCTTTGAAGGGAGATGCATTGACATGGTTTAGGCTATGCGATGATATGGGATCATGGAACTATAATCGTATGAAGTTGGAATTTCATCAGAAGTTCTACCCTATACACCAGGTTCATCGTGATCGTAATTATATTTATAATTTCTGGCCTCGCGAAGGAGAAAGCATCGCTCAAGATTGGTGGAGGCTTAAGTCAATGTTATATTCATGCCCCAATCATGAGCTCTCACGAGAAATGATCATTCAAAATTTCTATGCTCGGCTTTCTCATAATATTCGCTCCATGCTCGATACTTCTTGTTCTGCCTCTTATATGATGAATAATATTGAATTCAAATGGGATTTATTGGAAAGGACTAAAAGCAACTCTGAAGATTGGGATCTCAACGAAGGTAAGGAGTCAGGTATGACCCCTAAGTTTGATTGTGTTAAAGCTTTTATGGATACCGATGTTTTCCGTGAGTTTAGCACTAAATATGGACTTGACTCTGAGATAGTAGCTTCTTTCTGTGAATCTTTTGCTACTCATGTTGATCTCCCCAAGGAGAAGTGGTTTAAATACCATCCCCCTATTGAAGTAAAAGTAGTTGAACCTATTAAACTCGAAGAAAAGACTATCACTTATAATGTTGATCCTGTTATACCTACCGCTTATATTGAGAAACCACCTTTCCCTGTTAGGATAAAGGATCATGGTCAAGCTTCAGCCGTAGTTCGTAAGAGTAATACTAGGACACCTACACCCTCTGAGCAAATTAAAGTTGAACCTAGTGTTGCTATGGTTAAAGATCTCTTGGTAGAAGATCTAGATGGACATGTTATTTACCTCCAAGAAGAGTCCGCTAGAATAGCCAAACCCAATGCTAGGAATAAACATAAACCTGTTGTAGGTCTGCCTGTTATCTCTGTCAAGTTAGGAGATCATTGCTATCATGGTTTATGTGACGTAGGTGCTAGTGCGAGTATTATCCCTCTTGATTTGTATAACGAAATTATGCATGATATTGCACCTGTTGAGTTAGAAGGGATTGATGTTACTATTAAGCTCGCTAATAAAGACACTATTTCACCAGTTGGGATTGTTAGAGATATTGAAGTATTGTGCGGGAAAATTAAATACCATGTTGATTTTCTTGTTCTGAGTTCCCCACAAGATGCATTCTGTCCCATTATATTTGGTAGACCCTTCTTGAATACTGTTAATGCCAAGATAGACTGCGTGAAAGATATTGTTACTATTGGATTAGGGGATATGTCTCATGATTTTAACTTAGCTAAATTCCGTAGACAAGCCATTGAAAAGGCACCACCCAGTAGAGATGAAATTATTGGTCTTGCATCTATTGCCGTGCCACCTAATGATCCTTTAGAACAATACTTGCTAGACCATGAAAATGATATGCATATGAATTAGAGAAGGGAGATAGATGAAATATGCCTTACACAGTGACCCGTATTGAAAAACAACTCGCCTGTTGAAATCCTAGGGGATCCTCCTCCACCCAAGGGTGATCCCGCGTTTGAACTTAAACCTTTGCCTCATACTCTTAAGTATGTTTATCTTGATGAAAAGATAATATATCATGTTATTATTAGTGCTAACCTTTCAGAGCAGGAAGAAGAAAAATTATTGAAAACTCTGAAGAAGCATAGTGCTGCTATTGGATATACTCTGGATGATCTTAAGGGCATTAGTCCCACTATATGCCAACACAAAATAAAATTGGAAGAAAATGGTAAACCAGTTATTGATCATCAGCGACGGTTAAATCCTAAGATGAAAGAAGTGGTGAGGAAGGAAATTCTAAAGCTTCTAGAGGCAGGTATTATTTATCCAGTTGCTGATAGCCAGTGGGTAAGTCCTGTCCATTGTGTCCCTAAGAAAGGAGGTATGACTGTTGTCCCTAATGATAAAGATGAATTGATCCCACAAAGAATAGTTACAGGTTATAGGATGGTAATTGATTTCTGTGAGTTAAATAAAGCTACTAAGAAAGATCATTACCCCTTGCCATTTATTGATCAAATGCTAGAAAGGTTATCCAAACATACTCATTTCTGCTTTCTAGATGGTTATTCTGGTTTCTCTCAAATACCTATGTCAAAAGGGGATCAAGAAAAGACCACTTTTACTTGTCCTTTCAATACCTTTGCTTATAGATGTATGCCTTTTGGTTTATGTAATGCACCTGCTACGTTTCATAGATGCATGATGGCTATATTCTCTGACTTTTGTGAAAAGATTGTTGAGGTTTTCATGGATGATTTCTCCATTTACGGAACTTCTTTTGATGATCCCTTAAGCAACCTTGATCGAGTTTTGCAGAGATGTGAAGATACTAACCTTGTCTTGAATTGGGAGAAGTGCCACTTTATGGTTAATGACGGCATTGTCTTGGGACATAAAATTTCTGAAAGAGGTATTGAAGTTGACAAAGCTAAAGTTGATTCTATTGAAAAGATGCCATGCCCTAAGTACATCAAAGGTATACCAAGTTTTCTTGGTCATGCCGGGTTTTATAGGAGGTTCATAAAGGAGTTTGATGCGTAGCATCCTAAGGACATCACCATGTCAATGGTCCGTTTGGCAAGTGACATGTGCGACCTCTACTTCTCATACATAAAGGTGAATCATCTTCTTTAGACGTGTTCACTTGACCCCTTCGAGGATGGTATACTACTTGACACTCCACTCATGTACATGCATAGGTATTGTCGGAGCTTCACGGACGACGAGGAGGAGGGCAAGCGCCAAGGAACACCTACACCATCCGCGAGGGAAGCTTGGAAGAGAAGACAAAAGAAGACGGAGCGGCTGAAGTTACAGCTGCCGAACATCCGGCGCCAGCCCGGACATCCGGCGCCTCAGCAGCCGTCGGACATCTGGCCTTCAGCCCAGAAATCCACCGCCAGCAACAGAACCGCACCCCGAGACTTGGCCCCGCTAGCCCTGACATCCGGCCAACCGCCCCGGACATCCGGCGTCTCATGAGAGTCCGGACATCCGGCCCCCAGCTGGACATCCGGTGCCTGCCTGCGCGCATGGACAGGGCCCGAGGCCCATGTATCCCCCCATCTACTTACCCCTTCGTGTACTAGACTATATATACTCCTCCACCTCCACCATTTTAGGGTTAGCAAATGTGAGAGCTCATTTTCGACTAGAGCTTTGCTCATCTTAGTGGTTCTACTCCTAGGAGAGACTGCGGCCCCTCTACGGAGAAGATCCACGGCGGATTCAAGACCCCTAAACGGGAAGATCCTTCGCGGATTCAAGACCTCCTCACGGAGATGAACTTTACCTTGTATCTTTCCCTTTGTTGTTCATGTACCTTGTGATCTTGTGTGTTTGATTGTCTAGTGGATGTGTGATTGGACTTGTTCTTGAGCGTTTTCCCTTGTGATTTCTCCTTGTTCGTCCCCGTGTTCATTGTGTTCCTCGCGGGATCCCTCCTTTTCGTGAAAGATCGGCCTAGAATCGGGTTGACCCCACATCATATGGTATCAAGAGCATAGGTTGATCACGAGTTTGGAGCCCCACACCTTGTTTTCTAGCTTGTTTTGTTGTGTTCTTCCCCAAATTCGAAAATTCCCCACCAAAAATAGCCCCAAAATTTTTTGTGATCTGTTGGTTTGATGAGATTTTGTTGTTTTTGATCCATGGATTTGCTTGGTTTCAAGTGGATCTAGCATTTCCCCAAGTTTCCCCATCTTTCCTCCACAAAATCCGTCAAATTTTGCCCCCAAAATCATCAAATTCCGCCCCTAAACGAGTTTGGAAGTCCCAATCCCGATCTGGAATCGTCGGGCCGGACATCCGGGCCATCGGGCCGGACATCCGGGTCACCGGCCGGACATCCGGCTCCTGGAGGGCAAAATCGTGCAAGTTTCTGGACATCAGGTCCCGGAAATCCGGACCCGACCCCGGATGTCCGACCCCTGGGAATTCAGCCACCCGTGTTTCACCGTTTTGTCCATAACTAATTCATCCGAACTCCGATTTCGACGTTCTTGAGCTCGTTTTGATGCTCTTGACATCCCCCATGACACAAAAATACCACCATCATCATTTGACTCCATCATATTTTGTGGAATTTGGCATCTTTGCCTAGGGCTTCCACCATATCATCTGCATAACCACCACCGACTTCCACAACCTAACAATTTTGTCCCCCATAGCATTTGTGGTTGCTTGAGTAGTGATTTGAGTCTCCTAAGGTGTTTAGACTACTTAGGGACCATTGATTCTTCATCAACCACCACCACCTCTTCCGCATAGCCTAGTCCACTATACATAGCCAGCCCAAATTAACCAAATTTTGTTCGAGCTTGTTTGAGTTGTGGCTTGTGTCTCCTAAGGTGTTTCGGCTACTTAGGGACCGTGACTTTAACTCCGACACCGTGTATAGCGCATCATACACTTCCACCACCATAACCCATTTTGACCGGGTTTCCACCAACAATTCCGCAACCACCACCGTTTGTCCGCTACCACCATTTGACATTTGTCCTTGAGATTTTGAGTTGTGGTTTTTCCGTTTCCTAAGGTGTTTCGGCTAATTAGTAATGGGTCTACATCAAGAGCACCATCTCTTATCATCGACACGGACGGTAACTTCAACGACATCATTGTATATTCCCTTGCAATTGCATTGTTAACCCCTAACCCATTTTGTGTCACTTGCCTATCGAGACTAGCCTTTGAGTATTGCCGGCAACGTTACTTGTGCACATTAGTGATCATCGATCCGCCTACCATTGTATACATACCATATCATCTTGGTATCGTCATATCATCCCTTGTGTCACAAGATTGTTCCCGCATATACACAATTGCTATCTTGGTTTGTGCATTTCGCATCGTGGCCATACAAAAAGAAAGAAAGAGAATAAAGCTTTTAAGCAAAAAGAGAAAGACAAAGAAGCTTGTAAGCAAGAGACATAGCATCGCATCATATGATATCATACTTGATCATCTTGTGCTAAAAGCACCGGAACATCATACACATAGCATACTTGGGATAGAAAGTTCATACATTTTGCATCTTATAGGTTGTGCACAAGTGTCGTGTCCGCCTATAGAGCAATCGTGCTAGCGTCTCTCTAGAGTTGTGCAACACGAGCGTTTTCCGTGGACTCCACATTTTTGTGCTCATTCCTTGGTTGCACGACCCCATCTATCTATCCATGTGTGTGTTTCCGTGTGCCTCCCATATTGCTATTGGTCTACTTGTTTCATTTGCGAATTTGTGAATCTCTTTCAACATTATTGACTCTTGCTAACATTTCACATCAAATTTTTGTGCCACTTATCCTAACCAAGCCACTCGATAAGCTTTACTTGATAGGTGTGAGTGAACAAGTCTGGTACCAATTCCACTATTCTTTCATTTCACATTCAGTGAAACGGGATACATCCTCAACATTGGGAAAAGGTAACTTGGTGTTGTTTATCTCATCTCCTACTCACCTTTTCTCGAGTCTTGTGATGGATAGGCAAAGCATTTCATCTACTTCGGTCTACACCAACAACGACAAGTTCGATGCCATCATGAACAACTTGTGCGCCAACATGAATGCTCAAATGGAGGAGCTCAAAGCCCTCATCAAGAACCGCAAGAGGTCTCCCTCATCTTCGAGAAGACGGTCTAGTGCACATCCTTCTGAGCTGCCATCTACGGTGAGATCACATCGGCATCGACAAGAACGTGAAGGTCATGAGCTCAACACCAACAACCGCTCAACGACTTCACCATGTACCTTGGCATCTTCGCCAAGCGACTTCAAGGCATCTTCGCCTTTGGACATACGGCATCTTCGCCAACAAGCACCTCAAGATTATGCTCAAGAGAAGCTTCCCAAGCTCAAGTCCGCGACTTCCACGAGCGACTACGACCTCGACAACGACCATGAGATTCCTTTCTATGGGACTCAAGACCCCGAGGAGTATCTCGAGTGGGAGCGCAAGATGGACGACTACCTCAAGCTACATCAAGTTCCCTACGAAGATCAAGTGAAGTGCGCCACAAGACACCCCCACGACAATGCGTCAACATGGTGGCTTCACACACCTTTGACGAGCTTCAACGTGAATTGGCCCAAGACGAAGAAAGCTATGCGACGAGAGTTCGTGCCTTCCACCTACACGGAACAACTTCTACGCCAATTGGAGAACACCATTCAAGGATCCAAGTCCATCGACAAGTACTTCACGGAGATGAAGATAGCCTTGCGACGAGCCGGCGTGGACGACCCCATTTCGATGAAGCTCCACTTCATGATGTGATTGCACAACGACATCTACAAGACTATCTTCCTCGAGAACTACAAGTCCCTCGACGACAACTACATTGGTGCTCTCAAGGCGGAACAAGAACTCATGAAGGCCAAGGCTTCTCCACCGCAAGTACACTTCTCGAAGACCAAGCTCCAAGACGGCGAGCATGAGGATAGTACCACCATGATGTCCAAGCCCAACGAGCTCCAAGACGACGTTCCAAAGTTCGACTTCATCGCCATCCCTCTTTGTGGCATTCATGATGCCGAGTCTACTTCGACTCTTTTTCAAGACGATGCGACGACGACTACGACTACGGAGCCATTCGAGTACCAAGCTTTGGAGGCGAACGACATGGTGATGAGCACGGATGATGCTTCCATCTTTGCAGGCGAGAGTGATGATGTGCCATCTTCGGCCTTCATCCACGGCGACGGTGATGAGATGGTTGAGCAAGGGATTTTCCCTTCGACCACGGTGACGTATGATGACTTGAGTGACTTGTACCACCATATTGAGAGTAAGAGCGAGTTCACCACTAGCCCCATATATGATGAGCTGCCCCGATTCCCATGTGAGGAGAGCCACAACCCCCACCACTTGAGTGAGATGAGTGACTCCACCATATGTGAGTTTGAGTGCTCCTACCTTGAGGGAGTGAGTGAGCCACCACATAGAGAAGTTGAGATAGTTGATAGGTCATGTGAGTCCACTTTCAACGCTAACGACTTGACCTCTACCTCTATTGTGTCTTCTCATTTGGTGTTAGGTCCCATTTATGATGACGCGTCAATCCTCGACGACTTCGTCCTTCCATTGGACACGACGATGGCCATGGTGGAATATGATGCACCCCCACATGGTTCCATCAAGATAAAGGTGATGACCACCATTAGGTCTTTCCCACCTCACCTACACTACATGAGTGGAATGAGCAAGGTAACAAAGGTGAAGGTGATGCTCTCGTCCCACTAGTGGACTATGTTGACATTGATTGCTTGCATGATGTTGATCCACCTATTGCCATGCTTCAGTCTAGTATGATTTCCCCATGCGATGATTTACCCATTTATGATAAGTTTGATGATTGCCATGTGGAGTCTATTAGTGGTGATGCCATGTTGCATAGGATTTCTTGTGATAATTCTCTCGGTCACATCATGTTTGACAATCCGCTTGACTTGTCATATGCTATGAATGAGATCAACAATATGTCATATTTGCAATATCTTCGTAGTAACTATGCATATGCCATTAAGATAAACCCAATTTGCACATATGACATAGATGACAAGCCCATGGTTATTGGCATTTGTTTTTCTTGTGATGATATTCCTATGCTACCTTTGCATCATATCCATCATATGCCATGCCATGATTACCTAGCTTCAGACATGCATTGTTTTGGATGTTGTTCCACTTCTCCATATTATGCTTCCGATATTGCTCATGAGGAGACCCCCATAGTTTCCTCATACATTTTAGGAGATTTCGATCCATCCCATCCATTGCATGATCCCCATACTTGTATGCTCAATTTGTGTCCCCGTCATGCTATACATGACAACTATTCTTTCATGATGGATGACATATTTCTCTATCGTGCCTCAAATTTCTTTGAGCGATGCTTATCTTGTGCTAACTCATACGTGCACATACACATCATGATGGATGGTCTGTACATTTACCATGCACACAATTTCTTTGGTTTGTGTCTCTTTTGTGTAGGTACCCATACTTACTCGTCAACCTCGCAAGAGCACGAGTTGACGAAAACGAGCTCTAGAGAGCAACGATGACTTGGGAGTACATGGATTATCCTTCCAACAGATCCCTTCGCGCAAAGACTTCGCGCATTTCTTCTACATGGCCCTCACATGGTTATGGGTTATTGTCCATTATATCTTTTATGCCCCTCTTGCCATGTTCACTTTGCATGATATGCTCATTTATATGCCTTTGTCATGCATTTGTGACCCATGCTTCGCATTACACATGATGATTGATTCTCATACTTGTATGTGTATTTGCAAGCTTGGTGGAGATATCACTTGTTATTGCCATGATTCCTTTGCACACCATGCCTATTATGATGCTTTGATCTTGATTTGTGATCATGCTTGCGATATGTCATGTGCATTGCCTATATCCACTATTTGCTCACATGACATGATTGCCATGCCTTCTCCTAGTGTGTTGCATCTTCGCTCCACTAGTTTACACAATTTGATCACCATGCTTGCTTCATGTAGTGCATCACCCATGATACATACATGCTCTTTTCATGCGGTTGATAGCCACCATTGCCATGCTTTGCACATGATTGATATTTCTTGTTGTCATATGTCTCCACATGTTGCCTCTCTCATGCTATATAATTGTCCATGCATTGAACGCAACCATGATTTTAGTCTTGCCAATGAGATTGCCCCCATAGCATTCTCGCATTTATTTGGAGATTTTGACATAATTCTTGTGAAGCAAGCTTGTCTTACCTCTTTTGCACCATATGCCTAGAGCCATGAATATAGCCATTGTTGCATCATATTATTCATTCACTTTTGCTCCTAATGGTTATGTGCAAGAGAAGAGAACCATCATGATGGATGATGTGTTTATCTACCATGCGCGTACGTTCTTTGTTTTGTTGTGTGCATGTGTAGGATACTTGGACTATGTGTCGACTTCCACTTCACGTGAGTTGACCATTCGAGCTCTTGAGAGCGAACCACCTTTGTTCACGACGCTTCTACATCGCACTTGCTTGTGCTTCGGCATTGTGAAGGACGCACAAGGACACACTTTCAAGGTGATATCCTTCTCTTCCGGGACACCCAAAACCATGAGCATGGATATTGTGGATCACACTACATGTGTTGCTTGCACCATGAGACTTATTTGTCATCTTGGACCCCTTGATTGCACACATGTTAGAGATCTCACTCCGACTTGCCATTGTCACATTGCCATGCGTCATGTTATATATGCCTTGTGTGTTGCATCCAATTCTTGGATTACTTCTCCCTATCATATGCTTGGTTGCAACAATGTCATCTCTTCACATATGCCGTGTCCCATTGCTTGTCACATGCTTCGCTTGATTGCCTCACACATGTTGAACAATTTCTCTTTCTATTGTGTTGAGTGCCACACGACTTTCACTACACCATATGCACGCTATGCTTGGATTGTCTTGCACTTGACTCATGTGTTTAGACACTTCATTTTATTTGGTGTTGTGAATGATTCCTATGCCTACAATAGACCTTTCATTGAGAACTTTATGCATGCTTGCTACGACTTTGAGGTAGATGCTTACTCTCTTGTCACACATATGTGCATCGCTACCTCACATTTACTTGCTTGTTTCCATGATGACCTTGATTGTGCTCAATTCATATGCTTACATGCCATCTCACAATCCTTTGTCACACCACATGATATGCTTGATGACAACACTTGTTGGGTGAATCACCTATTGAATGCTTGGTTTTGCACTAATGCTAACCACATTTGTTTTTCTAAGTGTTTGTTGTCCTTGCTCCTTTTGAAGGAATTACTAGACGATGCGACATTGGAGAGTGCCCATTTCAAGCTTCAAGATGATGAGTGCTTGGTGATCGACCGCTTTGACATGGCAACGCCATCTCTTTCCCATGGTGATTTGCCTTTCGATTTGAGGTCGGATCTTTTCCAAGGGGGAGGGGATGATGCGGAGCATCCTAAGGACATCACCATGTCAATGGTCCGTTTGGCAAGTGAAACGTGCGACCTCTACTTCTCATACATAAAGGTGAATCATCTCCTTTACACGTGTTCACTTGACCCCTTCGAGGATGGTATACTACTTGACACTCCACTCATGTACATGCATAGGTATTGTCGGAGCTTCACGGACGACGAGGAGGAGGGCAAGAGCCAAGGAACACCTACACCATCCGCGAGGGAAGCTTGGAAGAGAAGACGAAAGAAGACGGAGCGGCTGAAGTTACAGCTGCCGGACATCCGGCGCCAGCCCGGACATCCGGCGCCTCAGCAGCCGTCGGACATCCGGCCTTTAGCCCGGAAATACGGCGCCAGCGACAGAACCGCACCCGAGACTTGGCCCCGCTAGCCCGGACATCCGGCCAACCGCCCCGGACATCCGGCGTCTCATGAGAGTCCGGACATCCGGCCCCCAGCCGGATATCCGGCGCCTGCCTGCGCGCATGGACAGGGCCCGAGGCCCATGTATCCCCCCATCTACTTACCCCTTCGTGTACTAGACTATATATACTCCTCCACCTCCACCATTTTAGGGTTAGCAAATGTGATAGCTCATTTTAGACTAGAGCTTTGCTCATCTTAGTGGTTCTACTCCTAGGAGAGACTGCGGCCCCTCTACGAAGAAGATCCACGGCGGATTCAAGACCCCTAAACGGGAAGATCCTTCGCGAATTCAAGACCTCCTCACGGAGATGAACTTTACCTTGTATTTTTCCCTTTGTTGTTCATGTACCTTGTGATCTTGTGTGTTTGATTGTCTAGTGGATGTGTGGTTGGACTTGTTCTTGAGCGTTTTCCCTTGTGATTTCTCCTTGTTCATCCCCGTGTTCATCTGTTCCTCGCGGGGTCCCTCCTTTTCGTGAAAGATCGGCCTAGAATCGGGTTGACCCCGCATCAGACTTCTCCAAAATCTCCAGGCCTCTGACGAATCTCTTACAAAAATGATATTCCTTTTGTCTTTGATGATGATTGTCTAGAAGCATTTGAAATACTTAAGAAAGCATTGATCTCTGCATCTATTGACCAGCCTCCTGACTGGAATTTACCCTTTGAGATTATGTGCGATGCTAGTGATTATGCTGTAGGAGATGTTTTAGGGCAAAGAGTTGATAAGATATTGAATGTTATCTAGTATGCTAGTAAAACTCTAGATAGTGCCCAAAGAAATTATGCTACCACTGAGAAATAATTTTTAGTAGTTGTGTTTGCTTGTGATAAGTTTAGACCCTATATTGTTGATTCTAAAGTAACTATTCACATTGATCATGCTGCTATCAAATACCTTATGGAAAAGAAAGATGCTAAGCCTAAACTTATTAGATGGGTTCTCCTGCTGCAAGAATTTGACTTGCATATTATCGATAGAAACGGAGCTGAGAACCCCGTAGCTGATAACTTTTCTAGGTTAGAGAGTATATACTTGATGACCCACAACCTATTGATGATAGCTTTCCTGATGAACAACTAGCTATCATAAGCACTTCTCATACTGCTCCATGGTATGCTGATTATATTGTTGCTAAGTTTATACCTCCTAGCTTCACATACCAACAAAAGAAAAAAAATTCTTCTATGATTTGAGACATTACTTTTGGGATGACCCACATATTTATAAAGGAGTAGATGGTATTATTAGACGTTGTGTACCTGAGCATGAACAGGAACAGATCCTACGCAAGTGCCACTCCGAAGCCTATGGAGGACACCATGCGGGAGATAGAACTGCACACAAGGTATTGCAATCCGGTTTTTATTGGCCTACTCTCTTCAAGGATGCCCGTAAGTTTTTCTTATCTTGTGATGAATGTCAAAGAATAGGTAATATTAGTAGACATCAAGAAATGCCTATGAACTATTCACTTGTTATTGAACCATTTGATGTTTGGGGCTTTGATTATATGGGACCTTTTCCTGCCTCTAATGGGTACACACATATTTTAGTTGCTGTTGATTACGTTACTAAGTGGGTAGAAGCTATTCCAACTAGTAGTGCTGATCATAACACCTCTATTAAGATGCTTAAAGAAGTTATATTTCCGAGGTTTGGAGTCCCTAGATATCTAATGACTGATGGTGGTTCACACTTTATTCATGGTGCTTTCCGTAAGATGCTTGCAAAGTATGATGTCAACCATAGAATTGCATCCCCTTATCACCCACAGACTAGTGGTCAAATAGAACTTAGTGATAGGGAGTTGAAATTAATCTTGCAAAAGATAGTTAATAGGTCTAGAAAGAATTGGTCCAAGAAACTTGATGATGCATTATGGTCCTATAGAACTGCATACAAAAATCATATGGGTATGTCTCCATATAAGATGGTATATGGAAAAGCTTGCCACTTACCTCTTGACCTAGAACATAAGGAATATTGGGTTATTAAAGAGCTCAATTATGATTTCAAACTTGCCGGTTAGAAGAGGTTATTTGACATTAGCTGTCTCGATGAATGGAGAACCCTCGCCTATGAGAATGCCAAGCTGTTTAAAGAAAAAGTTAAAAGATGGCATGACAAAAGAATACAAAAGCGTGAGTTTAACATAGGTGATTATGTCTTGCTATACAACTCTCATTTAAGATTTTTTTGCAGGAAAACTTCTCTCCAAGTGGGAAGGACCATACATTATCGAGGAGGTCTATCGTTCCGGTGCCTTAAAAATCAACAACTTCGAAGGCACAAATCCGAAGGTGGTGAATGGTCAAAGAATCAAACATTATATCTCAGGTAATCCTATAAATGTTGAAACTAATGTTATTGAAACCGTAACCCCGGAGGAATACATAAGGGACACTTTCCAGAACGATCCAGCCTCCGAAAAGGAAGAGGTACGTGATACGGTAAGTAAACCGACTCCAAAACAGTTCTGAAGGCAATTTTTCTCGGTTTTGGAATATTTAGAAAAATAGCAAAATAAACCACAGTACGGAAGAGACACGAGGCCTCCACGAGGGTGGAGGGCGCGACCCCCTTCCCAGGGCGCGCCCCCTGCCTCGTGGGCACCCCGTGTGTCCCCTGGACTCCGTTTTCTTGTGGGATACTCCTTTTGGTCGGTAAAAATTCATTATATATACTCCCGAAGGTTTTGACCTCTGTATCACGCAAAAAATCTTTTGT